>CM061099.1:10000-397500 GCA_030770545.1 Macropodus opercularis | reverse complement strand
CGTTAAAGGTTCCTTCAGTCTCTGCTGCTTCCTCACTGATGCGAAGGCACCAAACTCCATTAAGGCTCCACATGAAGAGAGAAGCTTCCAAACATTTACTGTAACTGTCTCTTCAGAATGAACCTGCTCAGGTCAGAGCGTTGCCCTGGTCCCTCTACAGTTGCCATGACAACACAAGCCAGAGAGGTGCAGGGTTCATGCCTCGGTAACGTCTTACTCTGAAAAGCGTCCGGATATAAAGTGGCACCACAGGAAACACTTCAGGTTTTGGAACAAACACGTCGCTGCACGTGGTCCGTGGTTACAGGCAACGAGCTTGTTACCCGGACAAACTACGAAGCCCTGACACCCTGCGGCGGCTCTGAACGAGGCAGCGGAGGGTCCTTAAACACAACACGGAGTCTTCCTGTGTAACATTCGCCACTGGCGCGTGACGACGCTCCGTCTACTTGTTTAAACTTGTTTCCTGACATCACATCTGAGCTCGGAACCAGAGCCTGTTGCTATGGGAGCGCGTGAATATTTTATGACTGACATTAAAGGAGACGCTGTGAAGACCAGCGGGTTTCAGCTGTTGCTTCTCAAACATCCAGAGTCTTCTCTCTGATAATGATGAGAGCAAATAGGAAAAAGGTTCTGATGAGGAGAGGCTTTGAGGCGCCGGTGTTTCAGTGGATCAGAACCACATCTGTCAGTCAGTTCTGCTTCCTGCACCGAGCTGTGAGGACGACGACCGGAGTCTCAGGTGAGGAGCTGCTTGAACCGTAACCCAGGGCGACGTCTCGAGTCCTCGGGTCCGTGAGCAGTGACCTACGTCTGATGAACATGAGGGTTTTATTCTTTAGTTTTGGATCCAAACTGCAGCGTGACGGCGGATCTGCGAACATCTGAATGTGTCCTGGTACCGATTCAAACCTACTGATGAGATCCTGGATCTGTGGCTTCAGTGGATGGAGTCCAGATGCACAACAACCACAGCAAAGCTGCCTGACTGAGGGTTTGGTTCTGGGTTTGGTTCCGTCTGACTCTGCTTCTGGCGCGTGTTGTAATCTCATTATTCTGTTACGTGCAGGTCTCCTGCTTCTCCACCAGGTGGCGCCAGTTTAGTGGAAACGTGAGCGTCTGATTCAGCCTGAACCGGGCAGAACTGAGCGTCTCCTCTAAAACTAAAACGCTGGAGGCTCAGAGGAGCTGAAGGCGTTTCGGTTGTGACGTCATCAGTCCAGCTGTGAAACCATCACTCAGCCAGAGTCTCACTATTATTGTTATTATTGAGAAAGTTCTGCATCTGTGACGTGAAAACTCCACAGACGACAGAACAAACAGCTGCAGAGTCGCTGAACTCAAACTAAAACAATTTTGGTGTTCGGACCTGATTGGACTTTAGACGCCGACTGCAGCTGAGGCCCATTAGAACAAATGAGCAAACAGCTGATGGTTCCATCAGGGTCAGCGATGATGTCATCAGACACCAGGAGTAGCAGGACAGATTTGGGTTTTCAGTCATGTCTCTACTGAGGGAAGTGACACAGATTCAGATCTCAGGGCTCTGACTTTGTGCTGTGTGTGTAGGAGACGAGCTGCTTGTGCTGCTCCTTCGAGTCCATTTCACGCCGACCTCGCTTATCTCGCTCGCCTGTCGCCGCAGATTCATCGGCCTCCGTCTGACAAAGCGTCCGACGGCTGTTAAAGCACTGACGTCCAGGATGTCGACGGGATGCATTACCGCCATTGAGGCGTTTCACCTCTGACCTCTGGGTCACGTCTCAGATCTAACCAGACGGATCCTGGAAACCACCTGGAGGTGTGCACACCCAGCATGCACTGAGGGTTGATGGATCCTCAACCAGCTCCAGGTTCTGGTTCGTCAGGTGAACGTGTTTCTGGGTCTGACTGGATCCAGATCAAACTCCGTCGCTTGTCCCACGCACACATAGAAGAACCTGAGTCTCTGTTGAGACCTGATCCACAACCAACAGCTTCAGGCTCCGTCCAGCAGAGGCGAGTCCTGCGGGTCCATGAGCCGGCGCTGATGTCGGGTCAGTATATTCATAGACACTGAGTTCTGTGTGTGCGGCTGCGGGTCTGACGTGCGGTCCATTACCCAGACGCCTTGTACGCAGCCAGTCCTGCAGGGGGCAGCGGTGCTGCACCACACTGGGTCAGGTTCTGTAGAAAGTCCTGAGAGAGCTTCCAGTTCAGAAACATCAGGGACATCCTGCATCGGCGGTTTCATTCGTGTAGAAGCTGAGTTTCCTCGCATCCTTCAGTATTGGTCGTTTTCTGTTCCCAGAGGAAGCGATGTGTGACCAGGACGGTTCTAGGCCGACGGCAGGACCCAGACCATCACGGACGTCTGAGGTTTCTTTGTGTAAACGTTGCTTTAACGTCCCTGCACAGTGAACGCTACGCCATCGGTGGATCCTTCCAGCGCCTGAGCTCCTGGAGACCAACTAATCCTGCGTCTCTGCCCGTTTCTATCATCGCTTGTTGTCCAGTTAAACAAGGTTCTTCCCCCAGACATGGACTCGTGGCCAGAAGCATCGCTGCAGATCCCTCCCACCCGAAGTTTGAGCCGCTTCCCTCACAACAGAGATGCAGAACCAACCGACTGAGACGGTTTCCCCCTCGCTGCGTCCACATTACTGTTAAGTTGACCGTAACGTCTTGTGACGCTTCGTCCTCCTGCTCCACACGTCTTGGACCCAACAGAACCAGGTTTCCTTCAAGGGCTTTGGTTTGCTGAGATGAGGCAACTGCTCCTGTGTCAGATTGGAGGTTTTAACAGGTGTGTGGACGCCAGAACCGCTGCGGGTTCTGAAACACGCGTTTACCTCGAGGTCAGGCTGCTCTGGGACCAGTCTGGGTTCGTATGTGGACCCACGGAACCCCCGACTGAGACATTAATGATGTTCAGTACGTTCTGTAACCTGACCCCAGGCTGAGTTTATGGATCAGGACAGAAATAACAGCAGCAGGACAGAAGGATGAGGAGGAGGGAGCACGGGCCAAGGACACGGGTGTATTTATAGTGGGACCGGATCCTTTGTGTTCCTCTCTGATCGATGGCTGAGCTGAACAGAACACGACCCGCGCTGGAGCCTCCTGCTGTGTTTGTGTCACATCAGGATTAAACAGGCCAATGAGAAAAATGACAAGAATTCACAGTCTGGTACCAGTGACTGGACCACAGGGCTGAAGATCAGCCGAATGAGTCGTTTTAAGCCGACCCTTAAAACCCAGTGAGTCTGGCTCTGAATCATCTGATTAGTTACTATAAGTTCTAGTTCCATGGGTCGGTCACGGCGGTTCTGAACCACAGGTCCAGTCCCTGAACCAGGTTTGGTGTGTGTGGTGGACAGAACGTGTCCAGATGAAGCTCAGACAGGAAACGGACCAAACGTTCTGAGCTTCACCTCTGCAGGAAGTCGTCGTATTCAGGCAGCAGAGCCACAGAACGAGAACGAAGGTTTCTCACTAAAACACCTCAACCGTTTATTTTAGACGTCTGAGTTCACTACAATTGAATGATTCCAGCAAATCATTGGTACATTTATTATTTCATGGCTTCTCACTTTCAGTCCTCGTTCAGTGTCTGATTTCCGTTGTCTGGTTTCTCCATTTTAACACAGTTGATAAATATACAAAACAAATGATTAAATATTCAAAGTTGAGATCATTTTAAATTCAGCCGTTTACTGGTTTCTTCACACAAACCATAAAAACCAAAAATCAGAAGTGAATTAAATTCTGACACATTTCTGGGTCCAAAATGTTGATGTTAAGCTTTTTTAAGATATACACTTAAAATCACATCCCATAATAAGCCCGACCCAGTGTGAACGGTCAGTGGAACCAGTAGAAACGAGACCTGAGCTGCAACAAACCCAGAACCAGGATTGTTTCAGGGCTGGTACCGGTCCATCGCTCCGGTCTGCGGTGGCTGGTGTTTGTCTTCTGACCCGGTACTGGGTCCACTTTACAGAACATGAGATTGAAATAAACGTCCTGCTGAAGGACGTCAGAACCGGTGCAGACGTGTGTGTTTGTACCTGCTGACAGCTGAGGTTGAGGACAGCTGTTAACGTGAGAGCGAGTTCTGGTTTGGTCTGATAACAGAGTCCAGTCAGACACACACACACACACACACACACACACACACACACACACACACACACACACACACACACACACACACAGGAACCAGATGCTGAAACTCAACCGAGTAAAGGTGAGAAACAGATTCTCGTTTGCTGCCTTCGAGCCTCAGAAAGATGAAACTAAAACTAATCACTATTTCCTGCGGTGGCGCTAACTTTGCTTGTTCCCGGGTTGTGAGAGTCACAGAACAGAACAGCTGCTCTGAAGCTGAGCCGACGGCAGCGGTGGCGGTTCTGGTTCTGTAAACAGACCCAGCTGCTCTGCTCCGCATGGATCTACATACACACTGAGTCTGGCAGAACCAGGTTTACTGTAAACTCCTCACTACCACCGTCATCAATGAAGATGATGACAGATTAAACAGTGTTTCAGTTTGGGCTCAGCGCGTTTCTTCATCTGGTTCCAACACAACAATTCAGTAACAACCCAGACACACGCACACGCCGACGTGTCGGGCCGGGCCGTGTGCTGCGTCCTGTCCGGGTTAGGAGGCCGGTTTGCTGTAGTCGTCCACGCCGGTGATGGTGGCCTTGCAGAAGAAACAGTCCTTGTTGTTCATCAGGTGCTGGTTGATGCAGGCTCTGCAGACACACAGAGCATCATCAACGTCTAAACAGATCTGTGTCTCTTTAACTTTCTAGTGGGACGTGTGTTTGTTCTGATTGGTGGTTTCCTGCTGGTGGCAGCCTTCTCCATCAGCACCACCACGATCCATACAGCATCAAATATGTATGGAGACACGCTGCAGGATCGGCCTGTGTTCTAATGGATGTCGGCGTTTGTGGCTTTAAATCACCGCTTTTGTGCGTGTGTGGACTCACTTGCAGGATTTGTGGGAGCAGGGTTTGAAGACGGCGGAGATGGAGTGAGCGTAGCAGATGGGGCAGAGGTCTTCTTCGCTGGTCGGCTGCAGACAGAAAGGAAACGGGTCAGTTTAGACTGGGTCACGTGGTCCCTGCTCTCGGTACGGACCCGGAGCAGGTCCGGTGTCAACTGCGGTGAACGCGTGGACGTCGCCTACGGAACAGAAGCTGAGCTGACACAGCTGGAGTCGGCTGCCTGTCGCAGACGCAGCTACTAAGCCACCGAAGCAGAGGCGAGAACTCGCGGAACTGCTCCCTTAACGTCTCAGGATTTGCTATTTTCTCCTCCCTGCGTGAAGCTGAATAACGCCCCCGCTCTGCTCCTAGCACGTTCAGCCCCGGTGCATGATGGGACGTCTGAGCTGACACCACAGGTGCTGAGGGAAACACGTTTGCTCCCATCTGTTCGCTTCATATGTTTTCACTTCCTCCTCCCCCGACGTTGACAGGACGCCTGGGGATCAGCTCCGTCCTGATGTTTCTGCTGCTTTCCTCCTCTTCGGCTTCATTTCTTTCTGCTCCTGGGATTTCTCCGTCTGACGGCAGCCTCCACCCTCCGAGACCAGCAGGTTAATAAAGCCGAGCTTCACACTCAGGAACATTCACTTGGCTTTAATCAACCGGCCTCCGTCAGTGCAGCCGTGAACATCCTCCAGACAACAAGGACCCTGAGCCAGTCAGGTCCATCTGCGTATGTCCGGTCCTGATGTTGCTCATCTGGAGGTGAGGCTGAAGAGTCTGACCCGCCAGGTGCTGCTTTTACTTTTCTTTTACATCCTGTGCAACATCTTGATACGGAAACCAGCAAACAAAGGTTCAGTGTTTTACTGGTTAATCATTTACTACCATTTAAATGTCACTTAATTGTAAATATTATTAAATATTAGTTTCACTTTGCCGCATTTATTTACGGTCCTGCTGACAGGAAGGAGCAGCTACGCGATCAGCTGTTGCCGTGGTAACCTCAGCTGTCCCCAACCCAACAGGACTAAAGTCTGAAGAAGCTCAGATTATAATAGAGATTCAGCTTGTGTTCGGTGTCACGCGCTTTTATTAGTGTCACTCCAGCTGCCTCCATGTTTCGGCAGCGTCAGATGAGCCTGAAGCTGCTGCAGCATCAGCACAAACACACACAGGAAGCAGTGGGTGGAATTCTACACATACGAAAGCAGCTCGACAGCAAATGTCCATCATGTCTTCAGTTTCATCTTCCAACATCAGTAATTATTATTTCTATCAATCTGGTAGAAAACTACTTCAGCTGTTTGGCAGTAAATGTCAACATTGTGTAAAATAAGTGAATTTGCTTTGAACAAATAATTCTGAATAAAACTGTGAGATTTATTCCTAAGTCGTTCCACAGTTCACTCCTCCACTGCAAACGAGCTCTAATCCAAAAGTCAGACGGGGTTCAGAGAAAGTCTAAAATATCAGATGTGGAGGTGGATCAGAACCAGCAAAACATCACAAAGATGAATCACGAATGACTGAACCACTGCAGCAAAAAGAAAAACGTGCGACCGAACTGTCTCCAGGAAAAAAGATGTTAAACATCCAGACGATCAGCGACTGAACCAAAACACAGGACGAGTCTGGAGCAGGAGGATCAGTGGAACCGAATATAAATAAACCAGTCACAGCTGAGTTCAGACAAACAAAATTAACATCCAACACAAGCTGTCACACGCAGGAAGCCAAGGAGGTCGGCCTGTACGAGCACCAGGCTCTGTCCGAGGACGCTCCCTCATCAACCTGTGTCTGGTCTCCGCTGAGGCGAAGGAGCCCAAAAGCGAAGACGCAGCAGCTGGTGAGCAAGAGCAGCGACGGAGGGAGGTTTGCCAGAGGGAAAGACCACCTGGCTGATTATCTGGAGAGGAAAGGTCCAGACCTGAGCAGCTGGCGGTAAGTTAAATTCACTGAACATCGTGAAAAAACTGAAAGAAGAAAAGAACCGAAACAGGTCGGAGGGACGTGATGGAGCTTCGCTGACGACGTCACCTGTTCATCATCACAGATCGGGAGCATCTGGACCGGACGTAGCTTGAAGCTATTTTTCTTCCTTGTTTGACTGATGTTCATCCTTCTGACTGAAGGAGGCGTAAACACCCGAATTCTCCACATCACAGCTGTTTAGGCGAAACCTGTGAGAACAGCTGCTTAGTTACCAGCTTTTCATCTGTGAACATGTGGAGTCGACTGATGGGAGGAACGAGAAAGAGCCAGAACCAGCAGTTCTGTCGGGAAGTTTGACCCAACTCAGCACATTCCAACCAGAACCACTTCTTATTTAATCAAATGCAAACTGGATTCTGGCAGGAGCCACAATAACTGACAGGAACCGTCTGGTCAGGTTTGAAGTCAGACGTGATTTAGCAGCTGCAGTAGTTTCAGCTCAGCGTGGAGCTGGACCGCGACGCTTCCTCTCGGATGAGGGCGTGAAGGCAGTAACTACTCCCACCGACGCCGACGGGTTACAGCACTGAGCTGGATCTAAATCTGGTTTGATCAGATCCACACTGAACACAAGCACATCTGTGGGATACAGGCATCACAGGTCAAATCCTGGAGCTGATGGAGGCTGAGCTGCTCTAACGCCCACCGACGTCAGCGCTGCCTCTGTCCCAGCTTGACTGAATCAGCTGGAGACACCGAGAACCTACAGGATATACAAGACAAGACCTACAAGACAAGACCTACAAGACCTACAAGACAAGACCTACAAGACCTACAGGATATACAAGACAAGACCTACAAGACCTACAGGATATACAAGACAAGACCTACAAGACAAGACCTACAAGACCTACAAAACAAGACCTACAAGACCTACAGGATATACAAGACAAGACCTACAGGATATACAACAAGACCTACAGGACAAGACCTACAAGACCTACAAAACAAGACCTACAGGACAAGACCTACAAGACCTACAGGATATACAAGACAAGACCTAAAGGACATGACCTACAGGACAAGACCTACAAGACAAGACCTACAAAACAAGACCTACAAGACAAGACCTACAAGACAAGACCTACAAGACAAGACCTACAGGACAAGACCTACAAGACCTACAGGATATACAAGACAAGACCTAAAGGACATGACCTACAGGACAAGACCTACAGGACAAGACCTAAAGGACATGACCTACAGGACAAGACCTACAAGACAAGACCTACAAGAACTACAGGATATACAAGACAAGACCTACAAGATATACAAGGTCTGACCTACAAGACCGTGCGGTGTCCATGTCCAGGTGTTGCATGTAGGTTATTTGTTTGTTTGTTTGTTTTTATTTCGGCACTTTGCACTTTATGTTTAGATATGTACTTTTTCTTGTTTTGTATATAATGTCAAACAATTTACTATTTTTTTTTCTGACTGTCTCTCTGCTGCTGGGTCACCAGAATTTCCCCACTGCAGGATAAATAAAGTCCTATCTCCACTGCTGCGGCACAACTTTGATCTATTAGCTCTTGAAGCATGACGTAGCAAAAAAGTGATTTATGGATCTCTGGCCTCTCCTCCATCTCCTTTCCCTCCCTTATCAATAATAAATCCCCTCGCTGGACAGTTCAGCTCTGTGGTGGAGTTTACAGAGGAAAGTGAAGGATCTGGTTTCTGCCACAGAGGGAAAGAGCAGGACTGACAGGCAGAGGAAATGGGTTTCTCCTGACCAGGTTCACCCTCAAGGGCAATGAGATCATGTGTCCAAACCACCAAACGTCAACTGGGCCTCGGGAAAAAGCATTTAAGGCTCCTTCTCTGCGTTGCTGCCGTCAAAGACGACTATGTGAGCACCTGTGTAGGAAGAACCTGGATTTACATCCGTCCTAGACAGAACCAGCTCTGATTCCAGTCTCTTCAGACCATGGTCTAGTTTCTGTCCTTGTCCTGTTTGACGCCATAGATCACAACATTCTACTACAGAGACTGGAACATAGTTGGATTAAAGGCACAGCACTGGGACGGTTCACATCCGATGGTTGAACAGATTCCAGTTTGTTCATGTTCGTGATCAAGCTTCCATCTGCACAAGAATTAGCTTTGGAGGAAGCAGTCAGGCTCAGGTGAAGTCAGATGAAACGCAGGTTGTTGTACTTGGGCCTAGATACATTATCATAGCAGATAATTACTCCAGATGACATAACGTAGGCTTGAGGTCAGTTTGACCCAGATCTCTCCTACAATCTGATGCTTTCTAGTCTGTCCCAGTATCAATGAGTCCTGCTGTGTTTCTCCTACAGCTGCTCCCTTCCTGAAAACTGCCCATACTCACAGCTGTGCTGGCTGCAGCCTGTTTGGATTCTTCTGTGAGAAACGCCAACATCACTTCCACCTTCTGTTTTTCGTCCTCGCTGATGTAGTCGGTGTCTGTAGGAAGCACACAAACACAAGCTGAGAGACAATCATAGCTTAACACACACTTAACAGGTGCCTTCTGCTCTGTTTCTCCTCAAATGGACTCGCGCTGCAACATAACAAAGTGATCTGCATCCACTGATCCCACCGACTGCCTCTGCTCGACTCTGACAGCGGGAGATGTTTGAGTCCAACATGAGTCAGACAGTTGATGTTCTGCAGCATCTGTGGCCACAGCAGTAAAACCAGCGAAGTTCCTCTGCCAGTAGTTTACTAATCACTGGACGACCACAGTAAAACCCGCTTTGTTCTATGGAAGAACGCTGAGGAGACGCTGAGGTCAGTGATGTGGCCGGAGGCTTGGCTTCACCTTGACGTACTCGTAGCGGACGGAGGTATAGTTAAAACCACGAGTCCACTGAAGGAGCAGTTCCTTGACGTGTTCTCGTTTCCCTAACATTAAGACTGAACTAGGTCAGGAATCCTTAAACTGCGCCTGTGGTCCGGTCAGCGATGGCCGTTCTGGCTGGGCTCCGTACAGGTAAAGAGGAACCGGCCTCTATATTCCTGGTGGCATGCGTAACGACCTCTCACTGCAGACCAACATGGCAGCTCTCCAACAAGCCAATATCACGGCCGAGAGGCTGCTACCTCCCCTCCACTGAAACAGGATCTGTCTGATGGTGGCAGAGGGGAAAATGGAAAGACAAATCGAAAGCCATCAAGAGAGAGAGGAGGCCGCAGCAGACGCTACGCTAATACGCTACGAGGCGTCTTCTCAGCGCTGCTGTGATCACAGACGTGGGTCGTTAAAAGGCTCGATGCTTCGGGTCCATTAGTAAACCGGTGATTTGTGTTCGTCTTGCTGCTGGTTTTATTTTTTCCATCTTTCTCATGTCAGCCTTCGTTTGGCTTCCGTTAGCTCTGTGCCGACCCATCGTCCAGCAGCCTCTGACCAGTTCAATAACCCGTCCATGCAGGCATCAGCACCAGGAGGCCTCTGATGGCTGCTGGTCTGGAAACGAACCAGGAGAACCAGTGTTTGTGTGCGTTCGTACCCTGCGTCTGAGGATCTGCGTCTTCGAGTTCTTCTCAACCCAAACGGGCTCCGTGTGTTGGGCCGATCACCCTAACACAACATATGTTAGCGCACAGCAGCAGCTTCATTACTAGGCCAGCAATTCACACCAAACAATGTGTGCTTGAAAACCAACTATCCATCACTAAAGAGCGATCAGTAATGTGCAACCACATCAAAATGAAATATGAGGCGTCACCAGGGTGACAGACGTTGCTGCAGGCGTCCTGGAGCGGGAGGCGGGTCGGATCTGACTGGACCTGAACCAGTTCCAAATGTCTCGCTGTGGTTGTTTAAGCACGTTCCTATTTGTAGAGCCTGCTCAGTGTCAGGCTGTACGTCGAGCATTAACGCTTTCTGTCTGCAGATTAAATACGATGATGCAGAGGAAACAGGTTCTACATAGTTAGATGTTCTCTGATAAACTAAAATGGGACGGACGGACGAGTCTCGTTCTCTTTTTCCATCTCTGCGTGTTTCTTGTTAGCTTCTAAAAAATAGAAATAAATAAAGAATAAAGCTGTGCATCCATAAAACATTCAGGGCTGGAGGGATCCGACTGCTCCACACACTCACAGAGGCTGACAGTTCTCAGGATTCTTCCCTGGTGAGTTTTTATTCTGACAGACTCAGCTTTGCTTCCTCTTCCCTGATTATTATTGCGCTGATTAGCTGAAAGCAGTCACCATGTCCGAGCTGAGGGATCCTCCTGGTTAGCTTAGCACAAGGACCGCTAACTGGTGGAAACGGTTCACATGGCTCTGTCAGGTTTGGGTTTTTGCACAACAACAGGACTGAACTGAAGCAGCTGATCCAGGAGGTGGATTCAGTTAATGACCAAAGAACGGAGAACAACAATAAGGACGATAAGGGAAGAAGAGAGAACGTGAAAAGAAGCGAAAATGAGAAACTGAACAGATAAGAGGAGCAGAACCGATAAAAACATCAGTCACTGTGTTTTTATCTGTTCAGCAGGAAAAACAGCAGAGGAGACGATCAAACCTCAGCTGCTCGTCAGACACCGAAAATAGACGAGGTGTCATTTAGTGAGACTTCAGGAAGCAGCTGGAGAACTGAAGGCTGCGGCTCGCACACACACAACATCCCATAATGAACACAGGAGGGAAACCTGCATGTTTCACATCTATTCCTCAATTAACTGTATGAAGGGAGAAGCCGAGAGATTAAGGCTGAAAGCCAACAGTGATAAAACACACACACACCAACACTGATGCGTTTGAGTTGTGTGGTTGAAAACAATCTTCACCTGAAATATTCATATTCAAATCTGAATTATTTAATAATAGTTTTGTAACTTTGCTGCACAGGAAGAAGACGCATCCTTCGTTTACTTTGTGTGGTTGTTCAGCGTCAGACACAGCAGCCGAAGGAACCGACTCCACGCCTGTCATGAACTCTGACCTGGAGTCAGTGTCGCTCTCACATCGGACAGAGAGAATCAATCATAACTTCTACACAAACACAAAACACCGACATCGAACAAACAAACTGTTAAGAACCATAAAATACACATGCGTAGGAACAACTTGTGTTGCCATGGCAACACAGGTGGATGTTGTGCTCCATCGCCTGTGAAACGTCCCACAGACAGAAACACTGACACGACTCTCCAGCCTGTTTCACAGTTCTGTTCTGACACTGTAATGAACTGCACCTCTCATACGCCTCTGTTACCCAGCATGCACCTGGGTCTCAGAGTCCAATTAAAAAACGAGGCACCGCCGCACCCTCATTACTGCAAAGGTCCAGGTTCTGTCTCACGGTTCTACTCACATGCCTGCAGGGAGAAGTGTTTGCGCTCTGCGTTTCCAGCTGAAAGCACAGGAGGAGTCACAGACGACCCCAGAGACGTGACTACTGGACGGGCCGTAGCAGAACCGACGGCTGCCGACGAGATGGACGCCTCCCCCGCCTCCCCCAACAGGTGCTGGATGGAGTGGAGCTGGAAACAGGGATCAGAGAGCAGGACGGAGGCAGCTCGAGAGACTCTGTGAAAGGGAAGAGGAAGGAGAAGAGGACGTGTTACAGGAACAGGTTCTGGACCATAAAAACGACTTCAGCAGGTTCCCTCTGGATCTGGAGCTGAAAAACGATTCAAAAAGATTTGAAGACAACTTGAACCACAGCATGTCAGACCGAACGTGTTCACTAACAACCAGACTGTAAACACAGAACCCGCCTCCTGCCTGCTCTCCGTCCCGCCCGGGTCAGTCCGCTGCTCTTTTGCTAATCAGCCTCAGTCCAAGCTCTCAGCATCAATCTTTTATAGCGGGGCTTTCCACAGCAGCCTCCCACTCACTGCCTCTGCTCCGCTTTGCTCTCTCTACTCTGGGCTCATGTTCTGCTCGTTCACAGTATTTTGAGGTTTTTTAATTAGTAGCCAGGTTTTACGTGCTCATTAACAAGCCAGAGCCATCGTTCTGCGTCAGATTAAATCTACTGAAAGAAGAGAACGTTCCTGAATCTCACCCTGGTCTGAAAAACCTTCCATCAGCATTTACTCCATACTGTGGTGACCATCTGGTCCGTTCGGTACCAACTACGCTCAACAGAGAAGACGACTGCTGTGTCAACACGTTTGGGTTGTTGAGAACTGGCTGGAGGCTGCACCTCAAAAGGTTGATCGAGCCTGTGTGACGTACAGCCAGAGTCTCACTGAGGATCCTCTGAAGGAAGAACCTGCATCTTACACCCACCTACACACCACTGGCTGAAAGACGACGCTTCCCACCCGCCGGCTCTCAAACACACACCTGACGACCACAGACTCAGCGGATCTGGATCACAATGCAATAAAATATCAGGTTACGGTTGGTGAGACTGAAGGTTATTATCAGCGAAGACAACAAACCGACCCATCGCGTAAGGAACTGGTTTGAAGCGCCCACTGAGAAGGTCCAGTGGGTCCAGAGGTACCAGAGGGTCCGGGAGTCTCGGTACGTTTCTCTAAATCAAACAGAAGCTTCACTGTACCACAACTCTGGGATAGTGAATATTTAACTCTCCACAGAAGCTTCACAGCTTGACCGAAGCCCAGGACCCGGGGGCTTGACCGCTCAGCGTTATAACAAAGCCAACATGTTCCAGCTGGTGATTCTTCCAGCCAGAGCCGGTTCAGCTGCGTCAGACTGAAGCTACAGCTCCTCCTGACAGGAAACCTAAGTGTGGAGCTGCCCTGTCTGGGCCTTCAGAGGAAAATTCGACTGAATTTGTTCCTTTGAACGCCTGCTCGCACTCTTTTTCATTTTCTGCCTCATTTTTTCTTAATTTCGGTTTCCTCCATTCATCACTTTGTCTTCGTCCTCCAACCATGAAATTCCTCCTCAGCTTGTGTGGAGTGAAACAGGTATTAAACCAGGTTTGGTTAAATGACCACGTGCGATATCACTACAATGTAATGCAACCTGCTGCAGACAGCGGTAAAACGGTGAATCCATCCGTTGGAAGCGTTTTGGCCGATAGGTCACTCGTGTCTCTCAGCGTGAAGGCAGATGTGGAAGCACGGTGACATTTTGCTGTAAAATCTCCTCTGACCTTCTGATTACAGCAGCCATCACACTTCACGCAGGGAGGCTCTTCTCCTCTCTCCTCCGTTGACCTCCTCACTCCCCCGTTTTCACAGAAGTAAAACCACCAGCGGTCGGATTCAGTCGACGAGGCGAAGGCGAGCAAGTTAAACGCGAACACCAGTAAGTAGCGTGAGTCACGGTGTGAGGCTGGAAAATGTCAACGACTGCGTCTTTGTCAGAGGCCTGTGTTTCAAGTCAAAGCGAGTCCATTGTGTTCTCTCGTTAATTATGAACCAACAAAATTACACACAGGCAAATGACTGGATCATGAATGAAGACTAATCAGCAGGGAAATGACTTCAAAAGACAAGTTGTGTCCAGTGTCTCAGCTGTGATAGATGAGCAGCCGTCAGAGAGGCTTCAAACTGCTCAGTCAGCAAATCCACAAGACAAACATTAAGTGAAGTCAGATCTATTTATGGTCACTGGTTCAACACCTTTGTCCATTGGTGAGTAAAACCCAAACGATCAACTGATTCCTGCTCAGATGCAGCTGTGGACAAAATGGAAGAAGCAGGCGCCTCCTCAGTGACGGATATAAGGGAACATCAATGGCCGAGACCAAAAACCGAGCTCGAAGACAAAGAAACCTGCTGCAGATGAAGCAAACATCTGATTTAGAAAGATCTGAGCCGTCACATAAACAATATTAACATTTGATACATATCCCATTTTAATGACTGTGTGAATTAGTTCTACTGAGTCTCAGTGACAGGAGATGAGCAGGAAACACACACAGTGCAATAAACACGGTACTGAACCACAACCAGGACTCAACCCGTCTGACCTGTGGTGGAAACCAGCCTCTGGTTCAGCGGCATCGAGCGTCAGACGACTGGAGCCGCTGTTTGCTTTGAAGCTCGTCAGGGTGGATGGACCTGGGTCCTCCACAGAGTAGTTTGGATCCATGAACCACACACATCCCATAAAAACAAGCTGCCGCATCCAGTAAAGTCAGCCTGACGGGACGCGCAGCACACGATGAAGCTGCTGCTCACAGGATGGAGAAGCCTTCGTTACTATGGTTTCCTCCTCCCTGGTCATTCATATTAACTCCTGTGACCCCAGACTCAGATCCGTCCACAGTCCCGCATCTGTTTGTGCACAACTAAAGGTTGTTAGTGTGAAGTCAACCAAGGAACCTGAGACACGGAGGAGCTGCAGAGCGTGTGGACTCCATCACGTTAACAAGACTAAACAGGTTCGGACAGACGCGCTGACGGGTGACGAAATATGGCCTAAACAAATACAAACAGTCATCATAGTAACTGGACACTGGAGGAAAACAAGAGCACGGAACGGAACGAGAACCGCACCAGGACTCAGTTCATTCAGCCGAAGCAGAGCAGGTGTCACCTGTGCAAATGTTTGCTGAGGGAGGACGGTGCAGATAAAAGCATAAACCAGGAAAACGCGCTGAATAAATACAGAACCACGTACTGAGGGACAGCTTCGTGTGGTTTATTACTAGTCCAGGAGGACAGCATGCTGTCCTGGTTTCCACCTCCGACCAATCAAACGATGTCCACACTCCCTCATTAAGCTCCTGTGGCAACATGAGAGTCAGAGGACGACGGAGGAGAGAGAGACAGAGACGAGGCAGCGGAAACAAAGTGTGAGGCTGAGACACAAAAACAGAAACAGAGAAGTGAGCGAAGCAGTGAAAAGAGACGAGGAGGAGGAGGGTGTGAGATGGGCGGAGGATACTGAGGAGAGAGAGGAGGAGAGCGAGGGGGAGGAGCTGGAAAAGCACCAGAAGCAACAGCCACAGCTCTGGAGGCAGCAGAGGCTGCGAACACTCATCTGGAGATAAGCTGAACTCACAGCGTCTGCATCCGACCGACGACAACTTCTTCCTCTGAGCCTCGAGTGGATGTTGAAAACACAGGGCTGGATGTTCCACGTTTGGGATTTCACACACAGCTAAGCAGCCTTTAGAAAATCCTCCCGCTGCTGGAGGACGAATCAGCCGGAGGAAAAGAGGAGACAGCGACAGAGCGACGTGGACGAACGTTGGTGCTGCCTGCGCGCGAGGGAAGCGTCAGGATGCTGACTGACAATGTGAACTACGGCTCAGGGCTCAGTGGGCGTTGAGCAGCCGGGGCTGCGATCCACCAAAGCCCACTTGGCGTGAAAACAAAGAGAAGCTGCAACATCACAACAGCAGCTGCTGATTGAAGGCGACTCAACTCGTGGACGAGCGTCGTCCATTCACTCGGCCGGACAAGTTCGACGTCCCCGACAAAGGCAGAGTTTTTAGGGGTTGAGAGACAAATTCCCGATCGTATAAATGCGGAGGTGCAGTGAAGACGGCTGCTCTCACTTCACGGTGGAATAAGAAAACAACTATTTCTTTCTCCCGCTTCACGCTGTCGAACAGTTGAAGCTCTGTTGCGTCTTTTTAACTGCACCTTGGGTTGTTTTCCTTCTTGCCCTCTCCAGATGGCTGCTTGTTAGCAGGAGGACCGAGACGCAGTCGCCTCATTCAACATTAACCGGGTCAGACAAACAACCGCAGCCAAGCACAAGCTGGAAGCATTAATGTAACAGCTGAGCAGTGACATTTTGTTTGTGCCCTGTAGCTTAAACGCAGCAAATTAAAGAACATCTTAAATCTGTCAAGGAAGTGACTGAGCCATCAGACGTTCCACTGGGAAAAACCCCAGTTCTGGTACCAGACTAAAATGAACACGCATCAACAAGATCACCTCAGTTTGTCACCAGTCTTTTTTTGTCCAGTGCAAATAAGATGAACCGCGCAGCTTGAAGCATGTGAAGGACCAGCTGAGCGGCAGGAGAAGGAAGCTGTAAACAGATGCTGCTGACGTCATGGTGCCTGCCGGTGGTTCCGCTGGTTTTCTGCAGGGTGTGGTGGCACCAGCCCTGCTCATAGTTTGCGTCCAGGCCGCCGCCTGCGCGTCTCAGGGCTCGTCTCAGGCGCGACGATGCCTCTGTGCCTCGGACATCATCAGCTGCACCGCCCTGGATCTGGAGCTGGTCCCTGGAGAAGTTCCCGTCTCAACTGTCACTTTGGACCTGAGCCACAACCGGATCAATCAGTTACAGAGGGGCACCTTCGAAGGACTTTATCGATTGGAGACATTACGCTTAGCTCACAACCAGTTGACTACTATTCACCTGGGGGCATTTCAGAACACCTCTGGGGAACTGCTGAGACACCTGGACCTATCGTCCAATCAGCTCACAGCGTTGAAGCAACACTACTTTCAATATTTACCTGGACTGGAGGAATTATTGCTATTCAACAACCGTATCACCCAGGTGGAGAGTGGGGCTCTGGCTGGGCTGGGAAACCTCCGAAAGGCCTACCTCAGTCATAACCGTCTCACTTTCTTTCCCTTCTTCTCCATCCAAGAGCACAGCCTCCCTCACCTGAGAATGTTAGACCTGTCCTCAAACCATCTGCTCAAACTACCCCTGGATGAAATCACAAACCTGCCCAGTCGAGTTAAGAGAGGCCTCTACCTACACAACAACTCCCTGAAGTGCGAGTGCTCCATGTACGCCCTGTTCAGGCACTGGGAGGACAGGGGCTACGCCTCCGTGACGGACTTCAGAAAGGAGCACACCTGTCGGGTCTATGGGAACGAGAAAGGTACCGTTAGCTTCTTTCAGCACGGCCGTTACTTTGAAAAATGCAACTTGACAGCTATGACAGAGCAGGAGAGCAGTGTTTCAGTGAAGGCGGGCAAAGCTTTGCTGCTGCACTGTGTGACCGCTCTCACCGGCAGCAGCGTCTCCTTCCTCTGGGTGTCACCGAACCAGGAGTACGTGGCTCCGCCGGGGAACAACGGATCGTTGAAGATGTTCAACAACGGCAGCCTGGAGATCACGGCGGCGCGTGCAGAGGACTCTGGGGTGTACTGGTGTATGGCTCTGGACCAGCAGCAGAAGGTCAATGACACCCAGGAAGTCAACGTGACTGTGGTGATGCCGCCCGAGAGCGAGCACCACGAGTCGTTCAACACTGGGTTCACCACCCTGCTGGGCTGCGTGGTGAGCCTGCTGCTGGTGCTCATGTACCTCTACCTGACGCCGTGTCGCTGCCCTCCCTGCCCGAAGGCGCCGACCTCGGCCACGGCCGCGGCCCCGGCCGGCCTGGGGAACGAGGCCGGGGCGGGGAGCGCCCAGTCCTCCATCCTGAGCCCAACCCCGCCGGCAACGACTGAGGGCCCGGGCCGCAAGGTCAGTACCAACAAGCATGTGGTCTTTCTGGAGCCAATCAGAGAGCAGCAGAACGGCAGACTCAGGGCGGGGCCCGGACACCTGGGGCCAGGTTTACTGCTAGGGCCAGAGCAGCACCCAAAGCTCCAGTCGCAGCAAAGGGCGGGGGAGACAGACTCCACCCTGTTATCAGACACAGCGATCGCGTTGCCATAGCAACGGGAGCAGTCTGGCACCATCACCACCACTCCCTCACCTGATTCTTCCTCAGCACCTGACCTGTGCAAAACAGCGATCCAGAAAAGAGGTGCTGCTCAGAGGTAACTGGGCCTGAAGATGTTTCACCTCTCACCCAAAAGGCTTCATCAGTTCTACCCGAGTAGACGTAGGAGGCCCAGACCTGACGAAGCCTTTCAGGTGAGATGGAAACATCTCCGAATTGTGGGTCATCCAGGTTCCGCTGCACAGCTCCTCACACACGAAACCGGGCCTGATTCTTTGCTTTGAGGCTACTCAACTGCCTGATAAAACAGATCAAGTGCAATTCTAAAAGCAGATTATTACTAAAGTATGGTTTGCCCAGGTCTGCCCACTCAGCCCTACAGCCATGAACCAATGCACTGTGTCAGGCGGAGACAGGACAGCGCAGCTACAACAGACCAAAGACAGACAGAGGTTTGGTCTAGAGGAGGCTGAACTCTGCCACCACACTGAGCAGCAGCACACTGGGCGTTAAGCTTCCCTTTAAGCACGGCTTGTACCTTTAACAAATATTTGCTACAGATGCCTTCTAGTCTTGTACCGAGGTGTATTGATATGTTTTTGTAGAGCTTTTAACGTTGCTGTTTGCTTCTGTTCTCCCAGAGTCGCGTGTCAGTCGATTAGAGCCAAATAAATCTGCATAGCGTAGCTCTGTCACGATGTGAGATGCTTTAGAGTAGACAAGCTAGAGACGAAGAGCTTTTAGAGAGTAAAAATAGGAGCCGCTTGAAAGGATACAGTTTGATCCCCCCGCTCCTCATCTCCCCTGGAGCTTGA
Organism: Macropodus opercularis; assembly: GCA_030770545.1. NCBI lineage: Eukaryota > Metazoa > Chordata > Actinopteri > Anabantiformes > Osphronemidae > Macropodus > Macropodus opercularis. The sequence continues at coordinate 378,214 of CM061099.1, read as the reverse complement.
TTACCGTCATCAGTCCGAACAGAAGTTGAGCATCACGAAAGCAAAAGGGAGATGAATAAATAAAAAAGCAGAAATTATTCATGGTGCGGAAGAACAACCATTGTTCGGGTTCATTTGGAGTCAGTGTCCGGACATTAAATGTGAAAATGAATCTGGGATTGACAGGACAATCAGAGTTTGTGTTTTTTGTCTTCACTGTATTCACTGCACCTCCCTCACCCCCTCGTCTGTGTTAATAAAGTCTGTCCAGGTGAGCTCTGCCTTCTTATTCTGGTGTCTGTGTGCATGTGTTCACTGGTACCATCACAGTCCTCACACTGATGTTTCAATATTAAATCACAGAGCAGAAACTCTAAAATAGAAATTCGACAGTTGTGGCTGCTGCAAATCAGACGTAGGCTGAATCCTCCGTGGAGGATGAGCGAGAGCTGTCACAGGAGAACGGCAGCTTACTACAGGAAAAGCAGGAGCAAACTGAAAGGACCCAATCTAACCGGAGGAGACGCTCATCTCCGTTTTAATCGGCAAACATTTATTGCTGCGGACAAAAGTTATTCCTTTGATGGAGTCAGGGAACATGCGTCTGTATGTTGGCTGCTGCTGAAACGTGTCATGAAGCATGTGGAGAGTCCTGCATAAAATTGTCTGAAGCTTAAATAGCAGCTCCACCGTTTTTAACAGTTACAGCCAGGGTACGATCATATACAGATCATAGACGCCTGGAAACACAATTAAGGGTAGAAATGAAGAGAGATCCACGTGATCTGCGCTAATGCAGCGTGAATCAGAGACACCGTGCTGTCATCAGCTGGTCGGTCGTTAACCAACTGACCTGAAACGACATCCATGGTTTTAGGTTGTGATGTTATAACAGCTCTACCGTTGCTGATGCAGGTTCACGGGTCGTTTCTCAGAGGAAATCAGTGGCGTCGAAGCCCCAGTGGGTCCTCGGCTCTCAGTGGTCTCAGCCTGCAGCTCATCACACGCAGCATTAAATCTGATCCAAACCCAACTGGGACAGAGCAGTGAAACCCCACATGCCGACAATGTCAGTTCAGTTCAGACGCTAACAGCAGGACAGTGGAGTCTGGGTTAATCCTGAAACTCCTACGGGCTCCTAAACGCACCTCACGCCGTGACGGGAGACCAGTCAGTCCGACGGTCAGAACAAACACACGATGTAACGCAGGCAATGCTTCACCAGATGCGTCTCATAAGAATCCAAACCTACGCTGTCGTAATAACACACACGGATCGTTAATCTCTCCCTGTGTCGCCTTCGTGCTATTATTCAAATCAACATGGTGTCGGTGCTCGTCCATGAATTAGCAGTGGGAGCCGCTGCTCATCGTGCAGATGGGATAAGGTGGTTCAGACCGTTGTTCTGAAGAACAACAGCCCACACAGCGACGACGCCGAGGGCCAGAGGCAGCAGCCGATCGCTGCAGGTGTTTCACACTTCATTAAGAAGCTCGGAACACGTCCCTCACATTATTCACAACGGGAACAAACGGTTGCTGTCAAAAATCACACGTGTCCACTTCGAAGCGGCCCAGAACCAGCAGGCGTTAAAGTTCTGCTGTGTCCACATCCACAGATTATAAAACAGTGGAGCTGCACCCACTCACACCCATCAATCAGTCTGGACGACAGCTGATCCAGCATCTGCGTCTGTGATGCTTCCAGTTAGAAACAGCTGGAACCAGAGACGTGGAGCCGACAACAGTGACTGCAGTCAAACTCAGTGTCTGTTACAGCAAATAAGGCACCAAGCAGTGGAGCAAAAACCAAACGGAGACAAATGTCAGGGTCCTCCTGACAAAACGCCAACAATAAACACACAGGACGAGACGTCACCAATAAACACAGGACGAGACGTCAACAATAAACACACAGGACGAGACGCCAACAATAAACACACAGGACGAGACGTCACCAATAAACACACAGGACGAGACGTCACCAATAAACACACAGGACGAGACGCCAACAATAAACACACAGGACGAGACGTCACCAATAAACACACAGGACGAGACGTCACCAATAAACACACAGGACGAGACGTCACCAATAAACACACAGAACAAGACATCAACAAAAAACACACAGGACAAGACATCACCAATAAACACACAGGACGAGACGTCACCAATAAACACACAGGACGAGACGTCAGCAATAAACACACAGGACGAGACGTCACCAATAAACACACAGGACGAGACGTCAACAATAAACACACAGAACAAGACGCCAACAATAAACACACAGGACGAGACGTCAACAATAAACACACAGGACGAGACGTCACCAATAAACACACAGGACGAGACGTCACCAATAAACACACAGGACGAGACGTCAACAATAAACACACAGGACGAGACGTCACCAATAAACACACAGGACGAGACGTCAACAATAAACACACAGAACAAGACGCCAACAATAAACACACAGGACGAGACGTCAACAATAAACACACAGGACGAGACGTCACCAATAAACACACAGGACGAGACGTCACCAATAAACACACAGGACGAGACGTCAACAATAAACACACAGGACGAGACGTCAACAATAAACACACAGAACAAGACGCCAACAATAAACACACAGGACGAGACGTCACCAATAAACACACAGGACGAGACGTCACCAATAAACACACAGGACGAGACGTCACCAATAAACACACAGGACGAGACGTCACCAATAAACACACAGGACGAGACGTCAACAATAAACACACAGGACGAGACGCCAACAATAAACACACAGGACGAGACGTCACCAATAAACACACAGGACGAGACGTCACCAATAAACACACAGGACGAGACGTCAACAATAAACACACAGAACAAGACGCCAACAATAAACACACAGGACGAGACGTCAACAATAAACACACAGGACGAGACGTCACCAATAAACACACAAAAAACAGGAAAGAGACCAGAGACTCCTGTCGTCTTCATGCAGTAATACCGACACTGAGACAGACCAGTCGTAGGGAACGTGCTGCAGATTCTGACCCACGCGGCAGTTCTGCCGTTCGGGTGCGAAGCAAAGTGAAGGGATGTTCTCACAGTGATGCACTCAAGTAAAACAGAGCTGCCATGAAATATTGAAGAGGTCTTCCCTCGTCCTCGGCTTCCACTTCATAACTAGTCAACATTTGAAGTCTGTGAAGCCACAGAACAAACTGAACAAAGACTCTCTGCTTCTGACGTCTCCGAGGCAGATCAGACCGAGGTGGTAATGTAGGAGATGCGGTTTGACATGTAGAGGACGGGTTAACCCGACGTCCAGTGAGAATCAGGGTCACTTCACAGCAGCCTTTACAAACAGGAGGAGACCTGCACAGGAATGAAACCTTTTATTTTCTACCTAAACACTTGACGCGCTGCTTATGAGATAAATACTTTTCTGCGACATTACTGAGTCCGAGGAAGACGGAGGCCAGGAGGACGACGAACAGCCCAGGGGAACAGCAGCACAAAGAAGCCTGAACAGCTCAGATTCCAGCAGCTTGGTGTCAAGGCAGATGTTCGCCCACACTGAGCCTGCGTCCGCTGGAGGTTTGTTCCTCTACTGTTGCTAAAATGAAATTAAAGTTAACTACTTTATTACAATTACTGATTGGCTACAATTCAAAGCTGGGATCTGTTGGGTTTACTTGTAAAGTGCTTTGAGATAACTGCTGTTGTGAACCGACGCTATATAAATAAAACTGAATTGAACATGGGAAACCATGTTTGTGGGTTTGAGTGGTTCTGGTTAATTCAGTCCAACATTCGCTGATCAGCAGAACCAGTCCTGAGTTTATAAAATCCACACCCCAGGACGCGATGCTGGTTTCCTGTTCCTCTGCTCTCTCCACTAAAACGTGTCTCATCAATTACTCACAACCTCATAGAGCAAATAAAGCGACGCAGCAGAAATCCCATAAAGTGTCTCTGAAATCTATTATTATCCTAAAAGACGTGACGTCAGACACAGGAGAGGAAGAGGCGGCTTCATTTCCCGTTAATAATCAACTGGGTACGATGGATGGTTTCATGGCAGTAAACTGTAACTTACAGCAACCAACACCACGGACTGGGCTGGTTGTGAATGGCATCTGGGTCATCAGATCCACCCAGAGCTGGGAACAGCAGCAGCTGAACGGTGAACACATGCATGAAGCATCGTGAAGCCCCTGCTCAGCAGCTTTTAGTGAAGCACAGGTAGAATGAGCAGAAACAGCCTCAGCTCCCGCAGCACCACAGAGTCAAATGGCTAAATAGATGAATTACATTAAGTAGTATTAATGAGGGTGACGCGATCAGACCTCAGAGCTCATTTACTTAGCATCCGAGCTTGTTGTCTGGCTCCATCTGTGCAGCGACTGTGCAGCCAAGTTACTGCTGATCCGCTGCCAAACTCATCATCTTCACCGAGGACGTACATCACAACAGCAGTGCAGTCAGCTGCAATCAGGCTTAAAAAATCCTGGTAATGACGCATGAAGTGTCTCATATAGTTGGTGTAAAGATCAGGTTCCCACATTCGGGGTTTAATATCCAACCAAATGTCAGGACTTGAAAAAGGTCCATTATTACGATGAGATGAAAGCGATGATCTGCAGCAGTTGGTGTCAGATTCAACGCTCCAACACCAGCGACTTGACCGATCAGAGGCTCCTCTTCCGTACACGTCTCAGCTGATGGCAGCTCATGTATGTGCACCGTGAGTCTGGACGTTCAGCTTCACGGTGTCGGCACTGACTAGAAGCTCCTGTCGGTGGAACCGGTCCGATGGCTGAAGTCACCCTTGAACTCACTGAACTGCTGATCTAAAGTGTTTCTGAACTAGACGCTGACTCTTGTGTGTAGTAACCCGTTGCTGTCGCTTCTCTCTCCTCCATTCATTTCCTGTCATCTATCCTCTGTCCAACCTTTACTCTGTGTTTCAGTCGTCTCAACCATCCAACTCTCTCCATCTTTAATTCCCTTCTGCTCCTTTTCAGACTTTTTTTCTCAGACTGTCTTAGATTCATTCAGACCGTCAGCATCTCCCACCCTTCATCCATGCCTTTGCTTACGCCCGCCGTTTCCATGGTAACAGGGGACCGAGGAGACGAGGGACGTTTCTTCTCAGCTACCTGATCATGACACAAGCATGTTCAGAAACACACGCATTCTGCCAGCGTTACAAAGTGTTGCTGACACACGGGAAAAGGCTGAGCCCTGTATGTCACGGTGCACAATCACGGTTATGTTTCAATCACAAACGTGTCACCAGTTACCATCATACGACCAAGACGTGTGCAAATAAATTATTATTTATTGTGTAATATCAACAAATTATATTTTGAAATTGTGTTTTCTGTACCATTATTTATTAATTATGTGTCACAAAACCAGTAACAAATGTTCATTAAAAAGTCTGAAATATTCTGAACCTGGGTTGAACCAGCTTTGTTGTGATTGATTTTGATTGACATCTGACCCTGGGCCAGTTTTAACATGAACTGCTGAATTAAAGATGTACTCGTCACGTTAAGCAAACGTTAAGTCCAGCTCGGTGTGGAGAAGTGGGTCGTGTCAGGACCAGCTCTGCGATTGAAGATGAGACGTGTTGGACGAACGAGGCCACGGGGCCTGCAGGATGGGCAGAACCTTCTGAGGAGGTTCTGTTCATTGCAGCACTGACAGAGCCACAGCTGTTGACACGTGTTCTACAACAACACGTCTGTCAGCGAAGCCCATGAACATTTTATTTCCTTTCTCTGCGAGTTTTCAGTGGGATCAAAGTGCCGTCACACGTTTAAACAGTAAGTACAAATACGCAGGTTTGTGTTGGTGGTGGAGGGTGAAGGGCGACGCCAGCGGGTTTTAGGACCTGGTTCTGCTCAGTGGGGTTTGTTGGGTTTTTCCTTAGAACTCAGTAAAGTTCAAACATTAGTGTAAACGGTCCCATAATGCAACTCACTGTTTACCAAATGGCGCCATTGTGACCTAGGACGATTCTGACGGAGTGAACACACCTGAGCCAGGTAATCAGCAGCTGTTGACCGATTCCAGTCTGGACTGGTGGAGCCAGGCGGACACTGGCTGCGTCACAGTAACGCTCCAACCATTACGTGGAGGATCCTCACCTGCGTCTCAGAGCAGAAACTCTTCTGATCATGTTTTAGTTCAACTGGACGAAGGACGTCACAGGTCAGAACCTGGAGCACAGGCTCCTCCTCCTCTGGGCCAATAGGGGGCATTCATGCATTTCCAGGGCTGTGGTGGTTATTATCATGTCTGCGTCTTCTCCGTGTGCCGGTCACTTATCTGTATCTTCAGGATCGTTTCGTCTCATTACTGCTTTAGCTCTTAGATCCAGTTCTACTTGGTTCTGATTTATGGCATGACTTCAGTGGACCCTGGTTATTTTCCTGTGTTGGAGATCTGTCCTATTTTTTCTCATGCATGTTGTTATTTTCTGTCTGGAGTCTATGACAGAGCAGGTGTTTAATGCTCCATTTGCCTGATAAATACATAAATCAGATGTTTCAATTCATCACCTCTAACTGTTTTACTGTTTACTTCACTGTGCATTAGTGAATTCAAAGGGACTTGTGAGGCTTCTGTAGATTCTTCTTGATAAACACGTTAAACCCACCTCAGATGAAACCTTCCTGAAACCAGGCTCAGCAGAACACGAACACGTATCAATAAACAATCACAGCAGTGAAAGCAGCGACGGCACAGAGCAATAAAAATCATGGTGTGCTGGACAGAAACAACATCCCCAGAGCTCAGGCCTCACGATCCAGAGCCTCTAAGCTAATTAGCCTCGGTCTCAATCTAATCTGTGGATGGCTGCGAGCTGCTTCTCGTGTCTTTCAGTCCGAGGTAATGGACAATAATTAGCACCATAGAATTTCTGCACTGGGGGGTGTTAACGGTCCTAATGCGAACTGAGAGGGAGACACAGGGATGATGGACACGTGAAAGCCACTGCAAATACTAGACAGACGAACGCGAGTCCCCGGACGAGCACAGAGATGGAGAAGCCGCTGTGATCCGATGCGAAGCGATAAACGGCAACCGGACACCAGGACGGAGAATTAACTCAACTGATCCTGGGAAGTGGAGCCTCCGATGGACACTTTCAGTCCAGTTTCAGCAGGGAGACAGTCGATCTGCGTTGTCTGTTCTCCATCTGCCATCAGTCAGGAGCAGACGCTGCAGGACGGAGAAGGACGTGACAAAGTCCAGGTAAGATTCCTCTTGTCAACGTGACGGACTGAACGTAGCATGAACCAAAGGCTGGTTGAAGGTGTTCAGTCACTGGAGGTTGACATCACAGCAGGACATGAAGGGAGTCCAGAACACAGAGTGTAGCAGCGTCCAGGACACAATTAATTCAAACGAGCCGCTTTGAGCCACTGGCCTGGATTTAATTTCTGGACACGACCAGACGACAGCTTAATCGGTTCGGTCCAAACGTTGAACTCCATGTGGAGTCAGGTTCTTAAAGGCAGGCTCAGAACCTCGGGCTGAAGACGTTGTGCTGATGGATTCTGAACGCGGGTCACTGCAACCATTCAGTGCGGACATGAGACGCTAGGAGGGACTTCGATCGGGGGATTAGACCAGTAAATGTAACCCTGACGCCCGAGTTATCAGAACTTCTCTTTACAACCCAAAGAGTCGGCCTCCTTCAGTTTAAACACATCACATAACCAAACCATCAGGGGGCAGGCAGGTCCACAGCTGATCTGCTGGGACTTTTACTATGGAGAACACGTCCAGATAAGAGTCTGATCCGTCTCAGCTAAAATACCACAAAGGGTTAAATCTGATCCAATAGTTACAGCAGAACAATCTGCTTCTTTCAGCAGACCTCACACTAAAACACCCAGCCTGGATGTGTGTGAGGCTTTAATGGTCCTGCTCAGATCAGCTGACCTGCTGCTTCTGATGAAGTTCTGAAGGATGTAATTATTAATTACTCGGAACCGTGATGCAGCCACGTTCTGTTTCTGACAGTTCTGTGTCATTAGCCCGACATATAGGCCAGACTTATTTATGAGGGTTGGTCGGGCTGCGCCTGAACTCGTCTGCTCATTAGTGTGATGAACTCAGACGCGGTGAAAGTCGCCTCCTGTCTCATTTCTATCATCTTCTGCATCTTTTTAACGTTTAGCTTCTGCTCAATGACGATGAGACAGAAGCAGCCTCGTAAACACGATACTGTACAAACATGTACAGACGTTGAGTTCAGTGGTTGAAAGGTGAAAACTTGTTTGTTTAGATAACAGTCCCGTCCTGCTTTAACCAGGGTTTAACGCGCTGTGACCTCGTTCGGCTGAATAATTGGTAGCTTTTCCTGCAGAACGTTCGCCTGCTTCACTTTAGCAGCAGCTCAGCAGAGCAGAGCGCTGATGGGATTCCACCGGAAGCCTCCTGCGCCTTAATGGACTCTGTGCGAGCGGTAACATAATAGTTGAAATGCATAAAAGCATTAGTGTCCTCCCCAGCAGGGCCGCGCCGGCTCCTACAGGGCGAGGCAGAGGGAGCTCCACAACAACACCGCGCTCAGGGCAGACGGATAAAAGACGGTTCCAGCGTTCACTCCCTGGACGAGGAGCGTTTTCTGCTTCCTCACGCTGCATCAGACAAATGATTTTACTTTCTAAGTCTAAATGAAAACTCACCAAGCACTTCACATAGAGGCTGTGGGACGAGGCCTCATCTATTTACATTACCCACATTCATTATGCCGTGACTCACTGGGACGTCCAGGATCAGACTCGTAGCTTTTACAAGCGATAAGGACGAGGATCACAAACTGCTGAGTCGAACATTTTAAGGAGCGAAGAACACGGACAATCAATCAACGTCCTGCTGGACCGGCCAGAGAACGACAGGGGAATACTAACGCTGGGGTCTGCAGATAACGAGCTCACCAGCGTCCGCACTAAAGCTGGAACAATCTACCAGTCGCAGTGGAGGAGCCTGAACGGACCCGAGCCTCGGTCCCACCGGGTCCCAGAAAACCGTCTTCATTACCAGCAGCATGTTATACATTAAACCAGTGATGACCGGTCCAAACCTGTCCACGAACTAGAACGCCACCGATTAGTCCAAGTCCTCTACTGTTACTGTTAAACGCGTCTCCCTCTGGCACCGGTTCGTTTCTACTCGTCTTTACTGGAGAACGAAGCAGGAACTGCCCCAGTGAACCTGGACCACTGTGATTATCAGGAGCCAGATCCTGCAGGTTCCAGTTCAGAGTCGCAGACTATTGATGCTGATTTGGTTCCATGATGAACCGCACACATTCACATCCATCAACCTGAAGTGACGTTACAGTAAACTGAAGCAGCACAGGTGGTTCCTTAGACCCAGTTATACAGTTCACCCTTCAGCCACACGGTGCTTTAATCTAAACACGCGGCAGCCAGAACCGTGACGCGGCCACACTGGAAAAGGCTCCGTCACAATTTCACGCAGTCCACAGACCTTCACGCTGTGATCTGCTCACGTCCTCCGAGACGACTTCCTCAAAGCCCAGTGACACGTTGACTGAAGCCTGATGATAAAGGGTTTACCCAGACTGATCTGAGGTCAGCTGGGTGTCACAGGAGCAGAACGCAAAGGGGAATCATAATAATAACGACATTCTACACGATCAGGAACCATCAGCGCGGTTCGAACAGCAGGTCAAACTCTCCGAATGGTTTTCAGTCCGGTTCTGATTCATTTTTTCACACTTAATCGAATTATTCTGACAGGACTAAACCAGACGAGCAGCAGACGACAAGGCTGTAAAGAGACACAGGCTACATTTAACCGTTGCATCAGCGACGGTTAAACTTCCCTCTAAATGAAGACGTCTCACACAGAAGCAGCTTCTCTGAACAGAAACAGGAAGTGGACCTACCCCTGCTTGTCTCCATCCACCAGGATTCGAACCAGGATCCCTGTGACAGCCACCAGGATGGGGTAGTGATCCACACTTTCCAGTCCTGCAACGCAGACGCAGAGCTGCAGGTAACAAAGCAACAGAGCCGCGAGGACGCAGCCGCCTCCTGCAGGTAATCGGCTCAACTCTGAGTCTGAGACGTGAACTACAGGAGAAGACATCATTCAGCAGACACCACATCCAAAGGTTCCAACTGTGGCTGCGAAGCTTGGACCCGAGTCCGGATGGATGGAGGGATGGATATAAGGAGGGACGGATGGATATAAGGAGGGAGGGATGGATATAAGGAGGGACGGATGGATGGATGGATATAAGGAGGGATGGATATAAGGAGGGATGGATGGATGGAGGGAGGGATGGATATAAGGAGGGACGGATGAATGGATGGATATAAGGAGGGATGGATGGATGGAGGGATGGATATAAGGAGGGAGGGATGGATGGATATAAGGAGGGAGGGATGGATGGATATAAGGAGGGAGGGAGGGATGGATGGATGGATGGATGGACGGATGGATATAAGGAGGGAGGGATGGATGGATGGGTGGATGGATATAAGGAGGGAGGGATGGATATAAGGAGGGAGGGAGGGATGGGTGGATGGACGGATGGATGGATGGATATAAGGAGGGAGGGAGGGATGGATGGATGGATATAAGGAGGGAGGGAGGGATGGATGGATGGACGGATGGATGGATGGATGCGTTACCTGGGAGCCTCAGGTTGACCACGCGATCAAACAGGTTCTTCTCCGCCGTCACCCGGTTCAACACCTGGTTCAGCAGCTGCACAGGAGACACACGTTGGTCAGCAACATTATACTGCAGTACTACTGGTACTACTGCAATACTACCACTACTACTGCAATACTACCACTACTACTACCACTACTACTGCAGTACTACCACTACTACTGCAATACTACCACTACTACTACCACTACTACTGCAGTACTACCACTACTACTGCAGTACTACCACTACTACTGCAATACTACCACTACTACTACCACTACTACTGCAGTACTACCACTACTACTGCAGTACTACCACTACTACTGCAGTACTACCACTACTACTGCAATACTACCACTACTACTGCAATACTACCACTACTACTGCAGTACTACCACTACTACTGCAGTACTACCACTACTACTGCAGTACTACCACTACTACTGCAGTACTACCACCACTACTACCACTACTACTACCACTACTACTGCAGTTCTTTGTAACCTTTGTACTAACTGAACAAAGGTTCTGGAGTCACTGGACCCGTCTTGACGCTTCACCTGCTCCTTGGTTTGCCTCCACTCAAAGCTCCTGTAGTTTCACTGTGACACACGTGAACCCAGTGAACCCAGTGAACCCAGTGAACCCACCTGAGCCAGTCGTCTGAGGAGCAGCTCTGCAGATGGACGGGACCAGTCCAGGAAGATCTCCGGTACCAGCGTGACCGTCATCTCCAGCACACGCAGCAGACTGACGGACAGGTCGAAGCACGTGGCACAAACCTGGAACAGAACATCCGACGCTGCATAAAACGGGCGTGTGCCGACATGTCTCGAACTGAACGTCCACTTAAGTCACGAGAGTTATTTCAACAGTTTATTTGAGCATTTTCGAATGACAACAAGGCATCGACCAGAACCGATAAGCAGAAGTGAAACCTAATTCAAACAGCTCCAGTTTTCTGCACCTTGAGCTGACGAGTGTCCACAAAGTTCCTCTCTGGACGTTCTGCTGCCTGCTGGATCTGACGAGACAAGAGAAGCTGGTTACACACATTCTCTCCTGATAGACCGTCACACTGCTGATTGTCCAGCCACCTTATAGAGGTTGGTTCCAGTGGTGAACATTAAATATTATCTACTGCTTTTTGACATGGTTCTCCTGTTATTGCTGCTACAGTGTATGTGGACTAGTGACGCTGCTGGACGTTCCCACAGGATCATTAATTATGTTGCTAACTGCTGTCACTGGGTTTTACTGAGGATTAATTTAAAAGCCAAAATAATGTTATTAGTTGACTATTTTTAGGCTGCGTCTCATCAGAACATTAACAGAAGAGTTAGGACCCAGATGTTCCCACACAAAACCAGTCTCACCTCTTGGATCATACCAATGAACTCAGAGAAGGCCCAGTTCAGCTGGTTCAGGACGCTGTTGAGGAAAGAGGCAGCCATGTCTTTGTCCATACTCAGCAGCTCCGCCATGTGTCTCTGCAGGAGGAGCGACGGGCACGGTTCTGAACAAGCAGACAGAAGAACGGGTCAACGCGCCGAGATGACGCGGCTGCAGAATCTCACTACTGCTGAGGAACTTGGACGTTAATGGATGACATCACTAGAGAAGCTGTGACTCAAAGTAATACGAGGTGCTGGAGCAGAAACCTCTGTCGGTCTCTTCAGCTTTAGTTTCCCACTGAACAGACATTCCGAATAAAGCCCCCCCCGCCAAGCCAGCGGCGGCTCGGATGGGCAGTTGGCAGAATGGATGGATGGAGTTGTACCTAATAAAGAGGCCAGCGCAGAAACTACACAAATCCTCAAAACATGACGCATCACTGACGTACAAAGGGAGGGGGATGGACAACACTGAGTGTTGGTGAGAGGGAACCAACCACTGATAATAACTTACTTTGGAAACTAGCAATGGACAAATCCCCTGAGACGCATGCAAATGAGAGACACACATGAAAGTCAATGCACATGCAGGAGGGAGGAGGCAGAGCAGAAAATCAGTCAAGTGGAGAAAGACAGAAGCAGAAAAACGCTTTGAGGCAGGACAACTTAATTAGAAGATGAGCAGCGTTTACAGCTGAAATCCTGATAAACACCTACAGACACAAGAAAGTGTCAATAAAAGTTTTGTTTATTACATTGTTTTCAAACAAATATTTTTCCCTGCATTCATCTTTTCAATTTATTTGAATTTGCTTCAAATTATTTTGAGTAAATTTGTTATATAGAGAAAAAAAACAAATCCTCCTGTTGGAGCCACAGAGTTGACGAAGAAACTTAAAACTGAGAAAATGAAATTGATTTTCTTCATTCCATTGTTTTTTCTTTATGCAAACACGTTTGTTTATTTGATGCTATTTGTAGAAACCTTGTTTCACCTTAAAACTAAGTATTTTGATATCAACCAAGACTGATTTACAATAATAAAAATGTGCAACATCAAAGAAGTGAATACTTGTACAGGCTGTACATGTCACTTCATGAAGTAACATGTAAACTGACACACAATGATGATTAAAGCCATAAATCAAATAGTTGGTAAAAATAACCCTGAAGCAGACAGGAAGTCACGGCCTCAATTTATTTATGGAAATTCACAATAGAAACCGACCTAAAACAGGAACTTCAGCTCAAACAACAAGAACGGGTTGAACAGGAGGGACAGAAAAAGCAGCAGACAAAGAGTCAGAATCAAACAGCATGAGAAAGTGAGAAGGGAAGAAAGGGAAGCAGGAACTATCGACTGGTTCAGATCCATTTAGTCTCAGGGTCACTGAACAGCTGGAAATGGTCCCAGCAGCACAACATTCACACACATTCACACCGACACAGGCCAAAGCGACATAGAGAGACCACCTACTCTGCAGGCTGGGCAGGTTGGCGTCCTCAGGTTTGGTTTTCAGGAGGTGAGGCAGGCGAGTGTATCTGTAGCCAAAACCACAGCCCTGAAAAACAGCACAGACGCGTCAGGCACGACTCGCTGCCGCTGCTCAGCCTGACGGGACGACAACCGGTCAGCTGGTGGGTCAGAGAGTCGGCGTAGGACCAGGGCGTTTATGTCTGATAGTGCAGGATGGTCCGTGTCTGGATGTGTGTCTGTGTCTGGATGTGTCCGTGTCTGGATGTGTTCGTTAGTAGAAGATGGTCCGTGTCAGGATGTGTGTCTGTGTCTGGATGTGTCCGTGTCTGGATGTGTCCGTTAGTAGAAGATGGTCCGTGTCTGGATGTGTCCGTGTCTGGATGTGTTCGTTAGTAGAAGATGGTCCGTGTCTGGATGTGTTCGTTAGTAGAAGATGGTCCGTGTCTGGATGTGTCCGTGTCTGGATGTGTCCGTGTCTGGATGTGTCCGTTAGTAGAAGATGGTCCGTGTCTGGATGTGTTCGTTAGTAGAAGATGGTCCGTGTCTGGATGTGTCCGTTAGTAGAAGATGGTCCGTGTCTGGATGTGTCCGTGTCTGGATGTGTCCGTGTCTGGATGTGTTCGTTAGTAGAAGATGGTCCGTGTCTGGATGTGTCCGTTAGTAGAAGATGGTCCGTGTCTGGATGTGTCCGTGTCTGGATGTGTTCGTTAGTAGAAGATGGTCCGTGTCTGGATGTGTCCGTGTCTGGATGTGTTCGTTAGTAGAAGATGGTCCGTGTCTGGATGTGTCCGTGTCTGGATGTGTCCGTTAGTAGAAGATGGTCCGTGTCTGGATGTGTCCGTGTCTGGATGTGTCCGTTAGTAGAAGATGGTCCGTGTCTGGATGTGTCCGTGTCTGGATGTGTCCGTTAGTAGAAGATGGTCCGTGTCTGGATGTGTCCGTTAGTAGAAGATGGTCCGTGTCTGGATGTGTCCGTTAGTAGAAGATGGTCCGTGTCTGGATGTGTCCGTTAGTAGAAGATGGTCCGTGTCTGGATGTGTCCGTTAGTAGAAGATGGTCCGTGTCTGGATGTGTCCGTTAGTAGAAGATGGTCCGTGTCTGGATGTGTTCGTAAGTAGAAGATGGTCCGTGTCTGGATGTGTCCGTGTCTGGATGTGTTCGTTAGTAGAAGATGGTCCGTGTCTGGATGTGTTCGTTAGTAGAAGATGGTCCGTGTCTGGATGTGTCCGTTAGTAGAAGATGGTCCGTGTCTGGATGTGTTCGTAAGTAGAAGATGGTCCGTGTCTGGATGTGTGTCTGTGTCTGGATGTGTCCGTGTCTGGATGTGTTCGTTAGTAGAAGATGGTCCGTGTCTGGATGTGTCCGTGTCTGGATGTGTCCGTGTCTGGATGTGTTCGTTAGTAGAAGATGGTCCGTGTCTGGATGTGTCCGTGTCTGGATGTGTTCGTTAGTAGAAGATTGTCCATGTCTGGATGTGTCCGTGTCTGGATGTGTCCGTGTCTGGATGTGTCCGTTAGTAGAAGATGGTCCGTGTCTGGATGTGTGTCTGTGTCTGTTAGTGCAGGATGGTCTGCATCCAGGTGCGACTGTGCCTGTGTATGTGGTGCCGTTGAGCTCAGGGCCACAGTCCATGAGCGGCTTCTCCCGCTGACTCCTCCCAGAGGCTCTGCTGTGCAGGCTCACCGGGGGGTCTCTGATTGGTGGGTTTCCCTTCCTCGTGGTCCTCAGTTGCACAGGCTCAGATCACTGAGCAGGATCTTTCTCAATCGTTTCTCTGCTTTTTAACCCGTCCGATCCCGATGTGACCCGTGTTATAGGGGACCACGTTAAAATCAAGGGGGCTTGTTACAACCGCCCAACGCATCAAGGCAATCACCCTCCACAAGTTTCACATGCTAAGCTGCTGGGCAGGACAATGTGATTTGTATTTATTACTTCAACGCTGGGGGTTTGTGTCGTGTGTGTGGCTCCACCGGCAGAATGAACAGGAACTGTTGTTATTGTTCAACATTAGCTGATTGATTGTAATATTGTGAACTCGGCCCTGCAGAAGAAGAAATGCTCGTCCTCACCCTCCACAGTCTGACCAGGATCCAGTTAGTCTGAGCCCAGGGTCTCTGTTCATATGGAGCCAACAGGTTCCTCATCATGGCAACGCGTCTGAAATCACAAGATCCACACAGCTGGACACGAGGACGGTGCTTTACAACAGCAACAGGCAAAAGCAGTGAAAATACACAAGCAGCTGTAGAGAAGCTTTACTGAAAACCGGCTGCTGAGATCAAGTCGTTTTTTTCGTTTTCATTTGAAATCAGCTGCGACACATCTCAGTCCTAAACATTAACACTAATCTAATTCACAAGAATCAGTGAGACAGAAAAAAGAGTGAAATAAAACTAAGATACAAGCTTCCAGAGAAAACCTACAGAATGTTAGAGGTTTGTGGTTCTATCTGCTGTAAAAACTGGAAAACTAAAAAAAATATAGTCTGGAAAAGTTGAACTATGAAAATGAGCTGAGAAAGATAAATGAAAGTTTATCAAAGCAAACCAAGCCGGTCCAAACAGAAAACACCACTCACTGCTCCTCTGGGATCCTCTCCACTGCCCTGAGGGATTGTGGGTAACAGACGTAGCTGGCCAGGGCCTGCATCAAAGAGTCCTTGATATCTGAAAGACGGCACGACAACACTTTCAGAGGACACAGAACATACAACACATTACACAACTGAAGGTAGAATGAAACCAACAGTGATCTCAGCAGAGAAAGTAACAGCAGCACAATAAAACACTGACCTGCTCCACACATTAAACACTGAAAGCCACGATGCCTTCACAGACCATCAGACAAAACACTACTATTCACCCCGAAAGACACAAAGTGCTTCAGGATGACACTTAAAGCTTTTCCTAGAATCCCCCCAGACGGACGCATCTCACTCAGTCCCTGATCCGTCCGATCGCTGACTCAACCCCGCCTGCAGGGGGCGCTACACAGAACCGCGAAGAGCCGCAGCAGCTTCCTTAAACCTGAGAGCTACTGTGAGTACGAAGCCCGCAGCGAGACGCTCCACCAGTGCGTTACCTGTTCCAACGATCCGTGGGTCAGCAAAGTGCTTAGCGAGGATCGCAGCCAAGTGAGTTAACGTGTCTTCATAGCCTGAGGGAAAAGGAAAACAGAACCCGTTAGCGTGAAACCGAGCGCTTGGTCAGGACGTTCACATTTAATGCAGCTGGTTGCATTACGTGTTCTTTCAGCTTGTACTTGTTCCAGTAGACTGTGTGGTCACTACTACTACTAGTGTGACCCACCAGACTGGGCTGTTCTGAGGTTCTACTGCGTGTTGACGCCAGAGCTCATACGCATATTAACCTCAAAGCAGCTGGTGAATATTAACTTCTCTGAATACAGCGTAAAAGGTCACATCTCGGCACGTAGACCAACAGACCGGCTGAGCTTCCAGAGGGAAGCGGGTTCACCTGGCAGCTCCTCCATGCTGTTCGCAGGGCTGAAGTAGTTCTTCAGGGCGCTGTAAGCGTTCATGGCTACGTTGAGGTAGAACTCTGGGGCAAAGGCGAACAAGGAGCCAGTGTTGTCAGCGTGTTCGATGGTCCGAATACAGACACACAGCAGCCAGTACACGTCCAACATCTTCTCCTGACACAAACAAAGAGAGAAGTAAAACAGCGAAGACCCGAGATGGAAGCCGAATCCTGGAACCTGCAGGAACCTTGGAGTAGATGGTGGCGTTGATCCAGGCCAGTCTCCGGCTCAGATGGTTCAGTTTCTCTGCAAAAACCTTCTGGCTCTTCTGCAGCTCCTCCAGGATGTCAGCTCTCTGGAGGTTACACACACACACACACACCCCTCTGACATGACCGTGGCGTCTTTCTGTTCAGCGGTTTGTATTTGTTTCTCTTCGCGCCTGCATAACCGTTGGGCCGACATCCTGTCCTGCGTGGAGCTAATTGGACGGGCTACAGTAACGAGCTGACAGGTGCGTTGTCTGGAGCAGAGCCAATTATCCTCGACCGAGCAGCTACGAACAAAAGGAAACGCCTTTGACTTGATAACCGCTGGAGATCAGGACCAAGCTGCTTAAATATGATCATGGTCATGTTGCTTCCATTGGCTCGGTACCAACTGAAGCATTTACTCCAACGGTTCTGGTTCAGTTTATTATAAGTGAGGTTCTGTGGCGAGCGCGATGAAGACTAGTTATTTAATAAACGCTACCAGTGCTGCACGTGTCTGAAAATGTTTAGATGCAGCCTAACTTTTAGGATGACGCCTTAAAACCTACTCCTCAGTCGACTGCTGCTGGAGTAACAGGCCAAAGTTTACTGATGTAGTTAGTTCATGCGAGGAACAGCTTCACTCTCCACCGACAGGCTTCTTACCCTCGCAGGGCAGCGAGCGATCTTCTCCTCCGTGTCCTTCAGAGCCACAGCGTACTCATGGACATCGTCTGACACCACCACCATCTGCAACCAAAACACAATACTACTCATAGACGGACTTAGTCACTGTTAAGCTGCTCATTACAACATGTTGATGGAGAGAAAGTGCTTAAAAACCTTTCTGCATCCGATTTCTTCTCTCAATTTTGAATCTTTTTGATGGTTTCTATCGTTGAGACCCATTTCCTGTGATTCACAGTTAAAATCTAACAAACAATCCAGTTTTAACTTGTGTTCATTTGCTGTATTTGGATCTTTAAAATAAAGCCATTCGGTTCTTTCTGATGTGATACCTGGAAATTACGTTACTTTAAATAATTATTAATTACTTTAATAACAGCTGATGAGTAAAACTGTACTGACATGTAGGAGCCATTATTTCCTTTTATTTGTCTTGGTTTGATTAAGGTTAATGGTGTAATGGTGCACTTCCTGTCTGGAGGCATGGGGAGCCTGTCACCTTCAGGCCAGGAGGATATATATATACGTGGTGCGGCCACCGTGCGGTAACGGGAGGTTCTACAGTTTTGAACCGCTTTAAGTTGCAGGCGCTATCTTAGGCATTGGACCCATAACCTCATGGTATCTTTTACATTTCTTTTCTGATTATTCATTTATTTTGTTTGATCAATGATTCATATTCATTTACTTTGTACAACAATAAAATAAACTAAATATCATGGAACATCATCAACGCCTGGACAGTTAATTGAAGCGCGTTCTAACTAAGACTCCCCGTTCACATGGGCGACTAAAAGAAGGTCGGATAGTCGCCATAACATGACGTTTAAATGAACAGATTTACAGTTAAACGGTAAATTAAACAGAGCATCTGTGGTCATTTTCCTTTTTTAATTAACTGTCACTGTGACTTATTGCCTCCCTATTCACTAATCAATAACCTAAGCTAATCAATAAAAATGAAAAATAACCACAACAACATCCCACTGTGTCGCCCTCAACTAATTTAAAGTGAAGAAAAAGTGGACGGGGCAGAATCGACAGCGATCTGTGGGTAGCAGGAATGAAACCCATCAAACTGTCCAAAGTCTCATTTAAGAGCATAAACTGAACCCAAAACAATAACAGCAATAATCTTTTTTGACCCTGGTTCTGAAACTACTGATCTGGGAACAGCTCATTGCTGCAGCCTGCAGAGACGGTGACCAATAAAACATGCAGATGTCGCATCATGAACTAATACAGGAGGGACACAGCAACAACACAGACGCTGAACAGAACCAGGTTTACATCACACAGCGGGCCTGACAGCGCCGTAGTTGGATCTGTGTGCATGAAAAGCCCCTTTACTGCACATCCACAGACAGATGAACGTGGCCTCGACATTTCTAAAAGCGTTGACGACACGACGTATGCGGCTTCACCGCCTGTAGCGGGTCAGAAACTCACCTTTCCCAGCTGCTGATGAACGCTCAGGTTGTACATCATCACGATGCCATCCATGATCTCCAGCAGCGACTTGTCTGAGAACGGCTGATCTGGCTCCTCCAGCGGACGCCCCAGCAGGAGGCCGTCGGTCCCGTGGCTTCCCTCGACTTGAGGTCGGACAGAAACAAACATTAGTTGGGCTACAGCTGCTGGATAACTGGCACCAAAGTGTTGGTTACTGGTATTTCTGAGGATCTACACTGTAGAAGCAGGTACTGGCATTAGAAACTCACTGTCCTCCTCAGTCCTCTGCTCCACAGCAAGGGTCCGGACCTTCACTTTCTCAGGTTGCGTGAGGGGACGTCTAGGATTCATGAGACTGACAGCGGCAGTGCTCAGGAACCGGTTGGCCCGACCCAGAGTCGGAGAACTCAACCAGCTGGGCCTCGCTAGAGCTCCACCCATCGCTGCCGCACCAAACGGCCTCTGGAGACCAACAGGAAACAAAACAGCCAGACAGTGTAGTGGAAAACATCAGTATGTGTTAGAGGGTTTAGGATATATATAGATATATCTATATATATCTAGATATATCTATCTATATATATATATATATATAGATAGATAGATATAGATAAATAGATAGAGAGATATCTATATATATATAGATATATATAGATAGATGTAGAGACAGATAGATATATTTAGAATAGCCCTGGGGCCGTTCCGAGGATATCGGGCCTGTAGAACAAAAACAATTTGGATAAAACATTGCGACATCCAACCAATTCTTGGTAACCGCAAATATTTGCATTCGGCTGAAGCAGGTTGGGGGTTTAAAACCCACTCCCTGAAATCTGGGGTCTGTTTAAAACCCGCGTTCAGAGCTCTCCGCACACCTGCAAGCAGAGGGTGACTTCGCATTTCTGCCTTTGCACGTTTTCATCTCAACACTGAGATTAAAGTCATGTGTCACTATTTGAACCTTACTCTGCGCCTGACTGAACTCATCTTAGCTGGAACATCTCAGTGACATCACCTGCTGAACATTTACCTGCTATATTTTAGCCATAGGCTTTGTTTTTTTCTCTTCCTTTGTGTGCTCACACATCCTGGCTAATCAAACATTGGTAAAGGATGACAAACCGGCGCCGCTCCGCTCTCCTCGTCCTCGTCCAGGTCGTCCATAGATGTGGCCTGGATCTCTGCAGGATCGATGATGATGTTGGCTTTACCGGCCAAGTCGTCTGGACAAAATAAAAAATGCTTTATTTTACTGCGAAGAAAAAGTGACGCATTCCTGCTCATAGAACCAAGTACAACAACCCAGCGACTCATCCAGGCTCCATGTTTTCTGTTCCAACCAGGCTGAAATGTGCCTGACGCTGACATTCAGATCTTTGTGGTGAGAAGTTCCCACTCATTACAAACTAAAACATGAAAAAGCCTGATTTATGCAAGATAATGTGAATTTTAAATATTTCCCTAACTTCTGCAAGCTCACACCAGTAACTGCCCTGTTGGCATTCAACCACATTGATCCATGAGCTAATCGATAAATGGGGTCAAGCGTAACGACAACATCACGACAGCATGTAATGAATGAGCAGCTGATGGACACAGTGAACGATTCAGCCGTTCATCAAGGTCTGATTAGATGCAGGTGAAGAGATGCCGACCGGACACAAATACTGACTAGAGAGAAAGACAGCGAGGGACAAAAGACTGAGACGAGCACTCGTCTCTACACGTCACCACGGTAACGGACCGTTTAAACTCACACTCGTTTCTCTGCAAATCGTTTATCAGTGAGGAGAACAACAAACCCACTGGACACAGACACGTCTTTAACTAATGAGGTCGTTCTGCATGAAACCATCTATTTAACAAGCTCTTAAACTTCGCTGGAGTCACAACCGCTGAACACAACTTTGTGACGTGCTCAACAGCCTGTAAAGCTCAGTGGGATCTGCTGGGTTTTCTATAGAGTTGTATTCTAAACTGTAAGGTCTTAACTCTGCTATAGAAATAAGATGAACTAAACTAAAATTGAATTAATGAAGACCAGCAAATGTACAGGTGTGTCAGAAAGTTATTTATACATTTAACTGCATTGTGGATTTGATTAAAATACTCCATCAGATTATATGGTTTGGAGGAGTTCACTGCCTCAGATACTACACAGCATCACGCGTCCTTATCTGTGCGCACCAATCATTTGTTCAGGTCAGTCCTGACGATCGAGACCGTTTGAAACTTCTGTACACAGCAGGTTTCTGCAGAGTAAAGTGTCTTGAATTTATGTGGAGCTGATACCTGTGTCTTCAGCAGTAAAGAGACGTTTGAAGGACACGTGAACCTTCAGGCTCCTCTGCCCGGCTCTAAATAAAAGTGACGACCAGCTTTACCTCGAAGGAAAAATCGAAACGAATGAGCCGCAGCAGCAGGTAATTGATTCCCGCCGTGACACTCGCTCTTCTGAGGAAATGAACGAGAGTCTGCTGAGCGAATATCAATCCACATCTGCTGACGACAGGAAACTACCTGTTCCTGACGAGCAGGAAAGAAACATGCAGTATTTCTATCACATTCTACTCAAATGTTCCAGAATCAACAGGGAGGAATGAGCAGCTGGACTCATTCATCATTTTGAGCCTTTCACTGTTGAAACCACATAAACGTGACTTAATATTAGTAATAATAATGTCTGCGTCCTCCCTCTAGTGGAGCTTGAGTCAACTTCACGGTGGGTTAGTAAATATGGGACCTGGTACCGTCTCAGTGTCTAACACTTCATTTCACGTCACTACAATATGTGAAGAAGGTCAAACACACACTTCACAGAACCTTCGGCCAGTGTAAATGTACTTGACTTGACTAATGCGTGAATGGAAACTTGTAAACGCCTGAGATACTAACCATCGTTCATCTCTCCAGGTGATGAAGCCATCGACTCGTGTTTAGTGAACCGTCCTGTTTGTATTGATAATGTCAGATATGCTTGTGTTGGCTCCGGTTCATGTTGTTTAAAACCGCTGCTGATCTTTGTACAGACACTTTAAACCCTCTGTGATTAGACATGCACCAACCTTTGAGTGTTTTCTTCAGGTGGGACAGGAGGCCCCCCAGTCTCTGCAGGTCAAAGTAGTCCACTTTCCCATTGTAGAAGAGCTGTGGAGGGACGTACGCATCTGAAGACACAGCACAGGCCAAGAGTTAGGACAAATCCAGTGACAATGAAAAAAAGAGTGAAGAGACAGAAGATAATAGAAACAGCAAGGACGGAAGGAGGAGGAACTACAGCAGAGGGCACAGATAACGAGGAGTCACAGGGGACGGAGTGTAATTAACCCGGCAAATGAAGGACAAACACTGGAAAAATAACCGACACCCATGCTGCTTCACACTAATCGAATTAAGTTCCGTTTATATAGAAACTAATCACAGCTCGACCAAAGCTTCTGCAGAACCAGGCCCATTTCAATACAATAGTGTCTTTTTAAGGCACACAGTAGTTCAACTTTCTTAACGAACGCTTATCTCCCAGTCACTGAGAACCAACCCTCCTGACCCACATCCAGGATTCACTGAACAGGATTCTGAACTCCTGCTCACGAATCCAGTCCCATCCTGGTTCTGTTGATGTGACTCATCTATGAGTTCTATGACATTTCAGATTCAAATAAAACCAAACTGCACCTAATGAGCTTCTGAGGCTCAGCACTCGGGTCTGTACCTTCGCTGCTGGTGTTGCCTGGACTTTTGCGGCTGCTGTCGTCCCAGCAGGTCCTCACAGCTGTGATGAGGCGGTGCAGGAAACACACCATGTACTCGGGAGGACACAGAGCTGTGGGGTGCTGCTTAAACACACACAACATCCACAGACTGAAAAACCACGAGGAGTCTGGAGTCCTACGAATGACGTCCCTCTGGGCTCGTTAGCGCCTCCTCACGTCACGCTGCTCTTACCCCTCTGTTGCTGGCGTTTTCTTGGAGAAACTTCCTGAACTTGTTGAGGAAGATGTAGCGCGAGGCTTCACCCTGGAAGAGAGAGAAGGCATCACACTGAGTGAACAGGGTTAGAAGCAGGAGAGGTCGTAAGGTCAGGGCTCAGTGTCGGACACATCCAAACTTTATTGTTCTGAATTAAGCGGCGTCATCTCCATCCTCCTCGACAGAACATTAATCATAACCAGATCCTCAGTGAAGTTTCATGTTGATACACTCCCTTGATTACAGATTTTTACACCCTCCTCAAACAATCAGAGGCTTTAAGTGAAACCAAGATGTTTTAGACATCACAGTCCAGGCCCTGGGCCCCGTCTGATCCCACACCTCTATCCCACTGAACCTGTGGCCGGGGCTCAAGGTTCATGCACAAAAACCAGACACTCCGGATGAGCTGGAGCTATTTATCTGGACTCGGGCCCATCAGAGACACCAGAACAGGCTGTTGTCAGCTGTGGACATCTTTTATTGTTTCACTTCAGCTCATCATAAAAACATGTTAAACTTCAGTCTTGTGTTATTTCATGAAGGGGGTTAATTTGGTCACAGCTCCAATCTCACCATTAGTTTGCATCTTTTTGTCGTTTGGTGAAGTAGACGAGCGATGGTTTAATCTCCCATTTTGCTGATGACTGTGGGTAAATGCACCAGACACATTCTCGTCTACATCGTAGTTTTTTTACAGGGCTTGTGAGTTTCATTCTAAACAGTTGCCCAGTGTGCTACTCAACAAGTCTACCACCACAAAACAGCAGGACCCGCGTTTTCTACACCGTCCACGTACGTACCGCAGTCTTGTCTTTGTTGTTGAGGAGCAGCCTGAGGATCTGAACCTGCAGCTCTTCTACCACTGGGGCGAGAACACAGATGCAGAGTCATTTTCATTTCCCACAAGGACAAAACGGACAAGGTTTTAAACACCATCGTCTCAACAATTCAGCTCATGTGAGAGTTCAGTCGATGGCACGTGGCTGTAAATCGGGTTGTAACCTTCGCAACAAACACAGATAAAACCATTTAAAGTCTGAAAACACGTTGGACACAGTCATGTAAAAAAGTTCCATATTTACAATAAGCATTTTTGTAGAAATACATTTACAGAAGATCTTCACTTAATTCACTTCTTCACTTAATTGTTTGGTTATTTTACGTGAATCTCTCAGTATTGTTAACGTCGGATTAAACAAAACACCCAGGCTGTCACAGGGTTCTTCACATGACTGTACGTATGCTGACACTTTACAGGATGACTCCCCAGTCAGGAGCTCACTATAGCTTCTGTGTTTCGGGCGCCTGCCCATAAACAGCTGAATAGAGACGCGTAGACGTCTGACCTTCAATCCTCTTCTTTAGTCTCTGGCAGCCGCGCTCATACGCGCGACGCCTCAGCCGTTCGTCTGAACTTTCATCTTTGGGCTCCCATTCGTCTTTGCCCTGAACGGACAAATACAATGACCGTAATACATCCATACATCAAACAGCCAAATAAACAAAAGGAAAGCTCGGCCTGATCCGTTCAGCTGGAAACCACGGCTACTGACAGACAGGGGCTTTTACCTCCTTGTCAAAGTGGGTGGGCCACCAGGTGGTGGGAATCAGCTCCTCGAGCCCGGCCTCCTTCACCCTCAGAGGAGTCTTGATGTAGAAAAACACGACTGAACGCAGAACGTCAAACGTAAGACTCTGTTAAGGAGATAACTTCCACCCACTGACAGCGTTTGAACATCACTGCTCCACGTAACACATGGACTATGAGGATATAAGACGTTGTTGAGGAGGTATTTCCTGGACTTCTCGTGGTGCAGGACGGCTGTGGTCAGACGCAAATAGTGGATCTGAAAAGAAAACAGACACATGATTGTCTCCGATTCGGGATTCTCAGATACTCCTGATCCAAAGTGACAGGTCCAGTTCCACGTGTTCCTTTGGCTTTATTGAGATGTGGGACAGGCCTCAGACATCGCACCCAAACTAAACCCAGAGTATGCGAGTCCTACCTGGAAGCCCAGGTCAGGGATGATGGGGGAGAAGCGGTAAGCTCTCAGCAGAGACATCATCAGCTGCTTCAGACACTCGTTCACTTCATAGTCCTACAGAGGAACAAAACAGACGGTGGATCCAGGTCAGAGCAACAGTTCTGTTAACAGTCCTTCAATGCCTCTGTGTTGGGTCAAGACTCACACTGAGCAGGTTTCTCTGCCTGTCAGTGACTAAAATCAGGTTCCTGTAGGACCATAAGCTGTGAAATGAAATTACCTCCATTAGCAGCCAGAACAGATCCAGAAGTTGCTGTATGAGCGGATGTTCATCTACTGAGCCTCCTCCCTCCAGAATCCCCAACAGGAAGTTCATCAGCACGTCCTCCACCAGGTAAACTTTACACTGAAAGGACATTTAGACCATTAGCACAGCACCACACTGAAGACGTAAACGTCTGGGAAACAACCTGCTGATGTCTATAATAGTAAACTGAATCAGGTTCCACCTTAACCTTTCTACTCAAGTACCACCCAAGGAAAACATCAAGCCAACGGTGACTATGAAGGGTTTCTGACGCGACGCACACACTCTGGTTTTTGTTCTAATTTTCTTCTGTTCAGCAACACGAGCGTTTCAATGTTTACTGAAAGCACTGATATTAATTTTGAATAGGACGGCTGTGCTCAGGCTGCCGCGATGTTTTAAGTCTGGGATCCACCTGATGGTGGTGGAGGGGCTTCAGTCCATCACAGCACCATTAGAACAAATCCACCAGATGGTGCCGAAGTAAGTAAGACCTGATCTCACACAGTAACTCCTCAATAAAGCTGCCTGGCTGTTTAAGAAGAAGCTTCACAGCAGAGAGACAACGCCGTCAGAACACAAAAGCGTTTTACCATAAGTGGAGCGAAGTAGTTGAAGATGTGAGCGAGCGTGATGAGGACGGTGGGGTCGCCGCGAAGCCTCCAAACTGCACAGTCTCTCTCCAGGAGACGCTCATCCTGCAGCAGCGACACAGACACACAACTTCACAAACACTGTCTTCACGAAGCCAATTAATTCTCCACACATAATAGAGAAGGACACTCAATTACATTAAATCGGACATTATTTGTCAAGAAACCTGATTAGCTGCTATGCGTGAAAAGATGCCGCTCAGACCTGTGCGTCGATGCAGGTGGACAGGACATTCTTGATGTAGCCCAGCAGCTTGTGAGCTTTCATCAGGTCAGCAGTCGGGGGGTTCTGGAGGGGCAGGTAGCCCTCCACAGGGTACGTGAGTCACACTCCGGTTAAAGGAAATAACAGCATGATGCACCACAGGTCTCTAGGAGCACTTCTACTGACTCACAGCTAAATTAGTTCTGAAGGAAACTTGTGCTTGAATATAGGATTATCTACAAACTGCAGATTGAGGGATGTGGGTGTTTTTAATCTCACTGTATGAACAGAAACCTTCCTAGACCGGTTGGCATAAAAAGGTGCAGTGATGCACTTAGAGGTGATTAAACACAGACAAATGTCACTACATACGTCCTTGCTTTAAACCTTGAAGCCTAATGTAACACACGAGTCTGAAGATGTTGCACCTAAACACAGCGTAAAGGCAGGTGGGCTGTCTCTCCAAGCTTGTCTGAACCGAGACGGCATTTCACCTTACAACAAATGTATTCTACCAAATACCAGCAACTCGCTGCTCACCACTTTGAAGAAACACCAAACAGACAACACAGCCTAACGCTCAGGAACCAGTCTCAGAACTGTTTGGACCCGAGTTTCTGCTGGAAAGGATATCTGAGAGGTCTGCTCCCAAAGTTAAAAGCCACCGACTCTTTAAAAGAGAGGCTGATTGCAGGAAAGTACGCAACACCTGGACCCACCTTGATGTTGGTGAACGCTGTGCCCAGAGACTGACCGTTCCTACAGACGTACAAACACACAGGTGAACAGCTGCTCCAGCTGAGCCCGTTTGGAGTAAAAGGAGCTCCCTTAGTGACTCACAGACAGAACGTGATGGATCCCTCATCCAGGTCGATCAGGCAGCTGACGATGTCTCCAGCCGCCCACGACTGACAGCAAAGAAAAGAGTTTTATCGTCAACCTTCATCCAATGACGTTTTGAAAATCCAGTGTGCGTCAGCGCTCACCTTCCCATAGTTAGTAGTGGTCACGTTCCACTTTCTCACTCTGTTACCATCATAAGCGTAGGAGTCCGGAGTGTCACCGACTCCCTCCTGAGAGAAAAGCCAAAGAAAAGTCCTGTCATCTTATCTTTTGTGCTATAATTTTGCAGTAGCCCTCGCATGTACTGGCTTCACAAACATTTTCAAGATATTTAAAGCGTGTTGACTTATTTTGTGTGTAGAAATTAATTTAGCAGATTTGAATTTAATATAATTCATATGTGGATACAATATAAATTAATGATCAACTGTTCAATATCAGTGATTTGTCGACGTATTTTAACACTTTCTCACACGTAGCCGGGTTATTCGTTAATTAAAGCTCAGCGCTTACCTCCTGGTTGAAGCGACAGTTAAGCGTACACCACCCGATCTGCATCAGACCCTGGGAGGAGATCAGCACCTCATACGCCCATTTCCCTGCCCAGGAGGAAAACATTTAAGTTGATTTAAATGGACTCTGGACTCAAACTGGCACATTTGCAGTGGAGGTATTTGTAGTTTTACAGCAGTATCTCCACAGACCTGTCAGATCATCAACCATCTATATGTGGGTAGATTTACTGTTCTGAATAGGAGCATAACTCAGAGAGCTTTACCTTTATAAACACATGTGGTGGCTCTGATGGAGCTGAAGTTGCTGTGACCGATGACCTAAGATCAGATTCAAAATGGTGTCATACAGGAACGGGAAAAAAAGAGAATCTGCACAAATCTTCCCCACTAATCTGTGAGCACATGAAGCAGCACCTCACCCCTAACAGGTCGTCATCCACAAACAGGAGACCTTCGAAGCCGCTGGTATGATCCAGGACGACCGGTTGGGGACCCAGACGTCCTTCTGTGTCTATATCTGCACACACACACGCATTCATTATATTCAAGCTCTTCCTTTTAGCACAGACACACCGAGGGCTGGTATAACACCGGGTCAACAGGTTGTGACTGTACCCGTTACACAGAACGCTGTGGCCAGTAGCTCCACAGTGAACAGCTTTACCTTCACTGTCTTCAGTGGGTTCTCCCTCTGACAACAGTTTCTCTAGGTGAGTACCAAGGTCCTGGAAACCCAGAGGCTTCCTGTGCAAGACGAAAAGAACCACACGGTTAGAGACAAGCCAATCGTGTCTATTTGACAGTATCAAATTTTTATTTATTTTGTTGTCACAGAGAACGGACAGTTAGAAAGTAGTAGCACTGCAGCCAGTTGCCTTTACGAACCCAAACCTTTCACTGTCCAGTGAAAAGGAACAGTTTGATTAGCACTAACAGAACAGAAACAAATCTCTGATAAAACTAATCTGAGTTAACGTCTCTGAAATTCATGAATTCATATTCTGCATTTTAATTTGTTGCTTTATTTCATTCGTTTCATTGTTTGTTTCTGTGTCACCTTAAATCCTCATCCTGGTGATCTACGACATGTTCCTGATGGGATTACTGTAGATCACAGAACTTATTTTTGTGGCTGCAGACAAGATCACCCTGTGAAACTTGACCTGACGTCAAACTAGGACCCGAACCTCTGCGAGGCAGGAAGAAGCACAGGAGCCTCAGCGGAGAGGCTCAGCGTGTCTATGTTTAGAGCTGCTGAGGGTAACATGAGCGCAACACCGGGTACAGCACACATCCACAGTTTCACCAGCTGCGTCCCACATATTGAACTGGTCAGACCCACACACTCGTCGCAGCTTTGTTCTGTCTGTGGGATATCTGGCAACAGCGGCACCAGATTGATTAGTCGGGACAGTTTTAGATTAAAATGGACATTAGACGTCTAAAGTTCGTAGAGGTTGACTGATTTAGAACAGGAGGGTGTGTACAAGTTCTGTCGTAGAATCCAGTCCTGACACATCAGCCACAGTTTCTCTTTCACAGCTCATGAGTCTGCCCTCGTCAGGCCTTTACCATTTGGGGAAATAGTCTCTTTACAGCATATTGAAGCTAAGACAGTTTTAGAAATTGTTTATTAAATTAGATTTATAACCTCGACTGGATTCGGAAGAGCAGTACAACAGCACTGTAAATACTTCCACACGACAGGTAATGTCTAAACGGGTTTCAGGTCCCAGTCCACGTGTGAATGAAGCTTCAGGTGCAACAGAGAGAGAGGATACCTGAGGGAGGCCAGTGCAGGACCCTGTTTGGTGGAAGGAAACACATGGTGCAGGTAGTCGCTCAGCAGCTTCTCATTCACTACGCCTGAGACAACAGCACAAGAAACTTGTAGGTGAGATGTGTTGGAGAAAGTAAAAGTCAGATGGTACAGTCCTAGTCAAACTGTCTTTTAATCCACTATTGGATTAAAAGACTCTCTTATTGTGCAGTAAGACTGAGATTAGAACACTTGAAGCACTTGTCTGCTTCTTTATATACAATTGCTGGGTTCTGGCTTGGTTCAATGTGCTGCTGGAAACCATGTCATGCCCCAAACCATTGAGTGTCCTGAGTTTCATAAAGACAGATTCAAGCACCCAGAAACATGTCAGACATGGATCAGTTTCACAGTTTCTGTGATTTATGTGTTGTCGGAACTATCACTAATAAACTAAAATATCACTAATATAGACAAAGATGTGCAAAGATGAGTCTGCAGTGCATCCCCCTCATGACCAATACAAACTAAAATATTTCACGTGTCCTATACACACCTGCAGTTGTTGGCTTGTCTGTGTCTGAAGACAGTCGATAGTTACGACGGGTCAGAGCTGTGCCGCCTCCTTTAGCGCTCATTCTGTTGGACTGGAGCCAGCAGGTCCCAGATACAACTGGAAAACTACCCCGAGACCAAAGAACCGTCATTAAGTTAATTTCTCATTCACTCTTAGATCTACAGACAAGATGGCTGGAGCTACAGTTTGGACCTCTAATTAATTAAGTGGAAAACCTTTACTCCTTGTACAACAGAAAACAAATACAGAGCAGAAACCAAAATCTTTGACTTTTTTCTCTTCCTAAATCCAAACGTTTGGATGTTTTGTGAATTTCATCAAGGTAACTAATAATGTGCCAACATCTGGATGTAGACCTAATGAGTCTGCTCCCAGGCCTGGATCAAGGTCTCAGTGAGCTCCTGTACCAGTACGTAACACTCAGGCCCCATGAAGCCAGGCCTTACGCTGGGACAGATACTCTTCAACCTGCTACTGTTGCCTCCACCAGTGACCGACCACTAAACTGGCTCTGATCGATGATGAAGAGGCAGGACAACGTTACCTGCAGCATCTGCAAGTCTCCAATGTGTCGTTGATTAACCTGATGTTACTCACTGACAGACCAAACTGAAGTTGGATACATGTGTACTTTTACATCACAAATTTGATCATACATGCGTAACAACATGACACATTAAAAGGTCCATGTGCTAACACTATGTTTTAATATAGCAAAGTATGTACTTTGCACGTTTTTACATTTTCCTTTAGTTTAAAACTAAAAACAAAGGCACGATCATATAACTAGTGTCAGCGCTGTTGGTTGAGTTAAACCAACTTAACCACGTTAGCCACTAGCTCGCTCCGATCGAACGGCTACATATCAGACAGTCGTTGAATAAGCGGGTCCTGAAATAGGACACAGCAGTGACCGTTTTAAAATCCCCCCCGCTCTGCCATGTCAGGGTTAGCTCCCCGGCTAACGGCGCACTAATACAAACACAGTTCTCTCGCTAAGCTAGCAGCCAGCGACGGGCTGACAGTAACAACCTACCGCCTCCTTCAGTCTAGACAAGCCCGCCCTCCAGCTGTGGTCTCTCGGTGTGTCCCAGACTCCCGCTGACAAACAGAAAATATGTTGTTCGCGATGCGGTCGTGAGATTAAGCTAATTACAAGCAAAACAGTCTCTGTCTGTCAACGCCTCTCACGCTACGGAGCGGACACTGGGACAAAATAGGCGCGTTTGCAGAATGCGAAATAAAAAGGGAAACGTGGAAACGCATAACAGTTAATTTTTTACAGCCTTACCACCCCGACAATGCCTATTCTTGTTATATATACATATATATATATGTATTTCAAAATACATTGGAAAAGTAGGTAAATCAGTAGTTTTCGTAGATTTAACCAGTTTTAAAAAATCCCTGTTAATGATTTATGGCCGTTTATAAAACTAGTAACAAAACTAATATCAATGTGTGATTGACTTGAGCTTTACTAATGTAAAATGGCAAAGGTTCACCCACGTGAAGACACGTCATGTGTTTGGCTCCGCCCTCAGGTCATTATATGTCATTACGTCAAACTGCTGCAGCGGGGGCACGTGCGGGAGGTCTCTGCCGTTAAAGGGCTTTTCTCCTGCTGCTGGGTTTGTCCGATGCAAAGTGTTGTGGGTTGACCGTTAATGTTAACTCAGCAGCTCGGATAAAAGAAGCTAAATGACGCGCAACTACAACGTGACATGACGTCAGCGGCCCGTCTGCCTCCCGGGCGCAGGAGAAGAAGGCGGCAGAGGCTCCAGGTAACATCTCGTTGAACTCACGTCTAAACTGGGATTGGCGGAAAATATAGCTTTTCGTCTGTGATTGGCCAATCACAGACGCGCCTATGGGAGCGTTTCATTTTACATCAACGGGGGTGTTTGTACATGGTCCGTTTTATAAACAATCTTCAGTGTATCACCATATTGAAATGAATATGTAGACGAATATGACACAGTTCTAACCAGTACAGTGACATATTGGTTTACGGCCATGCAATCGAATGGGAATTAAAATAACTGCAACAAGTCGTCCCCCGCCCCCACAAATCATTTAGTCCAGCAGCTTCTCCAGTGTCTCTCGGCTCCGCGGTCACCTGCTTGTCTGATCGCTTATTGGTCGGGTATCGATCCGTGCTGCAGGTGTTGGTCCCGCTGGTGTCTTAGAGGGGTTTTGGCTTCCACTGTTGCCAGGTCTCGGTAGGAACATGCTCCGTTTGAGGGCGGTGGCGTCTCGGACGTGGAGGGGGTAGGTGCTGCCACCGCTTCACGTGAGCGGACACGAGCCCTCACGGCGAGTAGTGAATAGTGACATAGTGAAACTTCACGTAGCTAAAGTAGCTGAACTAGCTCACGTAGCTAAAGTAGCTGAACTAGCTCACGTAGCTAAAGTAGCTGAACTAGCTCACGTAGCTAAAGTAGCTGAACTAGCAGAGGTTAATACAGCCTTCACTGACTGTCTCCTTATTGAGGCGCGTGCACGTGCGGCAGCTCGTGGTCTAGATCGTGCTTGACCCCCCGCCCGCCCCGGGTCAAGGCAGCAACATGTCTGTTTCATTTGGTGACACCGATTAATTTCAGGCGAGTTGTGAGCTTTTTGAAGCTACACACAAACACGGTGAAGAGACCAAGTGACGGCTGAGCTGCAACTGAGAACATATGTGGTAGAAGATTCTGGTTCTGACGCGGTTAACATCACATGACTCTTGAACGTGTAAGTCCACAGTTGGCACGTGACCCCCAGAGACAAGAAAGGTCCGACACCTGTAACAACAGCCGAGCCTCCAGATGTTTGTCCTGTTCAGAGGCAGGAGACCCAACGGCGCGAGGCCGAGTCTCCGTAGGCCCAGGGTCAACTAGACGTTAGTCCAGGTTCTGTTGCAGTGAGAGCAGGAGCAGAGGCTGGACCTTTGGTGGAGCCCGTTGGCTTCAGCACTGATTAAACACCTGTGTAACGATCTGTGAGACGCAGCACAGGAAGAACTCGGTTACTAAACTGTTTCGTTAGATGATATATTTATTTAGTCATGTTAAGAATCACGCAAAGTAATTAAACTAAATACAGTAGGACGTCATCAACTTATCTACGTTCAAGTTATCACAATTACCCTGAGTGTAAAGGGTTAAATGTGCTCAGTGAGTTTTTCCATTATGTCATCACCTGTTTGAGTTGGATGAACCCGGTGGTGCCAGCCATCAGATCGGTGACCTTCAGTTCCCACCGCTCAGGTTAATCATACATGGAAAAAATGGAACAGAGTTCCGATCCTAAATGTGAGGAGATGGTTTATAAACCACCATTAGGGACTGTGTAATACCTCCATTATCAAAGAAGATAAAGCAAACTTCACTTTAGCGAGTTAACCGTTAAAGTTGACTCGCAAAAAATACACTACAAATATAAAAAATTAAAAAGAAAATCAACGTTCACTGCGGTGTTTGCTGTGTTGTTTCTCGCAGGTGGAAACAAGCTGGAACACAGCCGTCACCAGAGTAACTAACTCTGAGTGAAACTATGTCTCCACCCAGTTTCAGATTCCAAATGTACGGGGAACGATCGTAGATCCTTCCTGTGGCCAGAGGACGTCTGAGGCACTTTCAAAATAAGTTTACTGGGTGAAACGCAGTGAAATATTTGTAGGCAGAGCCTCAGGAAACAGGTCTCAGGTCGTGACAGTCTGTTGAGGGAGGAAACGGACTGAAGCGAACCGATCGGTGACGCAGGAATCAGAGCTTCTGTGTCTTTACAGGCTTCAAACGGCCTCCTGTGCAGCTGTGGAGGTGAAAAATGAGCCGGTCTTGGGTTTTACGAAGGGAAGTGCAGAGAGGACGGAGCTGTTGAAGGTGAGGACCTGCACATCTGGTTTGGCTGTAGACGTGTCCCTTCGCTCATTTCCTGTGCTTCACTGTGGACTTGGTTGGTTTAGGCCTTGGACGGCCTGAAGGGGAAGACGGAGGAGATCCCGTGCGTCGTCGGAGATGAACACGTGTGGACCAAAGATGTTCGATACCAGCTGTCTGTGAGTCAGCAGTAAGATGACAGAGCTGGCGTCAGTAGCCGCATCTTCTCTGACCGTAACATCTCGTGTTCTTTTCTCAGCCGTTCAATCACTCACACAAAGTGGCAAAGTTCTGCTACGCTGACAAGGTGAGTTCATTTGTTTCTGCTTCTGTTTTCAGGAAACAAAAAGGTTTCTACTGTGATTCTTCTACTAACTGTTACATTACATAACAATTACGTTTAATCCCGCAGACAAAAGTGAAACATGTTTAGCTGAGCTTCATTCACTTTTTGACTTTGACCATCTGGTACGTCCCCGTCTAGGTAGGCACGTAACACGCGATTTGTGTCTCCGTTCTCATAAAACCCACTCCCCGAAACAGTACACACCATATATACACAACCCTGGGTGACAATGTATTTACAGTGTACAATGCAACTCTCTTCAGGGTGAAGCAAGGCCAAAACAAACAGTGTCTGAGGTCCCACAAGCTACAGTAGCTAAGCCCAGAAAGACAGTTGGCTGGTCCTGACCCCCTGAGCGAAAAACAGGAGAAAACATAGCAGCTCATCCCTACTTTGCAAATAATCTGAATGGTAACAACACATCGGCACAAGGCCGCACAGGAGGTTTTGAAATAAAAGAAAGATCGCTGTCGTCAAAAGACGGGGCCGGCACCGCTGTCACCGCCGTCTCCTTTTAAAGGGGGAGTCCAGCCAATCAGAACACTGCTGCTCCCACTCCGCCAATCGGACGATCTTCCGGTGATCTGCCGGTTACACATGCGCACACACATACATAACCACACTACGCCTTGGGCCGTAACACCATCAGCGTCTGATCTTTGTGCCTTTTCTAAAGCTCTAGAATAAACAAACACTGGGAGTGTTTAACCAGTTATTCCACTGGTTTGACTGGTGCCTGGTGACATCGCATGTCATAAAGTGTATTAGCTGATCTGCTTGAATGATCATTGTCCTGCAGGAGCTGATCAACAAAGCCATTGTGGCGTCTGTGGCGGCGAGGAGGGACTGGGATCTGAAGCCCATCCAGGACAGAGCCCAGATCCTCTTCAAGGCAGCCGACGTCATCAGTGGCCCCAAGAGAGCAGAAATCCTGGCCAAGACCATGATCGGACAGGTAGAAGATCTACCAATGAAACGTCGCTGAAGAAAAGATTTGTCAATGGAAAAGTGATATTCACACCCAGACGACCAAGCGTACCTCCAGCACAGTACAGTCGTCTGTGGCATGAGGCGTTCAAGGACGGTCTAGGTCACCGTGCAGGGACGTAGGTCGTGTTTAAAGCCAGTAACCCCACGTTCTGGTCGTGTGTCAGGGGAAGACCGTGGTCCAGGCAGAGATCGATGCTGCTGCAGAGCTGATCGACTTCTTCAGGTTCAACGCCAAACACGCGATCGAGCTGGAGAAGCAGCAGCCGATGGACGCGGGGGGCAGCACCAACACCATGATCTACCGTGGCCTGGAGGTAACGGCCCTGCTGCCGTCATGCTGCTATGAATGAACGAACGAGGTTTAATGGCGTTTTGCTCGTCAGGGGTTTGTGGCAGCTGTTGCTCCTTTTAACTTCACGGCCATCGGTGGGAACCTGGCCGGGACACCAGCTCTGATGGTGAGCGACATCACTGCCTGTGCTCAGCTCAGCCAAGGACACTTTGTGACCGTGCTGCTGTGTTGCAGGGAAACGTAGTCCTGTGGAAGCCCAGTGACACGGCCGTGTCCGCCAGCTACGCCGTGTACAGGGTCCTGAGGGAATGTGGGCTGCCTCCGAACATCGTCCAGTTCCTCCCAGCCGACGGTCCCGTGTTCGGAGACACCGTCACGTCCTCTGAGCACCTGGCAGGAATCAACTTCACCGGCAGCGTCCCGTACGGAGCCGCTCGATCCGTTTCTCTAAGTGTTGAATCAGTAGTAGCCATAAACTGGGAGTGAGAGCCAGTAACTATACCCTTTTAGCCATTTTCCTAGATGTTACAAAGACATTAATTTATCTGTTTTCAGGACGTTTAAGCGCCTTTGGAAACAAGTGGCTCAGAACCTGGACACCTACAGAACCTTCCCTCGACTGGCAGGAGGTGAGCACAAAGTCTGAAACGCAGACATCACAGATTCAAATCCCACTGGTCATATTTTCACAAACCGATCCCTTAATGTCCTTGACCACTTGATGAAATTGACTTCAAAGCCTTGGAATTGGTGAGTTCATCAGCTGAACAAAAGTCAAACTCTTTGTTTTCAGAGTGCGGCGGGAAGAATTTCCACTTTGTGCACAGGTCTGCCGACGTGCAGAGTGTGGTGACGGGGACGATCCGCTCGGCCTTCGAGTACGGAGGTCAGAAGTGTTCGGCCTGCTCCAGGATGTACGTCCCCGACAGCATGTGGCCTCAGATCAAAGAGCAGCTGCTGGACATTCACAAAGAGATCAAAGTGGGAGACGTGAGTCCAGAGACACCAAGGAGTCCAGACTCCTTCTCTGGTCACCGTTAGTCCAGGACCACGGTGACGGTTAATGGTCTACATTTAGTAGAACCGAGTAGTTTGAGATTGTTGTTAAATGTGCAGAACCACCACAGAGCGTGAGCTCAGTGTTTTGTCCGCTGATGACACGCGACTCTTCTCTCATCAGCCCGTTGACGACCTCGGCACCTTTTTCTCAGCGGTGATCGATGATAAGGTAAAGTCACACTCGCCTTTGGCTTCTGTGTAAGGTCTGTTCTGATGAGGCTTCATTCCGTTTCTGCTGCAGTCGTTCGCTCGGATAAAGAAGTGGCTCGATCACGCCAAGTCTTCCCCGAACCTGGAAATCATCGCCGGGGGCAGGTGTGACGATAAGAAGGGCTATTTTGTGGAGCCGACCATCATCGAGACCAAAGACCCGCAGGACGCCATCATGAACGAGGTCCGTGGTTTACTGGACCGGGTGGCGCGATACACAGCTGCACGTGTTCTTCACCTGCTGTTCTGTGTTTTGCAGGAAATCTTTGGACCTGTTCTGACTGTCTACGTTTATCCTGAGAGCAGCTACAGAGAGGTTCTGCAGCTGATCGATAACACGTCTCCGTACGCGCTGACGGGAGCCGTGTTTGCTCAGGACCGGTACGACTCGCAGACCCACTCACGGGGCTCTTTAAGAGGCGCCGTGGTCCGGCGTCAGGCGACCCGGGCCACAGCCGACTTCAGGGTTGAAAGAAAATAATAAAAACAAAGGCCGCTGATAAATCCACATCCAGATGAAGTGCAATCGGCTTCAATCTGCCAAATGTAGACTCATCTGAACGTGACGCCCTCGGGTTCTGGTTCAGCCCAAAGTAAACAGGATGTTTTCCTAAAGGTGTCTGTGTTGCAGGCGCGTTCTGGATGAAGCAGCCAAAGTGCTGAGGAACGCTGCAGGAAACTATTATGTCAACGATAAATCCACCGGCTCCATCGTCGCTCAGCAGCCGTTCGGTGGCGCCAGAGCTTCAGGTGAGACGTCGTCGCATAACACGTCGTCTGAAATGCTGCACGTTCTGGTTCAGAGCGTCTGATCCGAGTCGTGTCTTCACCAGGGACCAACGACAAACCTGGAAGTCCGCACTACGTCCTGAGGTGGACGTCGCCACAGGTGGTGAAGCAGACCCAGGCCCCCCTCCGAGAGTGGAGGTACCCCTACATGGACTGAAGGTCCGGCGGGTCCGACCGGAGCCTCTCCCTGCGTCTGTTGATGCTCTAATCTCAGAGTCGCCGTCCCTCTGACAGAACCTTTGCACTGAACCTGGACGTGAATGTACGACATCGTCTTCCATCCACAGCTGGATCGTCTGTTACAGACTCACGGTTCAGTTCAGCAACGGCTGAAATCCTTGTATCGATCAGTTCGTCACGGAATTTTTAGGCCAAATGGTAAAATTCAGAATATTGTTAGTTTTGTTTGATCCAGTGAAATTTAAATATTTTAGGTTAATATTAGAATCTTTATCAGAAATGTTTTGTGTGTGAGGAGACGTTTTCCTGCTTCTCTGTTCAGTGGACCCAGAACCGAACCAACTAACGAGGGTTTGTGTAGTTTTGATCCAAATGTCAGGATGGTTTTATCAAACTGTTTGGTGTTTTAAAACCTGCCACATAATTAATATTTGACAATAAATATTAAATTATTAACGAGGCTGCTGTTCTTCCCTCTTTCAGGAAACCTGATGCTGCTGTTCTCAGGTGTAGCTTTAGCCTTTTCTGAGCGACGGTAGCAGGAAACCAACCACCACATGTTTTATAGTGCTCAGTAAAACTGCAGGTACTTACCCAGAGAAAGTCCGTTACGTTCTGATTGGACGGGTCTGCTTCTGGTCAAAAGTCAGTGTTTGGTCAAACTGAAGTTCAGTAAGTAAAAGCACGCGTCCAGTTGAAGATGGTGGAGTTTAACCCTTTGTTCTCTACTGATGCTTCATCTGTAACATCTGCATTTTGTGTTCTGTGAACATAAAGTCCATCAGATATGAAACCGCGGCTGCAGCTCAGATGATTTTTTTTATGTTATTGATATGCTGGGATCCATTCCTGTTGTTTCAGATCTAGAATTGTAGCTTGTCTACATGAGTTGGGTCATTGTTCTTCCCGCCCCGTTGTTTGACTGAGGATTCTGGTCATTCAGGTCAAACGATGCCTCTGTGGTTGGTTTACTGTCGCCAGTCTGAGCCGAGGTGCTGCTCACTGCAGCAACTTCTTCCAGTTCTGCTGGTTCAGAACTAATTTTAAGGTTCTACACGTGCAGAGAAATGTGGCTGTACGGGCGGGTTCAGACACGTTCAGAACCACCGGCTGCTACTGTTACATCACTGAGCAGGTCCCTCGTCTGCTGGAACCACATTGTGTCACTGCTCAGGAATTCTTGCCCCTTCCCTCCAACTGGACCCCGAACCATCTGCTCCGGCTGCTCGGGGCAACGGAGGCAGCGTGCGTTAATTATGCAAACCTGACAATCGTTTATGAAATAATCGTTAATTAAGAACTGTTTTCTACTACATGTTAGAATATCTGACAAACCAGTGACTTTGTATTAAACACATTTCCGTCCTGAGCTGCGCTACGAGAGAAAAGAGACAAAGTTAGTGACGTGGACATGGAGGCGTGTTAGTGGGTAGAATAGATAGAGAGATGCTGAACCTCAGCAGAGACGTGGTAGAACCTGGTAGAACCTGGTCCCAGATGTTTGTGACTCAGCAGATTTTCTTCACGTTGAAGCGTTCAGGTCTTCATGTGGACTCATCAGACTCTCAACACTGGTTGTTACCTGTTGACTGAATGTGAAAACTGAATTTTTCCTGTGGAAAATTTAGATCTGAATTATGAATAGTTTTTATTGATCGGTTAAGTTTTAGTTAATTTGTCAGATTACTTTGCTAAATTAAACCAGTGGTGATAGAAAAAGTTAAAACGGCTGATGCTTCAGGTGAGATGACGACGTGTGAGAACAGAACATCCCGGTGTTGTGTGTTTACAGATGGTGTCACATTACTTGGATCAGTCGTCATGATATTCACTCAGGTACCAGCGAGTAGAACACTGAGCTGCTGTCCCTCCGCATCTGAGAGACGACCGCGGTCACGAAATGCGTCGCTGTGTGACTTCGAGTGGTTGATCGAAGAACCAGCTGAGGAGTAAAGTTCATTGTCATTAACGTTGTTATCACTGTTTCAGGAGAAAAGTACATTTACTCAAAGTTAAAGTACAGATTTAAAGGTACATTACGTAGCACAAGTAGTGATGATGATGACGAAGAGCGTTTACAGCCTCCCGGAGCTGGTTCAGTTCTACCACAGGATGCTCAAACGATCCTCTATCAAACCAACCAGGCTAAACAAGATACAAGAGCAGAAGGAACAACGAGCCACACGTCTGACGCTGACGCTGCCTCAGGTTCCTGCAGGTTCAGGCTGTTTGTGCTACTGATCTTTGATGTCACTGTAACACAACACAGGAAGCTCACACACGATAAACCGCAACAAACAGACGCTTCCTCCCGCGGGAACACACACAGACAGAGATTAGAAGAGGAAACGGTGGATTCACAGCTGGACGTCGGCCTGAAGCCCGAGGCTGCAGCGTGTCCACAAATGTCCTGGTGTCTGAGAAGCCAGATCAGATCAGACGTGATTTGGTTTGTTCACTATGTTGAGAAATCAAACCAGGCACAAGTCGCTTCTGATCAAACAACCTCAGACAGTCGTTCACTGGTCACAGATCAGGCTGACGGTAAAAATAGTCTGGGCACGAACGCGTCAACAACCAGACTGAGCCTTAAATGCGAGTCTGGTATGCGTGTGTTAGTTTTCAGCCTCCAGGTGTCGATGGAAAACAAAAACACTCAAAACGCTCTTCCTGCTCCCGACAGAGCGACATCTTTACACGATCAGTCAAGTCTTCGGACGAGCTGAATGTCCAGAGTCAACAGTCGAGGATTCAAGTCATTCTTTTTCAAACAAGCCAGGTCGGTTGGCATCATCACTCAGATGAGCACATTCAGCCAAGAGAGAGTCGTAGCCTTGGCCAAATACCGGGTCACTACAAACCGAGACTGAGGTGAAAAACACCACAGACAAGGCCGTTACTGTGGCCTCAGAAGGCTGTGGAACCGTGACTGGGCCCAGGCGTCACATCTGGACAAATCAGGTCTCATCACCGTCTCTCAAAGAAAATTCAAGCTGAACCAGGTCTGATGAACTTTTAAAAGTCAACCATGTTTCCTGCCTCATCAGGAGACATCAGAGCCGTGGACGGTTCAGATGGGTCTCAGACATCGGCTCGGGTTTCAGGTGTGTGTGTAAACAGTCATCAGAGCGTGTTGTGTGATGAGAGGCTGACAGGAAGGGTGTGTGTGTCACCGACTGCTTTCATCTGGAAGTCCAGGATTTAGGAAGAGGAAACTGCAAACACTCATTTTTACCTGGGACTTTGATGTTTTATAACCCAACGAGTCTGAGAACAGACCTAGATCCCCCAGAGCAGACACACACACACACACACACACACCAGAACAGACCTAGATCCCCCAGAGCAGACACACACACACACACACACACACACACACCAGAACAGACCTAGATCCCCCAGAGCAGACACACACACACACACACACACACACACCAGAACAGACCTAGATCCCCCAGAGCAGACACACACACACACACACACACACACACCAGAACAGACCTAGATCCCCCAGAGCAGACACACACACACACACACACACACCAGAACAGACCTAGATCCCCCAGAACAGACACACACACACACACACACACACACACACACACACACACACACCAGAACAGACCTAGATCCCCCAGAGCAGACACACACACACACACACACACACACACACCAGAACAGACCTAGATCCCCCAGAGCAGACACACACACACACACACACACACCAGAACAGACCTAGATCCCCCAGAACAGACACACACACACACACACACACACACACACACACACACACACCAGAACAGACCTAGATCCCCCAGAGCAGACACACACACACACCAGAACAGACCTAGATCCCCCAGAGCAGACACACACTTGAGTGAGTGTTTGTTTTCTGTTGTCTCCATCTGACCAGAGTTTATTTGTGTATAAAAACAAGCAGCGGCTCTTCACCAAAGACTCAACATGTGGTTCAGTGAAGCTCATTGTAAAGAGTAAAAGCACGTGAACTGAAGCAGCAGTAAACGCATCCGTGTGTTTGACTGACGTCCCGTTGACGCCGCCTCCGCTTTGCTCTGGTTACACCTGAGGGCGGAGCTTCAGCAGGTAAACCCTGAGGTTTTCATTGTGTGGCTCCAGTCACAGCGAGCGGATGAGAGGCTGCAGCTGCATCAGAAGGTGAGAGAACAGATGATGGTTAGTGCAGACACGGGTCCTAAACCCAGAACCAGCAGCTGGAACCGGTTCCGCTTCCTCCTGCAGGTTTTCCTCATTTTAATCTGACAGTGTTTAATGTAGACACTAAAGGAAACGGAAGCTTATAGTAAATATACCTGAGCCTCCGTCCGCTAAAGGATCCACTGCATCGGCTGAATGCGACGTTGTGAAACTGATTAGAGTCCATTTCAAGCTGTTCACTTCTGATCCGCGTGTTCGGAACCAGCCTCTATTTCCACCTGTTTTAGAGGAACATTTGTTTGCATCGTTCACTTGTGTAACTCGACTCATAACACGCGTAAGTGCGTCTTAATCACCTCAACAGAGCTTCATGCTGAGGACGTGTCGTTGTTCTGATGCGGGTCAGTGGAACCAGACCAGGCCTGGGTTCTGTCAGTGTTTCCATTGATCAACACATCAACTCGTCCCAGAGTCACAGGACCCGGGTTCTAGTGTTGTAACCATTGAGGGATGAGTCTGAACCGTGTCTCCCTCCCACAGGTGCTGGATGATGACGCTTTCCTGTGGCGTCCACGGCCTTTAACTCATGGAGCAGCGTCACGGTGTGTCGCCCCCCGCTGGGCTCACAGAGGGGCCCCGCTGCGCCTCTCGGCCCGGGCCCTTCCTGCTCTACCCGCGGAGCGTGGACCCCGCGGGGCTCGGCCTGTATAAACCCGGGCTCCTGCCCTACCTGTCTCCCTTCCACCACTTCAGCGTATACGAGTGTCCGTTCGAACCCGCGTTCATCCAGAAGCGGAACGAGCGGGAGCGGCAGCGGGTGAAGTGTGTGAACCAGGGCTACGCCAAACTGAGGGACCACCTGCCGGGTCAGAGCGCCGACAAGCGGCTCAGCAAGGTGGAGACGCTGAGGGCCGCCATCAGCTACATCAAATACCTGCAGGGGCTGGTGGAGCCGGAGGACAGGAGGACGCCCAGCACCTCGTCTCCTCCGGGGGACCGTGGAGGAGACCGTGGAGGAGACCGCGGAGGAGACCGTGGAGGAGACCGTGGAGGAGACCGTGGGGCCTTCAGGTGCTAAATGCACCAGCCCACGACTCCAGGGGCAATAACAGGGGTCGTTAGGATCCTCACTCTTTTCTAGTCCGGAAAGACCCGAACCAGAGTCTGAGGACGAGCTTCATGTGACCTGTGGAAGCAGCTGAGCGATTGGTGGCACCTGAGGTCTCACCTGTAGAAGCGACGCTCGTCCTGTAGTGACCAGATGAAGATGAAACGCGTTTCAGCATGTAAGGACCTGCAGGACATTCACACACTAATAAAAACATTACAGCCACAGACGAGCCAGCGTGTGACCATTAAATACTGATTTTTATTTTAATTTAGTGAGAATTGAAGCAGAACAAGTTACCCACCAAACGAAACATTAGAAAAATAAAGCGTTTTTGGACTGAATGACACCAAATGTTCTTCAGATGATTTACTTCCTGCAGTAGCTTCATACTGTAAAACTGTGGCCTTTCCCTTTTCACTGTTGATGATTAAACCCTTTAAAGGCAGTTGGTCGAACACTGTGGTGATTCCTCGTCGCCCACTGGAAACACTTGGCTAAGTCACGTCAGGGGAGGAACCATCTGATCCAGTGTCTGCTGAGCTGAACATCTCAACAGAACCATGGTTAAAGGAAAAGTCTTCATTATGTAGTAAGATTAAAGCCGGTCCTGGATGTTCTGTCCGACTGTCAGCGGGTCAGGGAGGCCGTTG
The DNA here is from genome assembly GCA_030770545.1 of Macropodus opercularis. Taxonomy (NCBI): domain Eukaryota; kingdom Metazoa; phylum Chordata; class Actinopteri; order Anabantiformes; family Osphronemidae; genus Macropodus; species Macropodus opercularis. The sequence continues at coordinate 334,276 of CM061099.1, read as the reverse complement.
GTTGAAGGGAGTCATTGTAATACACGCTCTGTGTGTCATACTGATCAGAAGTCAAATACTGGGTCTGAGCAGTCAGAGGAACATTTTACACTGATTCATGCAAACCGGCCAGTTCCTCCCGTCTTTGGCTGTGAAGAATAAACTAACACTGTGGACCGGTACCAGCGGGTTAGATGTGGTCCTGGTTTCACTGTGGAGCTGAAAAAATATAACAGGAACTGACCATTTATAGGTTTTAAACAGAGACGTCACAAGGTTGTTTTAGACGAGTTTCTGAAACCTTCCGGTCAAACTACAATTCGGTTCCTCACTTTACCTTCTGTTTGACTTTGTTAAATTACGTCAGCGTTTCGATGACATAAGCGAGTGACGATTCAAAAGTGAATCTCCTTTATCTGAGGAAGCAGCTGAGTGTTGGCGAGACACTCGCCGAGTCATTAGCGGCTCAGGTCTGTGACCCAGACGTGAGGTCATTCAGCTCCAGAGCACGAGGACTAACGGGTCAGATGTTTCTGTGCTGTTTGGGGAATTTTAAAAGACAATTGATGTTTGTTGAAACACCTATGAAACTGGACTTAAGAGTCCATTTCTAACGTCCAGGAGACATCGTCAGTCTCCAGGAAAATAAAGACTCAGACTTCACCAGACACAGTGACGATTTGTCCATTAACTGGTTTTCTCACAGCAAAGCAGCGAGTTCAGCCCGTCACACCCCAAACACCTTAACAACACACAGATTAGGTTCCTATCAGTTCACCCTGAATCCCCTTAAATGAGTCGCTTCAACCCAAAAAGACAAACGGACTCGGTTTGAGGCTGAACCACTGCAGGAGGAGGACTAGAGTCATTCAGGAGCTCAGCTCGGTCCACCTGCGAAGCGTGAAGAGCAGTTTTCCCGCCTCATCCCTCCTTTTAGAGGACGCCCCCGGTGAGCCGCCGGTACACCAGGCTGCGGTGCCGAGGCGCCAGGCAGTACGCGATGCTCTGCTCCACCTCCTGGCAGCGGCGCAGGAACCGGCAGCGGTCCCGAGCCAGCTCCTCCCACGGTCCTCGTCGGTCCTCCTCCTCCTCACCACAGCTGGCGAAGAACTCCTCCACATCATCACTGAAACGGACCTAATGAGAAGAACAACAGTCTGAGTCTGGCTGGTTCCCACTTAAAACTAGGAAACAGAATCTCATCCGACTCCTGACACATTAAAACGGGTAAAGTACAGGTATCCCAGGATAAGTCTGAGATAAGTAAACGCATCCATTCACATCAGCAACAGGAGAAACGAAACCGTTCAGATGATGATGTTACTAGAAGCACTAAACTGCTGATTGAGACGAATGCAGCGAACGAGCAAACTTCAAGTAAATGAACCGCAGCTAACAAACCATCACTTCGCTCAATTAATCTAGTTCATGACAACACGGCCAAGCTATAGCTGAATAAGAAAACGTGGCACTGCTCAAACTCCCCTGGTCCAGCTGGACAAGCGGCACCTAGAAGACACCGAGCCTGACGAGGGCGGAGCAGGAAACCGAGCGAGCTGTGGTCCTGACTAATCCATAGGTTGACTCTTCTGGACTGGCCTTTAAAATCACTTGATCATTTTCATGGACAAACTCAAAATCTTTGGTAACTGTTGTTGATAATCACTCGTGACATGCAACTGTTCCTAATTCACCGTCTCAGTCGAGTTTAAAGTATGACAGAAACGTGACACTGGAATATTTTCTATGTTTGGCTGATTAGCAGCTGATCTGCCAGGACGTCTCTCAAACACACAGGGTTTGAGACGTTTAAAGAGCAGGCGGTGACATTTCACGGCAGCTCCGGCTCAGGGATGAAGCCACCTACTGACGCGACGGTAGGAGAAACCAACACGTTTCAGATTTTGACAGGTGCGAGATGAACGGCAGGAGAAAAGCAAACCAACCTTTTTGGTTGGTGCACCGCTCTGGCTGGCGGAGGAGCTGGAGCAGTGCTCAGAGAAGCCGCTGTCCAGCCTCTCCTCAGCCTCCTCCTTCCTGTACTCGGGGGGAGATGCTGCTTTATGGTGGGGGGGGTGGAGGACACAATGGGAGGCTTTCTTGGTCTTGCTCTTGGCCCAGGCAGCCTCACTGGGCCCTCGAGTCCTGAGCGGTGCCTGGAAGTTGAAGGGGCTGTAGGGGTCTGAGGAGCAGCTGAAGGAGCTCCACAGGCGGAGGCTCTCAGCTTCGTCCGCCTCGCTGGCAGAGGTCGAGTCATCCCAGGCATCACTGGCGCAAGGCGGAGAGGAGGTGGGGGTGGACTGGGAGGACGGCGGTGGCGTGGAGGGAGCTGGGATGGTCCTGGGTACGGTTCGGCCTGTGTGCAGTGACGCAGTGAAGTTCTGGGGGTTGTACGGATCCAGATTCTGGCACCAGGATCTCCACAAGTGTTCAGCCTCAGAGTCGGTCTCTCTCTCAGAGTCTTCGTCTGTGTCTTCATCAGTGGACTCAGACAGATCAGATGAGCCCTCGCTGTCAAAACCATCATCATCATCATCATCATCACTGGATTCCTCTCCCGACTGGCTGCCTTCGTCGTCGCTGCAGGGGCAGCCCATGATGTAGGCGATAGCTTTGTTCTGGCACTGAGGGGTGCAGGGCAGCATCTCGAGCCCAGACGGAGCCTCCTGACCGGGTAGTGGTTCTTCCTCCTGCTCCAGCTTTTCTGATGTGGAGTCTCTCTCGGACTCGTCTTCCTCCGTCGGAGTCTGGACAGCGGCCGCAGACTCTTCACCCGAGGCCGTCGTGACGTACAGGCGGCTTATCAGGACGTGTTCCTCCTCCAGGCTGGAGTAGCCATTATCGTGATCTGGGCTCAGAAGTACCAGCTCACAGCAGATGCCGAGCCGGCGGTCTGGTGTCGACCCGCCTGCGTTCTGGATGTTGGGAGTCGGTCCAGTGTTTTCTCCCGGCGTCGATGCCTCGTTGCAGTTCTGGACAAACACAGTGGTTGATTCACCAGCTTTTGTCTGAGCCACCGCTTGTTGAGGACAAAGTCCGCCTGTCACCGTGGCTTCCTCGGCCCCGGACAACCCAGACAACAGGCCGCTCCACCGGGTCCTCCACTCCCTCCCTGCTGTGGGCCTCACTTCCGGACGTGACCTCCAGGCAACGTGACCGAGGAAGGTCCTGGGGGAACAGCCGAGCTCCTCCAGGTCCTGCAGCTGGCACCGAGAGTAGGCGAGTTGAGGAGCCGGCAAAATGTCGTCCAAACGTCTTAAACACTCCCGGTCTCCGTCGACAAAGCCTCGTTTTAACTCCCCGCGGATCCAGTCGGCTTCTCGCCCGGACGGAGCCGAGGGTCTCCCCGTCACATACTTCTGCAGCAATGACAGCGCGGGCCTGGACACCACGGAGAGGAGGCCGATCCACGAGCTTTCCTGGCCGTCAAGCCCCGCAGAGGCGGCTCCACGCCCGGCCAGAGGAGCCGGCTTCTGCCCCCCAGATAAGCGACGCTCTTCACTCCTATTCGTAAACATTCTTCGCCAGAGGTGTGAAAAATAGCCGCAGTGCTCAGTTCGTACGGTCACAGCTCGGAACGTCCACGTTAACAGGACCCGTTAGTGTCCATCGCCCACAGTCGACCCGTCGCCGGAGGGAACCCAGGAGACGTCGACTTTAAGCCCGGAGAGCTGCGCGGCGCTTTGCTGAGAATGGTGGTTGGACTTCTTTCTGGTGACCAGCTTGGTGGAAACAGAACCGGAACTGGGGTGGAAAGGAAGGCAAAGATCCAGGTCTGGAGCCATGTCGCTTGATTCCAAAGCCCGTGGAAAGGCGACGGCGACGGCGGCGGCTGACGTCTGCGCGGCGGCGGCCGGTGGAGCCCGCAGGTTAGCTTAGCATCAGCAGTTAGCCTGGCGGTTAGACAAGCCGAAAGCCACGATGTATTTAAAATATTCGCTTTAACGGCCTGGATCGGATTCGTTATCCAGATGATGCCGACTTCCTCAACTTCTGGACCAACACAGTCTCAGTTTACTTTCCAGAACCGAGCTTTAACCGCCGAATCGCTTCCGTCTGCGCTTTGAGAGACGAGAGATTTCATCAGAAAGTTAAGGGACCGTCTGCAGCGACTCGTCCTGGCTTTAACGTGGAGCGTTAGGGAGCGTCGCGCTGTTACCGAGGCGGAGCGAACGGAGCTCAGCGGGAACGTGTGGTTCTGTTACATAAGCAGCAGCTCGCGGGGCGCGTGGTTCTGTTCTTGCGTAACGCGTCCAGCAGCAGGTCGGTGCCGACACGTGTTTATCAGCCGGAGCTTCTCGTGTGGCCCCAGACGCCAAAAGCTCCCGATCAGAGTCTCCTCCAGATGTTTCTGCAGAAACCAACGAGTTCAGTTTAGTTCATGAAATGTTTCTGACTATAAACTGTGACAAACCATCAACCTTCACAAACTGAACCTTTAGTTTGTAGAAGATACGAGAGAAACATTTGAAAAAAGGGTTCGGGGTTAAGTCACCAGAACACAGGGAACAATGAGACTTTTGCTGTTAATGTCACATTTGTGACACATTTTAATTTCAATTAAATTCAACTTGATATCAGTGAGGTTTAAGACCTGACACAACTAAACCCAACAGATCCCACATAGAGCAGCTTTTAACTGGAGCCGATCAATAATTGGATAAAACCTCCAGCAGACCCAGGATCAGTGGGAGAACATCTGCCTCGACCGGTTGGAGTGAAGGGATAGAGAAGAGAGAAAACAACAACAACAACAAAACAACAACAACGACAGACTCAGGCAGGATGGTTGGACCAGCAGCTGAACACTGAGACACACGACTCTGAGTCTGACGATACCTGGAGATGAGAATAGAGACAGAAAGAGAGAAACACAACTAGGAGAGAACAGAGACAAAGTTAGTCACATGTGGACATGGAGGCATGTTAGTGGATGGAATAGATAGAAAACCAGAGGAGCTCAGTGAATGAAGGAGGTTCCAGCATCTAAGCCTGTAGCAGCTGAACTAAGAGATGGATCAGAGGAACCAGAACCATCTGGAACCATCAGCTTTGTCAGAAAGGAAGGTTTCAGCCTAGTTTTAAAGCAGAGAGGGCGTCTGCTGCTAGAACCTGAACTGGAAGCTGGTTCCACATAGAGGAGCTTGGAGCTAAAGGCTCTGCCTCCCGTTCTACAGGTAGAAACTCTAGGAACCACCAGTAGACCAGCTCTGAGAAGCAAGGTTCTGTTGGAGCAGAAGGAGCCATGAGGTCTAAGACAAGATGGAGCTTTATTATGAAGAGCAAGACAGAGAAGCTAATGTAGGAGAAATGTGACGTCTCTTCCTGAGTCCAGTCAGACTCTGCTGCATCATTTGAATTAACTGGAGACTTTTACAGAGTCACTGGTTCAAACTATGAGCAGGGAGACACAGTCGTCCAGCCTGGAGGAACTAATGCAGGGATTCATGTTTCAGCATCACTCTGTGACAGGATGCTCCTCATTTTAGCAACATTCCTCAGTTGGAAGTAGGAGGTTTAGAGATTTATATAATGTAGGATGTAAAGGAGAGAACTGGGTCAGAGATGACACCAAGGTTCCTACAGTAGAACTTGAAGCTGACGTTATGTCCAGAGAAACAACCTGATTCAATAATGAGTCTCTGTGGTTTTATCAATTATAATAACCTCCGTTTGATCTGAATTCAGTTGAGATTTTATGTAAAGAAGTATTAAAAAATGACTCAAGCTGATAATATAAAATAAAATTACCTCCGTAAGTAAACTGTGTTTAAGTACTTGAATTTAAGACAAGAAGCAATGATGTGTTTTTCAATTCAAGTTTATTTTATAGTGCAAAGATAAAAAACATGTTACACATGAATAACTTCTTTCTATGAGTGGATCTAAATCACGTTGGAAAATTCAATCACATTTAGATTAAGTTCAGTTATGTACAGTACAAACAAAGTTCATTTTGAACCTACATTCCGTCCCAGTGGTCGGTGTCTGAGGAGGGACTCAAACTACAGACCTCAGGCTTCGACAGAGCTCCACCATACACCTGCAGTTTTTACAAACTCTTTAAAGGCTGAGTGACAATTAGGTTTGCAATGGAAAAAGGTAAACAGACTGAACGAGGGTCAGTTCAGAAACATCACAGCTGATCGTCCCGCCGCTACGCCTGCTAGCGCTAAGGTCCGGGCCTTTTCTAAACAGTGTTTCTGACCAAACCTGGTCTTTTGCTTTATGTGGTCTTGTTGACAGAAACATAAGTTAATCAGCATTATAATCACAAGTTTGTCTTTTCTACAGTGCAAATATGAAACTGGCTTCACTTCGACAAAAACTACAGCCAGGATTAAAACAAACCCAGAAGCAGCGGGACGATGCACACAGGAAGGAAGTGTAGGAACAGATCAGCCATCGAAACGATTATTAAATACAGGAAGAATGAGCTTAAAGGCAACAAGAACACAGAGGATCAAAGCTTGAAATAAAACCCAGTCCTCACTATAAAAATATGTCCAGTCTGAAGAACTGGACTGAGACCAAATAGATCCATCTGAACATTTAGGCTGAGTGTTAAGTTCTGGAAAAGACTTCACACATACGGCTTCGTCTACATTCAGATCAAAAGCGTGTTAAATGTGAACCAGTTTCTGATCAGGTCTTTTTGAACAGACTGAAATCTGACAAATATATTCATCGTAATTTGTTCATCTACAAACTTGATTCGTGTCTCAGAACCACTTTTACACCTTGTTACCAGTGTGACAGCTTGTTGTTGTTCATCTTTATCAAACGTATTAAATCTGAGATTGAAGTGTTCACATTCCAATTTCAGATAAAACTACTTCATTAGTTCAACGCAAACTTCAGTTTGTTCTGCATAAGATGAATCATGTCAGTAAAGTTTAAAGGAGGAAAATTAATCTGCAGCCACACAAAACAATTTAGTAATAATCTAATCAAAGGAATATCAAACTCTGTCAGTTGTACGTTGACATCACTTCAAAAGCTTTTAATTTGAAGGGGGTATCGTTTGTTCCGGTCCTCCAGAGCCAGCTCCCAGTGTGTCAGCGGGCTGAGTCGGAGCTGGCGGCCCCCAGCTGGTGCCAGTCCACCCAGTGCTGACCTGGGACCAGCCTCTTCAGAGGGATGAAGGTCTCCCCCAGCAGGGTGTTCTCCCAGAAGGCACCCTCCCCCAGAACCCGCAGGTGGATTACCCTCTGGTCCAGATCGCCCAGAGGGATCCGCTCATACACCAGCTGCCGGGACGGAGAAGGAGAACAGAACGTCAGCACGCACTGTTTGGATGAGATCAAGTATTCTGTGGTTTACAGGTTCGGGGTTAAGTCACCAGAACACAGGGAACAATTCAGTAACATCATCAGAACATCTGAGTCTGAATCATCACTGGAGGATAAATTTGTTGGTGGAAAGGTAGCGAAACATTTCCACCTAGAAGAAAGAAGGTCAGATTCAGACTCAGCTCCTTTCACCCGGATGAATGAGAATCCTCCCAGCGTAGTAAAAGTCACCACAGCTTCAGTTAAAGGTTGGTGGTTTCCTCTTGGCCAACAGAACAAGGAGACAACAACAGACCAGCAGCCCAGAGCGGCTCACGCAGGACCCGTAAACTCTCATCTTTAACCAACTCAGGACATGCTGTGTCTCACCCCGCTTCACTGTTGGGTCAAAGTCTTTGTAGGTTATCTCTCAGCAAACATTCCTGTCAACCTGTGGAGGCTTGTGAAGGTACCGGTTACCTGAACAGGTACTTCACCTCAACAAACAACTATCCTCTGGAACCTGAACCACAACACGGACGTCTGAGTCACTGGACTTTATCCTGTGAGCCTCACGGCCCCATTCAGTGTAATGTCAGTGAGTCCAGGTGTCAGACCAGCAGGTAACTGTCTGGAAAATTCACAGAGCGTTATCAGCGCTGCCTGATAAGCACAAGCTACAGGTACCACATATAACTTTCATGTTTGCGGTGTCTTCAGCTCGACTGTGCGCCACTCAGGATTAGCCTAACAGCTACCAACTAACACCTGCCCCCCCAGGTTCTCTGTCCCACAGGAGGCGGAGGAGTCCATACCATCTCGTTGTAGGTGGGGTTACAGGTGCGTCGTGCCGCCTTGGTCTTCCTCTTACTGGTCTTCTGAGGGTCTGGGAGCAGGTACAGCTTCACGTAGGGGTCCGGGTCTGTCCCGTCCTGCAGAGGCTGCTGTAAGAAGCACAAGCACAGTCTTCAGGACCAAACCTGACAACTGTCAGCTACCTAGCACACAGACGCCAGCACTGACCAGCCCGCGGATGTGCATGACCATGACGAAGAGCTTGTCGCTCCTGTAGCTGATGGAGAGTTTGACTTCACCCAGTTCGTTGCCTGAGGCCGGAGACCACGACAGCTCTGCACACGCGTACAAATACACGCAGGTGAGTTTGGTTTTGTTTAGATGAACTTACAACTTTTGAGAGTTTGCTCCCGATTACATGTCTGCACACACGGAACCACACACGGATGTGGGTCCGTGTGCATGTGTACCTGCAGGTCTGCTGCTCGTTGTTCCCGGTCGCTCGTCTCTAGGCAGCGGGTGGAAGAAGGCGTAGACCAGGTCACACTACAAACACGTTAGTGACATGTTTAGAAATTACAATATCGTTTCCTGTCAAAGGTTCGGAGGAGTCATTCAATCCACACCAGCACAGCGACAACCGACACCTCTAGTGATGGTACAAATCATTAGATGGAGCCTCCTTTACCTAATACTGCTACTGACCTGTGCGACCTCTGGAGTGGCATGGATCAGGTGCCAGACGTAACCATTTAGCTCATCTTTCCTCCTATCGGCTGTTGCCTCACCTCGAGATCGACCAATCACAAAGCGGCTGGGGAAACTGTGGGTGGGGCAAAGAAATGAGAGGGTGGTGTTGGCTGGAAAATCACTGCGGGTGATCCATGTGTGCATCTGCGGTTGTGTAGTGGCACCTGGGCAGTTTGGACGAGGGGAACATGAGTCTCAGTTTACTGTGAAGTTCTTGAAACTCCTCAAACGTTCTCTGGACGAGCTGCACCTCCTGCTGACCCTCTCTCTCCACCTTCACCACAAACGCCTGAACACAGTAAAGGCAGCGTTAGACGCTGGTCATGCTGGGAGGCAGAGACCAGACCAGCAGGTGTCGGTCCACCACAGTGTGTGGTTCAGTAATCAGACACTCAGGTACATCCTACCTGCTTTGTTTTATTTTTGTCACATCTTAAAGTTTCCTCTGATCAGACTGATGGTCTGATTAACACAGGTGCTGTGTGACTCCACGTTTAGACACAGTGGACGCACACAGCAGGTCTGATCATCCTGACGGGCAGCTGGACTCACGTATCCTTTGCTGGCAGATGTGCGCATGTGTCTGCAGATGTAGAGGCTCCTGATGAGGCCATCGCTCTTCACCGTGTGAACTCTGGGAACGAACGACAGCGTGGGCCGATCCTCAGAAGAAGCAAACTTCATCTGAGCCAGATTGTGGATGAAAAAATTCAGTTTGGTGGCGACGCTACCCAGACTGGACTCAATGAGCCTGCAGAGGTCACAGAGGAAGGAGTAAAGGTTAAAGGGCAACACTTTTGTCTGTGATCTGCTCCTGTTCTACTTCTGGAAGAGCTTCTTCAGACAGTGCGTTGTGTTTACCTGGTGAAGTACATGGTGGCGTCGGCTTCAGATTCGTGTGGTCTCAGAGCGTCGTACACGTATGTTAGATCCTCCAGGTCTGACAGTTCAGGAATCCCACACGACAACATCTGTACAGAGAGACACACACCTTCAAACACGTCCTATCTGACCAACAAAACGGAGACAGTGGAAAACAGAAGGTTTGGGGATTTAATGAATAATTCACATTCTAGTTCAGGTAGAAGCCGTTGTATTCAAGTAGGATCAGACAAACAATCAAACGTTCTGATTCTCCAACTGTGTGTTTGGCTTGTTGATGAAAGTGTGTTTTACCCACCAGGCCCAGCAGGTTGAGGAACAGGTGAGTGTGTTTCCTGATCAGGTTGTACGCCTCACAGCACAGATCCACAAAATCATGGAAGCGACTGGATGGTTTGTCTCCTCCGTTGATGACATATGCCATATCGGAGGTGAAGACGAACGGGGCCCGGTCCCTGAACGGGTTACATAACCCACAGCACGGCTGTAGTAATCCAGACCAACAGTGACGCAGACAAGCTATGAGCGTACACGCGTCCCTCACCGTTTGATGTTTCCGAACATCTGCGCGTGTCCGAGAAACTTCCCGAAGTCGATGTGGAACATGTGGCCGCTGGTCTTCAGCATGATGTTGTCGTTGTGGCGGTCGCAGATTCCCAGGATGTAGGTCGCCACACAGCAGCCGGCACACGAGTAGATGAAGTTCTCCACGGCCTGGACACAAACAGCAGACATAAACAGGTACACGTCCTCCTGTGTACGGGTGCGTATGCGTGTGTTACCTTGTCGTACTGCTCATCGGTGGGGTTGTGTTTCTGCAGCCAGTCCGCAAGTGGTCGGTCTTTGAAGGACCCAGTGACTCCGTGTTCCACCTGGATTTTCCTCAGAGTGTCAGCGTGAGGAATCATCTCCACCATACCTGAGAGGTAACGACACACCTGAGAACAGGCAACGTCTGATGATAGCATCCAATGTGTAGTATTACTACGCTAAGTACAGCTGACCTGGTAAAGGAGGGATTCCTGCTTTACCTTTACACCTGTCACCAGCCCTGAACTCACCTCGACCTCTGCTGGTGGAGAAACACTTGAAGATGACCATCCGCATGTCCAGACCCTCCTGGATCCAGATCTTGTTCATGATGCGGATCATCTGCAGAGTCAGCATATCCTGCCGCAGGTCGTCTCCTGACTGGACATCGTACGGGGTCAAGAGTCAAATAACCACAAATACTAACAATAAATCACAAAACAACAGAGGGAGCATTTGACCTTGAAGATTACACTAATGTTGTCTCCCAGAGGATCCAAGTTTTGGAAGGACAACTTAAGTGGGACAGCGTTGGAGTTGAAGAACGAACATGACTGAAAGAGACAAAGTGGTGGTTGTCAGAATTGATCCTTCTGCTATTCTGACATCATTAAAAACAGCTGTGGACGTGCTCCACACCAATGTTTGGTGTGTGACGTTACCTGGATGTTGATTCCTTTCACCAGCAGCGCTGGGTTCAGAGGAAGTCTGCAGCTGACGTTCATAGAGAAGAACTGCTTCATCTCATCCAGACTCTCTCTGAGGACACACTGTAACACACACACGTGCAGTGGGTCACATCACAAACATCAGTGACAGGCTTTGACATGAACCCTGACGTGATCACTCAACCGTGTATTTACTAAAAAACGATTTAAAGCCCCAGCCTCACCTGTCTGTTGGACGGTGTGGTGTCTCTGACTTTCTGGGCCACCTTAGTGAGGATAGAGACGAGCCAGCATTGTTGGTCAAACTCTTCCCGGAGACCTCGACCGACACAGCAGAGCAGAGCGGCCAGAAGGTGTTGATAGCGAGCGCTGAACTGACTGTCCTGCAGGTTGTCCTTCAGCAGCCTGAGAGACGGGGAACAGTCCGTTCATTAGCTGATGAGCATGTTTCTTACAGAGTTAAACAGAGTCTGAGCGTTATACAGTGCGATAACTCTGACCAGTAAGACCCGACTGACCAGAAGAGATAGTGGGCGATGCGGATGTCCCCGATGGCTCTGCGCAGGAGGAAACGGACTAGAGAGCTGTCCAGGTAACACTCGTACTTCAGAGCCTAAGAGACAGAAACACCCTGATCAGTCACTGCAATTAAACATGCGTGAAGAGTCAAGCTTTAGCTTTTTATCAGGGTTGTTGTTACAGATCCAATGTAAAGGTGAAAGTGCCTGAAGGTGGTCAGTTACCTGGACGAGCTGCGGAAGGACGTCCAGCAGCTCAGGGTCTGAGATCGAGTCCATCCACTGCACCGCTGTCCTCCTCAGCTCCTGGTCTGGGAACCTTACACAAAACAATGTCAGTCTGGTGAATCTCATGATGTCACTCAAGCAGCCACATGTTTGGACACACAGGCGACGTACGAGGCGTGAAGAAGTCCCAGGGCGTCCAGGTGGCCGAGGCAGGCCCACTGTCTCAGCCGGGCGTAGATCTCAGGCAGGCAGGCCCACTCCCAGCAGGGGGCGCTGGCCAGAACAAGCGGTAGAGCCGTGCTCTCTGACTGACAGAAGGCCTTTTTCTCCCAGAGGAGACGCTTGTCCTCCGACGTCAACCTGCACATGTGCACAGTAAATACAGCATCCACACACTGCATAGAAGTAGATACTAAAGAAGCTTGTAGCCAAGTTACAACATGAATCTGACAAAGCAACGTTTTAAATGTTGGCGTTTCTCACCAGAAGAAGGCCTTCTTGTGCAGGACGTCCTGGAGCTGGATCTGACTGATGGTGTCCAGTCTGGAGAAGTCGTACTGAGGACAGAACTCTGCTGGAGGAGGAGTACTGAACAGAACCTCGAACGACGAAGTGGGAAAGTCCACCTGAGAGACAGACGAAGAGAAGCAGGAAGACGGAGATGCTTTCAATCAGAAATACAACTGTGACTGAAACAAGACAAAACATAAAGCCTCCAACTATCTACAACTAATCCTCGCTCACAGAACATTAACAGGACTCGATGGCTCCGTCACAATGTAATAGAAGTTACGTTCCTGGTTCCAGCATTTTGCTTATTAATTGGTTTAGCTCAGCCAAACAAAGTCTCTAGATTTATTCTGTTCTCATACATTATTTGATTTTGTTTTAACGTGCTGCGGCTCCTTCATTTCCCGCTCAGTGTCTTCTGGGTCATGTGTAGCAGCAGCAGTTCTGCCTTTACTGTACATGTCCTGACACCCGTCTGTCTCACCTGCAGTATGACACTGTCTGGTTGGCTGAAGTTGGGTGAACTTGTCCTGGCGTTTCCACTCTTCCCCGGGGTCGAAGGCCACAGACCAAGTAACTTCCTGCCACATGTCAGGATGCTGCAGACACACACACACACACACTGTAGCCAACAGCTCGGAGGTGGGAAGCAGAAGTGAGACCTTCACATCTCACGGAAGCTGTGACATGATGAGGAACTGAAGCTGAGCTACTTTGTTTTCCTGTTCTGAAGAACATTCTCTACATTTGTGAAGCACAGTTAGATCTGGTTTGTGGACTCACTGCCTGAAGTTGAACAGAGGCATAGTGACCCAGCCCAGAGCCTCGATGCTGCGCCGCTGCTTCCCCTTGTCTTCAGCGCCTCCAGGCGGCGGCAGACAGCTGGCGTAGAGCGTCACCGTTAGCTGAGACTCTCTGGGCAGCTGGTTGATCTTCACAGGGAAGCACACCCTGCGTGTGGGGGGGTACAATGCAACCTTTAATGTCGATGCACATATTTCTGGACTAGGGGTCTACAGGTGAGGGCATGATGTCATCACTTAGCTGGGGCACATACCTCTGGTCCCACACCACCAGGTGGAACAGGTATTTGCTGACAGGCTGTTTGCTGGTGTGCTGTGGGGCACAGAGCTCGGTTCCCCCATGGGTCAGTGAGCAGGACAGGAAGAAACCCTCGTAGCTGGCCAATCAGAGAGCAGGGGAATGATGACGTCAGAGTTCTCACAGACAAACCACATGAACTGGCTCAGTTATTCATTGATAATACTATTGCACAATACATATCATTACATACTATCAGAGCTGCAATATTCACATTAAACCTGAGAATCTGCTTTGTTCCTAGTGGGAACACAACAAACTCTCACATGTGACTGTGGATGTTCTGACACATGGAAGCTGATAATAATTAGACAGTTTACATTCAGGACCAGTCTCTGCTTCTTTCTATCGCCGTAGGATGAAACAACCTTTCATCACTTTGTTTATGCGTTTCCCCACAGATGGTGTGAGCTGCTAACCGGCCTCCTCCCAGAGGTCAGAGGTCAGGTGTTGTTCTCAGCTCTTTGTCAGAATATAACAGAGAGAGCTGATGGGGGAGGGGAGGTGTGAAGCAGCTCTGGCTCTGAGCTGCTTTTGTTTCTGTGCTGGTCTGAGAACAGCTGATTAAGGGGGTTTGTTCACACTGAGCCTCCAGCCTGTAGGGGGACAGACGTACAGAAAGACGCTCGGACCTGCTCTGTTCCTACAGACACACATGAACAGATGCTCACATAAAACATGGTGGACTTCAGCTGTATCTGAAGTCCCACCTGCAGGGTTCTGACGGCCCACAACCCTTAGCTTAGTGTGTCCTGCAGGGTCTTAGCAGTCAGACCTCACACCACATCCCACAGGCTAACACCAGGACGCGACTCTATGAGCTCTACTTGAAGACTGAGCGACCCTGTCCGTCTTAGTAACGCCTGGGTTCGGCTGTGCCGCCACGTGCCGTCCCGTGGGTGGCTGCGTAAGTACCTGGCGGCCCACGTGATTGGGATGCGGTGGGCAGCGTACACATTGAAGGACAGCACGTTGGTGACGAGTCCGGCCTCCTGGACCGGTGCCGTGCAGCAGTGGCTCTGCGGTGTTGTGTGGAAGTTGGCGTTAAATGTGCTACAGTACAGCTCCACTAGATCCAAGATGGCTGCTGTCAACTTCTCCACCACTTTCTCTGTTAAGAAAGAAGTTAGAGGTAGATGCTGTCAGACATCAACTAAGGGTCTGTGTTGGACTCTGGTTTCTTTAGACGGAACCTTTCATGCGTACCCCTGTTCTCTCTGATGGCCAGCACTGATGCATCCTGGGAGGACACACACGGGAAAAACCTGGTTCAGATCCTCTGACATGTTTCCACTGATCAGCAGCATTTCAGCATACACTCACCTTCAGGACTTTGGGCTGCAGGCGACAGGGACACGCTGGGAGCTGGTTGAGGGCAACCGTCACGTCAGGCGTCTCCACAGCTGCTAACGAGCTGCAGAGCGCCTTCACCGACTGGACGAGACGCTCCACGTGCAGCGGCAGCTCCGCCTGTGCAGGTGAACAGGAAGGAAACTCAACTTCTGAGGTTACCTCTGACAGGACCGCAGGGATTCTAGTCACGCAGTTGGATTGAACGCTCTCTCCTGGACATGTGGTTTTGAATGGTTTTGTCAGTTTGTCATAGCATTTTTGTGGATTCACGATGTCACCGAGTGTCCCCATAAGCGGAGAGAATGGAGTGTGTTACCTCTGACAGCAGGAAGGACTCGGCTTCATTATGAAACGTGTCCAACAGCAGAGTCAGAGCCTCCCTGCTCAAAAAAACAAAAGAGCACCACATCTGGTTTCTGACGTTATGACTATGATTATTAGTCAGCAGAAGCTCCGCCCCTCACCGTGTGACCGTCTGTTTGATTGGTCGCTCCTGCAGCAGGATGCTGTGGTTCATGGTGGATGCCATCGCATCGTCCTCCTTCTATCAATCAAAACATTTAGAAATCATTAAATATCACAGCTCTGAGAAGTAATGAGGTGAGACAGCAGCAGATATGTCATTTTCTCTCTGGGCCAGATCAGAATTTGAGTTGTTTAGTTCGGTGTGCGCTGCTCACTGAAGGCTGTAACTACGCTACTTATTCAGACCTGCTGTTTGTGTTAATCTGTGTTCACAGACTGAAACTACATGAAGGCAGCTGAATACACACCTCATAAAAAAGGTCCTGTTGTGTTTGGTAAAAGAAAGACGTTTAACGTTTTATGGATGCATTTAAACATGGAAATCTGTATGAAATGCAGATCTGTATGATTCTGACATCACACCCACATCATTAACACAAGTCCGTGCGTGTGTGCGTGTACCGTGCGAGCCAGCTCCGTGCTGATGGCAGATCTCCTGGTCAGAATCAGTCGAACGTCCCAGTCGAACTTCAGACACTGCTGAACAAACTCCAGACTGGCCAGAGACTGAGAGCTGACGGATGGAGACGGAGACACGATAAAGGGACGTCTGGGCGGATTCAGGTCAAACTCTTCTGTGCTTCTAACAGAGACTCACTTCTACAGACGCGTGGTGTCAGGACTAAACCTCCATCGTAAAGATTTAGAAGGTCCCAGACTCAGACCTGAGTGAGGTCACACTGGCTGATTGATCTGATCATTGTCCATAATAAACCAGTGTGTTAATTAGATGGTTTTCTCTCATTTATTAGGGTTTTTTTATTTAATTTTGGAGAAATCAGATCATGTTTAAAGTAGAAATAGAGAACGCGGTAAATCTGTAAATGCGGAATGAATGCACGGTAACACAGTTATTGTTTGACAGGAAGCTTGGCCGTCCTGTAACGGCTTATCAGCCAGAAACACACTTCCACCGTCAGCAGCTCTTCTCTGGGGACGGTCCAGACAAAAGAGCCGAGCGTGTGGGGCAACAGGTCCGTCTGTGGTGAGTGAACGCTGCTGAAGCCACAGTCGGGCTGCAGCCTGTTATTATGAGCCTCGACCTCTGCCTCGTCTGTTACGTTATTATTCTGTCGCTTCCTGCAGGTTCGGCCGAGCGGCTCCCTGAAGGCAACCGCAGGCACAGGAAGCATTCGCTGCCTTTGCCAGGTTCAGTGTGATTTACTCTGCTGACTGAGACGAGACAAGGAACCAAAACAGTTTCAGTTCAGCAGTGTAAACCGACTTTTTACAGAAACTGAAAGACAATAAAAACAGATGGTCTCCCCAACAGTTCTGGTCTGAGTCACAGAGGCACGTGGTCCAAAGGCATCGTTGGATGACTGGAGCCTGAGGCCAGAAGCACCAAGTACAAGCCCCAACAAGTAGAACCCAACGGTTGTTCTGCCTTAGCGCTCGAAGTCGAAACGAAACACCGAAAGTGAAGCAGCTCATTCACGTTTTAACTGAAAGTGAGGACTAAGGTTCTTACTTGTTGAGGTACTCGTCCTGTCCGCACACCTTCAGCAGGTAACCATCCACATCCAGATGATCCAGATCTTCCTGAGCGTAGCACAGAGTCTGGTGGATCAGCAGGTCCACGGTGGACGAACCTCAGACACACACACACGTGGTTACATCACTTACTGTCTATTTACAACTCAGCTTTACTTAATATGACTCATTCTCCTGTAAGTCCTGTTTTAATCAAAGTTCCAAGTTGTTTTGATTTATTCTCACGTAAAAATGTTTTATTAGAAAACTAAATCAGCCACAGATCCAGTTGCTGGTAAACTGCTTAAATGTGTCCGAACACTCTTCAGGTGTTTGTGAACCCAGGGACCGACAGCATTTTAATCACACATTAAACTCGGGTCAGATCACGTTTTATCCAGAAAATGTAGGAGTTGATGTTGCAAAATGTGTCTCATAATTATTGCAGTGAACATGTAGAAATCAACAAAGAAAGATACAATTAGTTTTTACCATAAAACTATATTAAATGACTCAGTATTCAACCCACATTAAACTAAAACTAATTCACGAAAGGAAGAACAAGTAGTGAGTGGAACTTCATTATAGCTCGTCAGGGTCTTACCATCGCAGGTGAAGGTGAGCGGCTCCCTGAAGTGTTCGCTACTGATGGTGACCTTCACGCTGACCCCCAGACCCTGATGAAGCTCCTCTTGACAAACTGATGGAGACCAGATGAAGCCGGCGTTCTTTGAGCGATCGCTGTGAGGGTACGCTGAGCGCAGCCTGCAAACACAGAGAACAGAAAAGCCTTCAGCTCGTTGTTTCTCACACACACACACACACACACACACTTGTTGTGCTACTCACACGTCCAACATGTGGCAGAAAGCTGCCACCTCCTCGTCTCTCTCCTCCGACACCTGGAACAGCTCGTATCCAAATCCATTCATCCTGGAGCCCAGTGAAACCTGTCAATCACACAGAGCTCGTTTATCCAAGTCAGACGCGGGAGGACGTCATGGTCTGAAGCCAAGTCTGACCCGGGTTCCATTTTTCCTGACACAGGGACTGATTTTCATTAGTCACGCGTTTTACTGACTCATGATAGAAAGTGGTTTTATCACCACTTTATTATAACTTCCAGGACGACATGTCCACTGAGGTGGTGTCAGAGAAGACAGATGCTCCCTGTGTAGCGTAATAACAACCCACATTTGGTTGGTCAGATTCACAGCAGCTGTTTTCAAACCATCATGTTTTGCAGCGGCTGCTGTGAATCTGACCAACATGGTTTCAGATGACAGCTGGTTGGTCTGGACTGACACACGTTCACAGCTGATTCTTTTTTTTAGTGAAGCAAAGCAGAATCAAAAGTCTGTCAGAGTCTGTGGCTTTCTCCTGATCTAAATCTGAGAACTGTAACTAACTCGGCTGGACTAAGCGAATCAGCCAAAAGTCTAATTTACACAAATAGTTTTAGTTGGATCAGCTGGATCAAATCTACAGCGTTCCATAAAAGAATAAACAAATATTATTAAACAGCGATTCACTGCAACGTTTACAGCTCAGCCTTTCCATACTAAGAAATGTGGGAGGAGATGAATGTAATACAGCTATGGAGACGTCACTTCCCACTTCACAGCCTGCGAGAGAAATCCATCAACTCTGAATAAAACATTTTGCTCAGTAAAGTCCTGCTGTCACCAAAAACATCAGTGCCCGACTTTCTCAAACTTGAACGATTCGTACCGGGTCTGCAGACACCCGTCGCTGGTTCTTGTTGCTCCTGGGTGCAGGCATGTACGTCCTGGGGGGAACCTGAGGGGGAAGAGTCTTACTCCGAGCCACGGGCTTCCCCGGGTGGTCCCCGCTGGCGCTCCGTCCACGAGGACCCTTCTGGGTCCCGTTGAGTCTGGACAAAGTGTCATTAATGTTGTCATAGTTCAGTTCCCCTGACGTCACTTTAGGCTGATCCACATCAGGAGTGAACAAGTTCACGTTGCGGGGAACGGTGGACCCTTGAGCAGGTAGGAAGGGGTTCTCTGTCCCCAGCGATGGAGCAATGGGGTTTCGTGGGGGGATGGCAGGGGGCACATCATCTGGGAGAGGGGGGAAGCCTTTGGGAAGAAATTCTGACCCACATCCAAATGGGTCCCCATGACTGGAATCTGAATATTCCCTGAACTTGTTGACCTCTGTACTGTCCAGGATATACAGGGACTCTTTGGTGTAGCCTCCCTGAGGAGGGAGCACCCTGGCTGGGATGGAGGGTGGCGACTGAGAACCTCCAGGTTGGTTCAGGGACGGGTCCGATCCGGAGAGTCCCCTCAAAAGGCTTCCTCCTGTGGGGGCAGGAACGGGTTGACTGGGGACCGGTCTTGGGCGCTCGATAGAGCGATTTGGGGTCTTGGACCTGGTCTGGCTGGGAGCACTGGACTCACTCTGGCTGGTTCCGGTACAGTTCTTGTCTTGCTTTAGTCTAGAAAGGGCATCATACTCCATCTGCAGGGCCTCAGCCAGGACCAGCTCCTTCTGACTGAGACCCAGACCCTCCAGACAGCCCCAGCCCGCCTCGTTGTTCTCCTTCTGGGTCTGAGCTGCCGACATAGTGGCTCCACAGCAGAAACGGAGGCAACAGCTTCACGGTGCAAGGACACATGGAGCAGCTGAAGATCAGCTGAGGGCAGAGAGGCGAGACAACAAACCAACACATCAGTTCCACTTACATGTACAGTCTCTGACATCCAGGTCAGATTTTCCACAGGGGCCGATCTCTGGGAGGGAAACACGCTTCACCTTTCATCTAAACCATGAAACCAGGTGGGGAAGGATAACACACACAGTCTGAACGTCCTTCCCACGGCTTCCAGGGAAGGGGTCAAACAAAGACAGCTTTCAGTCCAGTACTAAGCTGAAACATTCCCTGCTCCCAGGTTTTACAAAGAATCTACTGAATACATCCAAAATACTGTACAAAGGGGATGCAGGACAGGACTGAGCATCACTAAGGTGTAACTTACTGGCACGAGTCCCACTAGTCTTAAAGCTGGTTAAACCTTTATTATCCCAGAGTCAACAACTTACCGTCCGCTTTCATTTCCTGTACTGGAAACTGAAACAGCACATTGGTAAACATTCGAAATACAGACACAAGACCCACAAGCCTCGATTCTAACGACAGCCGCTCTCTGTGCAAAACGAAAGGAAGGAGTCACAGTCAAAGTATCTCCAGCTAAACATTACGTCATAAACGGGTTCATTCACGCTCAATGTATTAATTACCGGGACCTGATGAATAAACCTGGTTCTGTAATACAAGGAAGGAAACAAAAACCCAATGAGGAGGAAGGACCGAACCTACGAGGAAGCGAAGAATAAAAACACCCTCAACCTCGAGCTTCAATGGCAAAGACTACGTCCCACGAATAAGCCAACAAATAAAACCATTAAATGACTGAAGCGACTTCCACGAGTTAGTAGCGTCGTTACTTCTCATTTTATATTTGCTATTATCGTTCAGACATTATTATGCAGGCGCTGCTGCGTTTAGCTCTGATCATTCTATTCTACGCTCGACTAATCATTTTCACACCAACACAGATGAGGTCACATCAGAGGGAGGCTCAGCCTGGACCCCCACCCCCACCCGCCAGAACAAAGAGCTGGTGTGTGGTCGTCCGGGCCTGACGACGGACACGAGACTCTTCACGTCGTCTGATGTGCAGATTAACTTTATAGGGTCTCAGGACTTAAATGTAAAAACGTGATGAGGAACGAAGGCCTTCAAGTCCTAGTTATTCAGCTCCACACCAGCCACGAACTGTCACATTCTGACCCGACACGTTATCAGCGCAGAGACAACGGACGTCTAGACTATTATCTTCTGGGCTGACGGGTCCAGACCAGCGTCCAGGACCGGCGTCCAGGACCAGCGTCCAGGACCAGCGTCCAGGACCAGCGTCCAGGACCAGCGTCCAGGACCAGGCTTAAATGGCCCCAGATTCCCAGGAGTTTCTGGTCATAAACCGATTGCGGCTGGTTCCGAGGGTCTGTGGACTCGGACCCGTCCCCTTACTCTGAGCTCTGGACCTGCAGTGCCACAGCCTCAGAGGCCCAACAGCACCACTGGGTCTCAGCTGACACACAGAACCATCGGTTAGCTCACCGTCATTTCCACGCTGAGCTTTATTTACACCCTTCACGAACGCACCTGTCTGACGCGCTTCTGACGTAAATGTTCGCATAACCCGAAGACGTGACGTCACAGACACGTTACGCTGGAACGTCAGGGCTGTTTTTACAGAGCTCTCGCTTCACTGTTCGCGCTAGTTTAAGTACAACGACGACACTAAAGCGCGAGCGGAGAGTCGCACTGCGCAGACTCGCGGGAACAGGTGTTGGATTCTGGGACAGGAAGCGTCTGTGTGACAGCTGCCGGCAGCCAATCGCCTGCCTCGTCCACCCGGAGCCTCGTTTAAGCGCTTCGCCGACTGCGTCGGGTTCCCTGAAAGGTTACGATCAGCGGCTGTAGGTGGGTCGCGCAGACCTTCGGCCATGTCCGAACCGGGCCTGCAGCTCACCGAACCGCGCGTCAGTTGGTTGAACGGAGTTCGGCGTAGGCTCCGCTTTCAGGGAGAGAACCGAACCTTCGCAGACAAATGCGTCAGGGCCGCGCTCCCCGGGTCCTGCTCCCCAGGTGTTCTGGTCTTACCTGGCTCTGGGTCTACGGTCTCCGCGCGGCGGGTTCCATCGTTCTGCTAAAACCACATCGGTGCCTCGTGCTCGGCGTCTTCAACGGAGGAACGGGCTCCGGTCGTCGGTGCGGGCGGTTCTCCTCGCATGCAGGCGGGGGAACCGGCTCCGCGGCGTCCGTCTCTCTTCAGTGGCTAAACAAAGCAGCCGCGGCTCCGGCGGCCCGGTCTCCGGCGACGGCTTCGGGTTTGCGTCAGCAGGTCCTCGGCAGCTGCGCAGCGTCAAGCCAGACGACACACAGACAGTTTCCGGCAGGGCTTTCAGAATAAAGCTAGCGCCGCGCAGTGGCGTGTAGCGTCTTTATTTGTTGACTTTTATTTCTCTGCTTTTGATTCATTCTCTTTACTTACATTTGTAAAGCGTGGAAACTGGGCCCCGAGCTCTGTGGCCCGGGTCAGAGCCTGTCACAGAGATTAAAACAACCCAGAGACAAATGGAAGCAACCAGCTGAGCTTGGAACCTGTCGCCTCCTCATAGCTCTGTTCAAGTACAAATACACAAGAGTAACCGCAAACAAATCCAAAAACACAACCCGAAAACCAAATGTTCTGTAAAGTTTGTGTATAAAGTTGTTTTACTCAGCTGCTGAACCCAGATGATAATATGAAACTAGTCACACTGAACCAGACCTGAGCAACGGGATCAGGATCCATTTCTGACTTAATGGACCCATCAGGAAAACAGACACAAACTGAAGTTTAGGTTTGACCTGAGAAACGTCAGCACGTCGTCATAATACGTCACCGAGCACAGAAAACGTCCGATCT
Organism: Macropodus opercularis; assembly: GCA_030770545.1. NCBI lineage: Eukaryota > Metazoa > Chordata > Actinopteri > Anabantiformes > Osphronemidae > Macropodus > Macropodus opercularis. Next base: position 311,912 of record CM061099.1, on the reverse strand, counting down.
ATTCAGTTTTCTGTCACACGTCTCATCATCACTGATGGAAGGTCGTGGTTCTGATATATACCGTAAATAAACATGAATATCGTGCAGCGGAGGGTTATGAACATATATGATCATCGATCTGGACTGTACACGATGACGGTGGTTGTTAAAATTATGGTAAAAACAGAACCTGTACTGTTTCTCTCCCTCATGATTCATGTGGGAGACAAATTGATAAAGAGAAGAAAATATGATTACAAATAATTATGACAAAGTTTATAAGAGTCAGAATTTTTATCAATTAAAAGACAATCATTTGTTATAATTTTTTTAAATGTTGTTTCTCATTTTCACATGTTCACGTCCTCAGGTTATTTTAAGTTGACAGAATGTGACACAACAACAACAGGTTACCTACAAATTCTGATAGTTTAGTTTATAGTCAGCACTTTGTTATTAAAGATAATATAGTGAAATACAAATATATATGTAATAAACACATCTCCATAGAAAACAGTGCAATTATGAATATGTACGGGTGCGATTAATCTGCATGGATTATTATTCAGTAATTAAACCTTTCTTAACTGTAATTAACATAATTATCGTCTGTAATAATGAGACGTCTGAATTACCAGAAACCTTTTCTTGTGTAAGTTTCTCCTCTGAGCAGCGACGTCGTCTTTGTCCAGATGTTTCAAGTCCCAGCACTCGAAACATCTGGACACGCAACAAGTTCCTGCCTTTGACCTGAACATGGTGTCAGCAGGTTGTCAGTGTTGTCTGTGTGTTGTCTGTGTGTTGTCTGAGTGTTTTGTGTGTTTTGTCAGTGTTGTCTGTGTGTTTTGTGTGTTTTGTCAGTGTTGTCTGTGTGTTGTCTGTGTGTTGTCTGAGTGTTTTGTGTGTTTTGTCAGTGTTGTCTGTGTGTTGTCTGTGTGTTGTCTGTGTGTTGTCTGAGTGTTTTGTGTGTTTTGTCAGTGTTGTCTGTGTGTTTTGTGTGTTTTGTCAGTGTTGTCTGTGTGTTGTCTGTGTGTTGTCTGAGTGTTTTGTGTGTTTTGTCAGTGTTGTCTGTGTGTTTTGTGTGTTTTGTCAGTGTTGTCTGTGTGTTTTGTGCGTTTTGTCAGTGTTGTCTGTGTGTTTTGTGTGTTTTGTCAGTGTTGTCTGTGTGTTTTGTGCGTTTTGTCAGTGTTATCTGTGTGTTTTGTGTGTTTTGTCAGTGTTGTCTGTGTGTTTTGTGTGTTTTGTCAGTGTTGTCTGTGTGTTTTGTGCGTTTTGTCAGTGTTGTCTGTGTGTTTTGTGTGTTTTGTCTGTGTGTTTTGTGCGTTTTGTCAGTGTTGTCTGTGTGTTTTGTCAGTGTTGTCTGTGTGTTTTGTGCGTTTTGTCAGTGTTGTCTGTGTGTTTTGTGTGTTTTGTCAGTGTTGTTTGTGTGTTTTGTCAGTGTTGTCTGTGTGTTTTGTCAGTGTTGTCTGTGTGTTTTGTCAGTGTTGTCTGTGTGTTTTGTGCGTTTTGTCAGTGTTGTCTGTGTGTTTTGTGTGTTTTGTCAGTGTTGTCTGTGTGTTTTGTGCGTTTTGTCAGTGTTATCTGTGTGTTTTGTGTGTTTTGTCAGTGTTGTCTGTGTGTTTTGTGTGTTTTGTCAGTGTTGTCTGTGTGTTTTGTGCGTTTTGTCAGTGTTGTCTGTGTGTTTTGTGTGTTTTGTCTGTGTGTTTTGTGCGTTTTGTCAGTGTTGTCTGTGTGTTTTGTCAGTGTTGTCTGTGTGTTTTGTGCGTTTTGTCAGTGTTGTTTGTGTGTTTTGTCAGTGTTGTCTGTGTGTTTTGTCAGTGTTGTCTGTGTGTTTTGTCAGTGTTGTCTGTGTGTTTTGTGCGTTTTGTCAGTGTTGTCTGTGTGTTTTGTGTGTTTTGTCAGTGTTGTTTGTGTGTTTTGTCAGTGTTGTCTGTGTGTTTTGTCAGTGTTGTCTGTGTGTTTTGTCAGTGTTGTCTGTGTGTTTTGTCAGTGTTGTCTGTGTGTTTTGTCAGTGTTGTCTGTGTGTTTTGTGCGTTTTGTCAGTGTTGTCTGTGTGTTTTGTGTGTTTTGTCTGTGTGTTTTGTGCGTTTTGTCAGTGTTGTCTGTGTGTTTTGTGTGTTTTGTCTGTGTGTTTTGTGCGTTTTGTCAGTGTTGTCTGTGTGTTTTGTGCGTTTTGTCAGTGTTGTCTGTGTGTTTTGTGTGTTTTGTCAGTGTTGTCTGTGTGTTTTGTGTTTTGTCTGTGCTTTGTGTCGTAAACGGCCTTGTTGGGCAGCAGATGTTGTGTTTCTACACTTCCTTCTCCTCTTGATTATGAAAAGACGTTCGTCTTAAATTCTCCTTGACTTTGACGAACTCTGGAGCTTTCAGATTTTCCTCCTGCTGCTTCTCCAGCTGCAACAGAAAGTGAAAAGGTTTTAACCAGGGGATGGATGATGAGACATCAGCAAAGGGGTCAGTTACACACATTACACCCTGGTGTGTGTGTCTGTGTCACCTCCTCCAGTTTCTTGTGCCTCTTCAGCAGCTCGGCCTCCAGAGGAGAAATCTTCCTCTGTGCCTCGTCTTCCTGTTTCCTCTGCTTGATCACCTGATCTCGTTTCCTTGACTCCAGGACCCTCTGCAGCTCCGGCTTCGTCTCCACACTCGCCCCCCCTCTGTGGAAACACAGACGCCAGTGGATCAGAGCCCGTCTGTGTTCCTGTGATGGAACCAGCAGGGGGCGCTCTGTTCTAAGGAACCAGGCGGGTTGGGTTCTCATTCATCTCTGACCCAATAACCACAGAACCACAGCCTCCTGTCTACATGACATCTGTTAACCCTGTGAGCGGACGGGGTGAAATGTTCCCAGCATCCTCGGCGGTGCGGCCCGCTGAGCTGGGAGGTTGACGCTTAGCGGTGGAACCTCTGGTCTGAAGGTGTCGAAGATGTGGATCAGGCGACACATTTTAATCTGAAGTCACCAATGTTCCATAATCTGGACCAACCCAGTCTAATGCATCCATGTCAGGACCCGGGTCTTGTGCCTGCTCCTTGTTGTGCTGGTCCAGAAACATTCTTTGTCTAAATGATGTGATTCATGTTTCCTGACGCTGTTTGAAGGTCTAGACCCACGTTCTCATCTGCCCAAGACAATGTGAACTGGAACTACCTCTAAGTGAGAACTGGGACGTGCATGTGGTCACAAGGACCTTTGACGTTCAATATATTTCATCGTCCTTAATGTTGATGACGTGACACCACCCTGTGAACATATTCTGTTCACGCCCTTTGTACCGTTTGCAGCTGCTCAGCAGCTCTCGGTGAAGCTCTTGGTGACTTTTGGAGGCTTTGACCGGATTCACCAGCTTCCTGGGTTTGATGAGGTCGTCGTCTCCGTCCAGGTAGTCGGGCTGAGGGACGTGGCTGGTCACCGGGGACAGTTTCCTGTGGACGCCGTCAGACCAGTCCTGCTGCAGGTCCGGATACGCTGAGGCTGTGGGGACAGAGACGACGTCGTCAGATCTTTAAACGTTAGCGCTGTCTTCGCTGTAGCACTAGGTTAAAATTCTGATTCTACAAAGACCCGGATGTTCGTCCATATGATGCTGGAGCAGAACGTTATCATGATGCTGATGTCTTGAACTGACCGAGTCGTTCCTGTGAGTCTAAGGGACACAGATTATCGGGCATCTGATCTGGGTCCTTAGATATTCTGGGAGACTCGGGTCAGATTCCATACAGTTCACTTCACACAATCAAACTCTGTCTCCAGTGCAACCGGAGACCGACTTCCAGCGCTGCCTCATATTTCAGAAAAATGAATAGATGTTTGCTCGTCTGAGTCAGCCACAGCGCTGAACGGCCAAAGGCCCGTGGACGGCTGAGAGCTCGGTTCTGACCACTGATCCTGGACCTGCTTCAGTCCTTGTCCTGGTTCCAGTTCATCCCAGTGGTGTCACATCCAAATACAGTCTGGGAAAATGCTTTAAGTAAATCTGTAGATGAGGCAACAATGATATTGAAACTCTGGTTCTGGTCGGGTAAGATGGTCCGGATAAAGACAGACAGAACTCACAGTGACAGTGATTGAACCACATCAGGCAGCACTGAGCCCTGCTTCAGCAGAACCAGCAAATGTTAAAGATCGGTTCAGCCCAGTATAACGGGTCCCAGCGTGTTCTGACTCCCTGAAGCCTGTTAAAGCGAAGGACGGGTCCAGTCTCTGACTCTCCAGATGGTTCTAACAGTTGGACTCGGACTCTTTCGTATCGATCGGACACTGGACAGAGCCTGTGATCTGGTTACAGGCCCGTCCGACTGCAGCGAACGTGGTCGTGTTACGCAGTAAAGTCAGGATTTGAATTCATTCAACCAGAGCAAATAAAACGGACTGAAGACAGTAAATCACATCCAGCACAGACGCTGCAGGTTTAGACTGAATCTGATCCAGAGTAACACGAACCGAGTTCTGTCGGTTGATCGTGTGAGTTTGGAGTCTATGCTTTTAACTGTGCAGCCACTGACCCGCTACCGGGCCGGACCTTAAACGCTGTGTTCAACCCGAAGTCCAGGTGAAAGCAGACAGCGGCAGGTTCTGCTGTTAGCAGATGAAATCCCACACACCCACCCTCATCCCTTTGCGCCTCAGCTTCTTCCCACGCTCACGTCGTTCACAGTTCGCACCTCGAAGAGAAACAACACGACTCAGAACCAGAACCAAGACACCAGTAATGTATCATCACGGCTTCGTGGACTAATACGTTCCATTATTAGAACATAAAAGCATTAAACTGTATTAACTTACGTTTTATGTTGTGGAAATAATAATGTTCTGCACAACAGCAACGAAACATAAACACAGACTCAACTAATAACTGTGATCGTAAACAATCTTCATAAAATGATCAGCGTTCTCATTAATAACCACTATGTGAACCAGCCTCAGGATAAAATCTGCTGCTCGTCTCAGTATTTGGACCCACCGGGTCAGCAGTTAGTTAGTGAGTCTGGGTCTTACCAGACTTCACCACGCCGGCCCTGCCTGGGCTCATCCTCCTCCGATCCATCTGATCTGCTCGGGCCGTGTGAGCTGCTCTCCTCTGACTGAATCGGGCCGAGTGTAAAGCCACGGTCACGTGATCCTCAGAGATTCCCTCCCCGCTGCTCCCTCTCTCTCCTCCTCTCTGACCCACTGACTGAATCTGAATCCCACTGCGTCAGCAGCACATCACAGCATTTAAAGGTAACAAAGGAAAACAAAACCTCTTTAACTGTGATTGATGGTTGAAGGACCAAAATGAACCAGAACACGTCCGACCCCAGAAGCTTCCGTCTCCATGACTACCGTCCCATCACGCACCCGTCGCTTCAGAGGCGTCAAGAAAACAGCCAAAGTCTGAATGTTCGCCTCACTCATTTTACTGTGGCTCCACTTTGCAATTTCAACTGAAACGTATACAAATAGTTTGATTGATCAGCTGATCTGCGACGGACGACCTGCCCAGACCCTTAACAGCACGAGTCAGCGATCAGACGTCCTGGGAACCGACCAGATCACACACGGGGTTTGGAACAGACAGCAGCCGACCTGTCTAACATCTGGAGGAGCTGATGTTCAGCGCGTCCACATCAGGCTCGTTTCCGCCTCGTCTCAACAACCAGCCACAGGTCAGATCCCCACACGCAACAAACCTACCTCTGCCGTTTGGGCGTCTTCCGCGTTTCACACACTGATGCTTCGGTGGAGGCTCGTGGTCGATGCTGTAGGTCTTCTGGAAGACAAACAAGACGAGACACAAGAAGCTGAGTCAACAGTAAAAGCATCAACTCGCAGCGCAGGACACACAAAGCTGTACCAGCAGCAACTAAGCCGACCCAGGACCAGTAGTTGATTCAGGTCCAGTAGCTGATTCAGGTCCAGTAGCTGATTCAGGTCCAGTAGTTGATTCAGGTCCAGTAGCTGATTCAGGTCCAGTAGCTGATTCAGGGCCAATAGTTGATTCAGGTCCAGTAGCTGATTCAGGTCCAGTAGCTGATTCAGGTCCAGTAGCTGATTCAGGTCCAGTAGTTGATTCAGGTCCAGTAGCTGATTCAGGTCCAGTAGTTGATTCAGGTCCAGTAGCTGATTCAGGTCCAGTAGCTGATTCAGGTCCAGTAGTTGATTCAGGTCCAGTAGCTGATTCAGGTCCAGTAGCTGATTCAGGTCCAGTAGCTGATTCAGGTCCAGTAGTTGATTCAGGTCCAGTAGCTGATTCAGGTCCAGTTGTTGATTTAGGTCCAGTTGTTGAGTCAGAACCAATAGTTGATTCAGGTCCAGTAGTTGATTCAGGTCCAGTAGCTGATTCAGGTCCAGTAGCTGATTCAGGTCCAGTAGCTGATTCAGGTCCAGTAGTTGATTTATGTCCAGTAGTTGATTCAGGTCCAGTAGTTGATTCGGGTCCAGTTGTTGATTTAGGTCCAGTTGTTGAGTCAGAACCAATAGTTGACTCAGGACCAGCTGAACTGTGTCGTGTGAAGTCAGGTGAAGATAACTTGCACCGGTTTGCAACTATGAGCCAAGTGTCATGATCTTTTGTGTGAGGTTGTGGCTTTTGATCATGTGATCATCATGTGATCCATTCAATCCTGTTGCTGCACATACACACAAACATGCAAACGGCAGGATTTAATGTTTCGTTAACAACATTCAGCTTCGTCCGTTTACTGCAGGACTTTTATACAGGTCCAGTAGTTGATTTGTTTCAGTTGTCGACATTCAGCTTCGTCCGTTCAGCGTTTCTCCTCCTCCCGTCTGTTCCCTGCGGGTGTTTCTCAGCTGTTCCTCTCCTGTCAGACTCCAGGTCAGTTGGACGTCGTCCTGTCCGACTGAATGGACTTTGTGTCGGTTGCTAGGAGACACTTGATCAGGCTTCAGCATGGTGACAAGGCCCCCACTGTCTCAGAGACCCAGACCCATCAGGGGGTGAGGAGCTGTTTACTGCAGAACCAGAATCGAGCTGAGAAAAACTTCATGAAGTACCTTTGTCTCCTGACCTGGGTTAGCGTCTCTAAGTCTAGGACTTTCATCACATTTGACTTTCGAAAAGTCTAATAAATAAACATTTGATTGAAATATTGTTTTGGACATTTGTTAAATACTTTGTTCCGTTTGACTAAAAGCAGAAACATTAACCCTGGCGCAGCCTTCGAGGAGAATAAAAACTGGAGGCTCTGAGCTCAAACCACACAAGGGTCGGATCAAACAGATCTCAACACGCTTCATCTGGATGAACCTGTTCATCACGGACCCACGTGTTCATTGCTTGGATGTAAAACCCACCAAGGCTGGTGTGTGTCTGAGCTTTGACCCCTTGATTAATCAGGTTAATGTCGCTGAGGTCAAATCAGCGTGAAGTCGACAGTGAGGACAGTTTGCCACCTGCTGCTGCCTCAGCAGTGTTACAGGCTGGACCCGAACCCGCCAGCGACGAACCATCAGTTGGACTGTTTGCTGTCATTTCAACACCTTCAGCACCGAAGAGTCTTTTAACTCCTCTCACGTTTTCACTATTTATAGCTGCAGGGATCTGCTCTGATTGTCTTAATCCACATCTCTGGTCCGAGCTGGATTTAACCGACGAACCCAGACCTGGTTCACTGAACATGTGCGTATGTTGTGTTTGTTAATGAGCCCAGTTACGTAAGCGGAGCTGAAAATACTGCTGCTATTTCTGAGCTGATTCCATTACTCACACGTGGCTTCACACAGAACCGAGTCTCTGCTCTGATTGGTCGGCACCAGAATAACAGGGACGCTTTGGACCCACACTGACTGAGTAACGGCTGCTGTTTGTAACACAATAACCTGCTGCTTTCCTGCAGTCTGTGAACGTCTCACATATCCTCGAGCTTTATGCTGCTGAGCTTTTGGGTCTGCTGGACCAGTTGCCGCATGTTCTTCCAGAACCAGCTGATGATATGTGGTTCTGTGTATCAGGTTGAATCTGTTTTTACCTGTAAATTGGCCTCTGAGCTGTAAACATGTGAATGAAACGTGTTCAGGTCCTGAACTGTCTCTGAAGCACTAAGATTCCAGCTCGTCTCCTCTAAAAATAGTCTAATGCGCTGAAGTGTGGGATCACAGAGACAGGACCCTGTCTGACATCTGTCAGCTGCTGGTCACCATGGCAACAGACACACCCTCATCAACAGGTGTGACACGCCCCATCATTCAAATATTTGTTCACTAATCTCCAAATGTCGACTTCCTCTGGTTACGCTGAAACTCTGCGGGTATTTGAGGAACCACATTCCTCGGACTTCAGCTTTGTTTTCGTCCCTGTGGAATTTTCCTCTGACAAAGAACCGAGAGGAAAACATCCAGAACAAGACCTGCTCACCGGTGGAAATCTAATCGTTGATGAACAGTTGATGAAGTGCATTATCGAAATAAAAGCTGATGTTGTCTCTAAAGAAGCTCAAAAAAGTAATGACAGAACAGAATCACGTCCAACCACCGATCTGCAGGTGGAGGAAGACGTCGAACTAACGAGCTGCCCCAACACCAGCGACGGCCGCCGACGCCGTTTCATGTGTGAACTCAGTCCAGGACTTTACTTGGGGTCTAAAATGCTGCTGTATAAACTGACCTTCTTCCCATACGCTGCTCCCATTCTTCCCAGTTCTTGTCCGGGCTTCCAGCAGCCTTCCCGTGCTTCTCAGCGCCTCCTCTTCCTCGTCCCCTTCCAGCCCCAACGCCGGAGTCCGTTATCCTGGCAAACGACAAGGCAGCCTGTCCAGCTTCATATCAGCAAACCCAGGACCGAGCTGAGAGTTTGACTGAGGCAGAGGAGGAGACGTCTGCCACCTGTTACATGCCTGACTCCCTGCTCTCGCTGTGAGGAGTTAAGGTGCTCGGACTGGATTAATGTAATGACTGTTGACAACAGAGAGAGAGAGGAAGAGAGAGAGAGGCTCTGGCTCTGAAGCAACTTTATTTTACCTGTAAAAGTTTGTCTGAAATTAGGAAGAAGGATCCGGACCAGGAACGATTCAGAAGACGCAGACGAGCTCCGAGAGACCTGCACGAGACGAACCGGTCCAGGGCCGGAACAAACTGGAGAACTCAAGGAACGTGTCTGGACTGGAGAAGCATCTCTGGCTCGTTCCTGAACTCAGCCATAGAACAAAACAGTCCTGTCTGGAAGATATATGCTCTTAACCAAAGCTTGTCATTTTCCAGACTAATGGCTACAAGCAGCAGGAGAAGCAGGGAAACGATTCTGTCGCTCAGACAAGACTCATTAAACGTGAGAACTCACAGAGCAGAGTCTGAAACGATCTGGATCAGCTGGCTCTGAGCTGCTTCATGGACGGCTGAGGGTCCGCAGAACTGATCCTCAACGAAATTTAAACTTTATCAGGACTTTTCACAAACTCCCAGAATCATGAATTTGGTTCTGGAAAACACTGTGGGTCAGTTTGTTGCTTAATGGTTGAATATAAATAGGACTTATTTTTCGTCAGGTATGAGGCAGGGTCTGCGAGGACTCCCCAACGTCTGTGGTTAATCGGGACGTGACTGCAGCCACAGGGTGGCACCGCGCGACTTCCCAACATGTACAGGACAAGTGTATTTGCCTTCACTAATGTTAAAAGGTCCCGTCACTTGTATCCTCTGCTTCTCGTTCGTGAACCGAGGTCAGACGGGAGGAGCTGGGATCAAACCGCCGACTCCACAGCGATGGAGGTCAACGGTTCTCCTCATGTGACGGACACACCTGAAGATGAACGTCTCTGAAGACGGCTTTGACCTGGAACCTGTGAGAAGATGTAACATCAAACCCGCCTCTGATTCACATTTTACGACTCTCGAACCTTCGCTGTGCGGAGGATGAGCGATGAATAGAAAAATATCAATCAATAAAAATGAATGTTATGGTTTTCTGTTTTCTTCTTCATGATGTTTTATTGTTTGGGTGAACAAACGTGAAACAGCGTTTGTGAAACACAAATGACTTGGACAGGAGCAGCTGAGTCACACGGAGTCGTATTATTACCACAATAAATTAAATGTCAGTATTTGTTTTGTTACAAACATTACATAATTTACTTTTCAGCTGAGCTGCAGACATTTAACATTTCAAAGTCCTGTCACCAGGCACCACTGAGACCACACTCGACCCAGTCTGGTACGGTCTCTACTGGTCTGCGGTGGACGTGGGGTCCGGGTCCTCGTGGCTCGGACCAGACATCTGCAGGAAGAGTTCCCTCAGCTCGGTGATGTCATCATCGAGCAAAGGCAGGGACGGAAGCGCTCGGTGCTCACGCTCCTCGATGAAATCCCACAGTCGGACACTGTTCATGAACTGGACAAAGAAACAAAGCAAACGTGTTTTTAATCCCCGGAACCCAGGGCTGGACCAGAATTACAACAGAACCCGGAATCACTACAGAAGTTGGCGTCTGACCCGAACGTTCCCCTCAGAGCTCATCTGCTTCCGTGGCCGGTCGGGTTCCGCTCTGGTTCCATCTGGGAAGGCGTGCAGATACAAACACTTCCCTCCAAATGGACAAGAGCCTCTACCCTGATCGAAGTACTTGCAGGGCTTCTTACTGTGGACACAGAACCAGTAAAAGGCTGGAAAGCTGCTGCTCAGACAGACATAGGTACAGTAGCTCACCCGACTCCAGACTTGAAGAGGTCTATGAGGTGGTCCTTGTCGTCCTGGTCCTCCACCCAGTAGACCGAAGGGATGACAAACTCTGAGACGACCCGACACTCAGGACACGATCTGAGACAGAGTGACACAATGTTACCTCACAGACCCGGGTCCAGCCTGTGCTGCAGACAACGAACCAAGATCCCAAACGCTGTCTGACTTTACGATCAAAGACCGACTGAACAGCTTCTAGACGCAGCTGCAGATTGCTGAATTCTTACTTGATGATCTTGTTGCTGAAGTTTCTGGTGCAGCGCCACATTCGGATACAGGCTAGACAGAAGGTGTGACAGCAGGAGGACAGAATACCGAACCTGCGGTCTGAAGGGTTCGCCTTCTGCACCACCACCTCCATACAGATCGAACACACCTAGGCAACAACACGTCACTGTAACAGCATCAGGGCTGCGATACAAAGACAGCGCGAGGAGAAGCTGAGTGATGTGTGACCGGTTACTTTACAGACACCAGATCAGGACTTAACCAACCTTGTCCTGGCTGAGCTGAGCTGCAAACGCCTTCTCCATGTCAGCTTCAAAGGCCAGCAAACACATCTGCAGACACAGACATTAACTACTTAGTTCATGAAGAACACAACCTAAGGTGTTGCCCTCACTCAGTTAATTTCCATTCACCTTCTCGTGCGCTCTCCTCTGCTCTGGGTCGTGGGGGTGGAGCACTTCCAACCCACACACGTCACACCTGTCGCCGTGGAGATATGTACAGCTGTCCTCATAGTAACAGTATCCGGCAGCAGAGTATGGACACAGCTGGGGGAGATCCTGCAAGGCCCCGCCCACAGCAGAAAGGGCTGTCGAGCATAAACAAAAGCTATGACATCAGCTTTTAAACATTTTTAATCCAACCAATCAAATGTTTTTCTATCGAACCTTGTTCCTGTGCTGAAGTGTCCAGGCCCGTCCTGATGGCGTCCACATATGAGTGAGGAGCTGCCGCTGCAACCTCTGACCCCTGACTGTCTGCTGGACTCCCGAACACACTGTTAACGCCCAGCACTGACAGACAGACCGACAGGAGGATCTTAAACATTGCAGTTCCTCTTGAGAGTTTGGTTCATTGATGTTGTTTTGTATAGAAATAAAACCCGGGCTGGCATCACAACCGCACCTACTACTACTGAATTAGTCAGTGACACAATCCCCAACAGGGATGCGTCACATTTACATAGCACATAAAAAATGACCATTACATGTCATCAGGGTTTAAACACCCTGCTGCATGGAAATATAGACTTCGAAGACTGAAAACCATCTTTCACACGCTGCAACACAACAACAGAACCAGGTCTGTTTCTGTCGGGGTCCCGTCTACTGAAGACCTGAGCCCCACAGGCTCCCAGATGGATTCAGAGATGGACGTAGTTTTCGTAGGTTTATTCTGAACGTGGGCCTAAGCTCGGTCAAACACGGGCTTTTAAACTCTAGTGTGTGCAGCAGTCACGAGTAGTTCTGCGCGGTCATGCTAAATCATCAGCCGTTCACACCAGATGAACAGAACAGCTTCACTTGACACCTTGTGGGGATCTGCATCCGCTGCGTGAATGACCAGCGTCCCAGGAAGGTGGATCCGGGGACTTAGCTTCCTCTCTGGAACACTAATGGACGTGAAATACCTCAGAGATAGGCCTGTGTTCGATCAGTCACCTCTGTCTCGGAGGACAAGCGTCTTCTTCACTCCGCCTCGGACTGAAGCCCCACCGCTGGCTCCTCCCACACCTGGCTGCTCCTCCAAAGCTCCTCCCCCCCCTCTGGACGGTTTGACGTGGTCATACCTGCACACAGGTGAGAAGTACCGTCCATCCAGCAGTTTACCTGACAGGTGCACCACAAGTTGGGTAAAGCAGTAGAAGCTTCCCAGCAGAGAGCTACCTGCAGCGGTCTCCGTAGGCGCACACTCCTCTCTGGTAGAATTTGCAGATAGTGGAGGGTTTGCTGTTGTTCAGGTCGTGAGAGAACAGACATCGGCTGCCTTCTCTGCAAACGCCGTGGATGAAGTACCTGGAGGACAACGCACCTGTATCAGCAGCGTCCGACAAACATAGGTTCACCAAGGCGACAGAAAACGTCAGAAAGCACTGGTCTGATCAGACGATCAGTCCTGGTGCTTCCACCTCCTTCAAGACAACGCGGCCTCAAGGATCCGTTTCACTTCTTAGGACCGTTACTACCGAACACACAGAGTTTGATCCAATGTGAAGTGATTTCCTAACAATAAAAAAGTTGAATAAAGACCGAAGGAGTCGGTTCATTCTTGGTGAGAGACCGCGTCGCTTACCTACTTAATAAATGAAGCTAGGTACTGTAGGTAAGCTAACAGCTAAAAACATTAGCACGGAGCGCTCGTCGTGACGTCAGACAGTTACGGAGACAGACAGGAAACAAAGCGACAGGTGAGCGACAGGCCGACGGGTAACACGCCGACGCACGGACCCACCTGCAGGTCACCTGTTTGGTGCTCATCTTCCTCAGAGCTTCGGCTCCAGCGACTGCCTCACAGATGTGTCCCATCCAAAAGGTTCCGACTGAGAACCACAATCACAGCCCGAAAGATCCTACGAAAGAAGCTAAGGTTTCTACTATGTTCTCACAGAAAAGGTACAAAAATGAAGATTAAGCCACAACAAGTTCAGGTTTTACCAGGAGGACTCGCAGAGGCCTGCGGCGCCCTGTGGTCGCTTCTTAAGGAGGAACAGTTACTGACGTCAAACAGGCTGCGCCACTTGGTGAACTTCCGGTTCGCTCACCTGTCCAGAGTCCTCATGGAGCCCAGAGACCTGCTGCGGTTCAGACACTGCGGCCGGACCGTCTACACGCTGGACGAGCCTGCGGGTTCTGCGTTCTTGCGGTGCCCGTTGTGTGGCCACGCGGTTCGGTTCGGCCTGACGGAGGCTCCGGTCCGGATCCAGAACCCGGTCCGAGACGGACACCGAGCGGCCTGCAGCTTCCTCATCACGTCCCGACACGGAGCGGCCGGATTCAGGTTCAGAACTTTCTCCAGGCAAATGAAGCTGTAGAGCCATTTAAAAACCACTAAATTCTTTAAAGCAGCCAATAAAACACTTTGACACAGAATGTGACCAAAGGCCTGAGCTCAGCGTCGTCAGCGCCTTTACTCTTTGGTTTAGTGAAACCAGGTTCTGTCCGGTTTGAAAGCTGAAGCTGCTGAAGCTGAAGCTGCTGAAGCTGAACCTGCTGCTGAAGCTGCTGAAGCTGAAGCTGCTGCTGAACCTGAAGCTGAACCTGCTGCTGAAGCTGAACCTGCTGCTGAAGCTGCTGAAGCTGAAGCTGCTGCTGAACCTGAAGCTGAAGCTGCTGCTGAAGCTGAACCTGCTGCTTTCGGTTGTTTGTCTCCACAGTGAAGACGAGTCTGAGCTTCATGTCGGCATCTCCAGCTCTGGAGGTTAATACTCACTCAATGTTGCTGTTTTAGCTTCTGACTCAGAATAATAGAAATGATTGTTTTATTTATTATTTCAGAGGTGTTTTGTTATTTTAGGTTTAATGGGAAATGTATCAATAATTGGTTTAATTGAACTTTAACCAGGTTCCGTGTTCAGCTATACAGAGTCAGGGGTCCAGTGTCAGGAGGTGGGATGGGAGCAGAGCGTTGTCGTTCCTTTGGTCTCGCCCGGTGAGGACGGCCTCGGGTTTAGGACACGCTGGGACGAACATCTGGAGACGTTTAGTGGTCTGAACACCTGGACGGCCGCCAGGTGGGAGCTGTCATCCTCCTCCTTGTTTGAATTTCTCATCAGCAGGTGAAGCTGTGACAGCTCTTCTGTCTCCACAGGTTTCAGGAGCAGCGAGAGTTTGGGTCTTGTTGTTATGGTTTTGCTCTGAGCTTTATCAACCATGTGATGACATCAGAGGGCAATGAGCCAATCAGCAGAGAGCATTTCACCTTTCAGTATGTCCTGCCTAAGATGGAGATGACTTCCAGATACTTGTCAATGTACCAGCACATATGTCAGCACAGATACTACTGCACTTCACAGTCCCACGGTCCATGAACTACCCACTGGGTTTCTGCGAGACTTCTTCAGGAAACCTCCATATTTCCTACGGCCATGAACTGCTCACCAAGCTGCTCAAACTACCCGTTAGATCTGTGTAGCTGCTCCAGTCTTCAGGTTCTTTGAACCTACCACTGGCTTGGTCTAGTTTCTGGAAACACTTGTTGTGAACAGAGATAAACCTGAGCTGAAGCACGGGCTCAATGTGTTCACAGCGTTTGTACAGGACAGGTCTGACAGATGAGGTGTGGGAGCTAAATGTCCGCTACGCTTGTGATGTGGTACTGAACCGCATCTCAGTGATTAAAGCAGCTGGTTTAAAAAATGTCATGTCTGTGTGTGTATGTACATACATGAACATGGGCTTAAGGCCCCACGTGCTCAAACAATGTAAAACAATGAAAAACCAACCCCAGTTACTATTCGGCGCCGAGAGTCGAAGCTGTGTTGAGTCTAGCGTCGCTTTAAATCCCAGCAGCAATGACTTTAAAGAAACCTGCTCTCTGCCCTGGAGAACCAGCTAAACTACAGGCCAACATCCAAAAAAACAAATAGTAGCTAGACAATAATGTGACCACATGCGTAGGAATAACCTGTATGATATTCCCAGTCATCCCTCACTAAACAGATCCAGGACCGAATGAGTAAGGCTGCATGATGGAACCCTGGACACGGTTCCTTCAGATCGTTGGGGGACTGCAGGCGGTCGGGACTGGAAACCGCCGACCACGTCCTAATGATGAAACGAATGACCGGCGTCTTTAGAGTCTAATAAAGAACTGAAGTCCGAAAGAAAAACGAAAATGTGAAGTTAACGCATCACTGACACAACGTTCAGTCAGTTTGATGTTTCACAGTGCAGTCGCAGGTGAGCGTCTAACAGAAACACCTGAGCTGCCAGGTCAGTTTGACAGGTGAGATGGAAAAAGGGTCGACCTACTTTCAGTCTGTCTGCATCTGATCAGCTTTTGAAGGTAAGACTCTCCTCCCTCAATACTCCAATAACAGTACAGAGTGAATGTAGTATACAAATACTACAAATACTAATAAGGCCTAAATTAGAAATATACAGTAAATATATGTAAGTATAGTGATATTGACTATTTATCGGTACATACATATGCATCAGTGATGTAGCAGCAGGTAAAGGGGACGCTGATAGGTGTGTAACACTGGTCTCCATAGCAGGAAACATATTTTAAAGGTCACCTGTTCGAAGCCACTCAACAGGTGAAACAGATCACATGACTGTGTGTCTGACACGGCAGCAACCAGATAGGCTGGAGCAGCACAGTGTCATCTGATAGGCTGTTACCTGGAGACCAGGTGTGACACTGAGGACTGGAGGAGAAGACGAGGAGAGAGACAAGAAAACAACTCCAAGCGGAGAAGAAAGGAAGGAGCAACAATAAATGGAGGAGCTGGAAAAGGAATAAAAAGAGAAGTAGTCAAACTTGGAGCTGAGAGGACAGAGGAGGCGCTGAGGAGATGGAGGAGCTGGAACGTACTGTGATCCGGTTCAGCCACTGTCAGAAGGACATCTTCTGTTTCTCTGTGCCGGAACGGTGTCCAAGCTGTGCAGAGGAGCTGAGGGGGAGCAGGCTCCAGGAGGCGCCGGTCAGCCTCCCCTCACCCCTCACCAACGCACACAAGACGTCCTGCTGCCTTGTGGTCGCGCCTGCATACAACAACCAGGACAGGTAAGGACACAGGTGGACCGGTTCTATCATCTGACCAGTGAGGTCTGAAAAAGGTGTTTGTTCCTCAGAGACTTTGATGGGACATCAGATCTGCACACTGGCATCTCCAGCACCAAAGGTTGGTGAACTCCCATAAAACGTTGGATAACACAGAAATCTCTAGAACCGCCTGCTTCCATCTGAGAAGGGTTGCTAACATTTCTCAGAGTTCTAGTGCCAGTTCTTTGTGTGTCTGTGTAGGAGTGGTTTTCAACTACACTCGGGGTGGGGTCCGCAGAGACCACACTGGGTGGGAGCGCTGTGTCAGTGTCCCTCTGGTTCGACCCGACATGTTTCCCCTGTTGGCTCAGTGGGACCAGTACCTGGACCGCTTTGCTGAAGGGCCCATGTGGGACCCGGCCTGGCACAGGTATAGTCAATTCAACTCAGGTCAGTTTTATTTATATAGCAGTTATCACAAGGCACGACAAAGGTTTAAGACCTGACACAACTAAAGCCAACAGATGCCAAATGGAGCAGCTTTTAAGACAGGCAGCTGAACACTGAGACACACGGCTCTGAGTCTGACGATACCTGGACATGAGAATAGAGACAAACACAACTAGGAGAGAACAGAGACAAAGTTAGTCACATGTGGACATGGAGGCATGTTAGTGGATGGAATAGATAGAAACCAGAGGAGCTCAGTGTCCCAATCCTTCACCTGCTTTGATCCCCTGCCTTCTTCCATGATACCGTCTGTCTCTCTCCCTGTCACCTGTCCGTCTGTCACCCAGGTTCAATGAGAACCACCACAACTGCTTCAGTTTCTGCCTCTGCTTCATCAATGGGGTCCTGGCGGTGGAGGGCCGGAGCCCTCTGACCAGAGAGACCTTCACCCAGACATTTATTCTGCCAAGGATGAGGAGAGTGTCCAAATACACCACGCTGTACCAGAACATCCAGAAGCACCAGTACTACGTGGTGGACCGTCAGGATGCCGCTCAGGAGGACGCAGCAGTTCAGCCAGATTAACCCTGAATCATTTTAAGCTCGGGTCCAGTTTTGGACCTAAGACGTGTCATTAATGAGCAGCATAAGGTCCCAGGGCTCAATTAACACACTGGTAAACACCTGGACATCTCGGTGGTCGTTTGCATTCTGTGTCAGCTCAGTTTCAGGTGTGGATGAACCACTGGACTCTAAAGAGGAAAATGAAAAAAAAAAAAATCTGGATCAAAGTTTTACATCAGTGTCTTTAAATGTTTCCACACTGTTTCCTCTAATGCATCAAATATATTTTTATAGTTGATGTAAAATGCTGGGTCTTGTCCCTCTTGGTGAAAATACTGCTCAAATTAAAGTAGATCTCTCAACTGAACACAAACGTCAACAGAGGTTTAAGAAAATATGTGAGTGTCACCATAACTGTAATATGTAATGAAATATTTACAAAAGACAATGTTTGGTAAAAGAAGTGACCTATTTTATGTGTCTAGCCTATATTTTATATATATATAGGTGTGTGTGCAAAGTATGTGAAGGTCAAGGCTTTTACAGATACTGTTCTGCTCTTTTGTGTGAGACATGGTTCACATCAGGCAAAGCTTCTGGAGAACAGTAAAGTCCAAACCGGAGTGTTTTTATAGGCAGCACAGCTTTAACCAACACCTCCAATCTCCTCACGTTGACTGGACTCCAGGTTGGTTGACTCCTGGCTCCAGTTAGCTCTTGGAGAATCATCAGCCGAGGGTTCACATACGTTTTCCACCTGCTCTGGGAATGTTTACTTGTTATGGTCAATAAAAACATGAAAACCTATCATGTTTAAGCAGCATGTTATTAGTTTAAACAGACTGTGTTTTTCTATTGTTGGGACTTAGATGAACATCAGAACATTTATGACCATGTATGCAGAAATTCATGTGATCCCACTTTTACTTGCAACTGTAACATCTTGCAGCATATTCCTCAGAATAAACTTTTTGTTCTGAATGAGCTAACAAGAAAATACTGAAGCCTCCTAAAAACCTTTACTTTCCTGTGTGTGTTCACAAGTTGATGTGTGTAATCACGACATCACGTGTAAATGGACAGCAACCAGAAAAGTGTCTGTAATTAAAACTGTCCACAATAAAATATTATATAGAAGCAGTTTGTTGCAACAAACCAAAGCAATATTTCAAGTAATTTATTATAAACTCAGTCAAAAGCAACAACTCTAATATTGTTAAGTCCGCTGACTTTTGACATATCCATAAATTGGAACAGGAGGAACTGATAGAAGGCTGCGATAGTTCCACCCGGACACGCCCTCTGTGACACCACGTCGTCCGTCAAAAAAACAAATCCGGCCAGAACAGTTATGAGTGGATGGAACGTGACAGCGTTGCCGGGTTAACTAAATTAACGGATGAACAACCTGTCTCGCTAATTGAACTACAAACAAATGTGAACGTCCACGTTGCTGGCGCTCCGTGAACTAGCAGCGTACGTCGCTCCTCAGCAGCTCAAACAGCCCTGCAGCGAGGCCGGCCCGTCCTGATCCGGTGCCGGGGCATCCCGCCAGTATGCAGGCGGACTTTCGTCCACCTCGACGGCGCCCCCGGGTTCAGGAGGAGTACGAAGCTCCGCTTCCCCTCAGCCGGTGCCCGGAGAAGTGCGAGCTCCGAGCGGATCTCATCAACCAGCACGTGCTGATCTGTGATCCAGAACACATCCGGAAGATCCACAGCCAGGTCCGAGTCCGCCTCCACAATGCAGTCGGTGTCCTCTGGTTTCACACACGTTTTCCAGACGTCAATGTCTGGATGAAGCTGTTTTACAGGGTCCCATGAGCCGTTGCCATAGCAACGAGTTAGCTGTTTCCGGACCAAGTCATGAATCAGTTCTGTAGATGTGAAATCATTATTTAATTTCTTTGTGTACCTGCTGGCTGACAGGAGTCGATCTGCCTGCTGTAAACCCACATCATGTGAAACTGTCATCCTGAAGATGATGTTGTTTCAGGGTCACTTTGGGAAAGGTGTGCTGTCCAGAGCCAGGCCGGACCACAGCTTCTCCGACCAGTGGGAGCGTGCGTTTCCCTCCACATACACATCATCGGTCTGGTCCAGTCGTGGCTCAAATAAACTGGTCTCTGTTTGTGTTACAGAATATCAAGGTTTGCTTCTACCTGTCGTGTCCCTGTCCAGGTGAGTGTTCTTACATGATAACATAACATCCCGTTGGATGTTGATTGTTCCGTGTCTCATCCATGTCCCTCTTCTCCCCCAGGTATGAGGAGCTGCTGGTTTGGGCAGGGGCTGCTCTCTCTGCCCAGGGATGGAATCAACAGGCCGTCAGTCAAATGCTGCGCCAGCTCTCCCAGCCAGTGGAAATGGAGGATGTGCTGAGAGAGGTGGGAAGGGCAGCAGACACACAAAAGGAGGAGGACACTGAACCAGAAACACTTGGACAAGGGGCAGAGGTGGAACCAGACGCCAGAAGAAGCTGCAGGTAGAGTTGTGGACGGGGTGTATGGGGCCTGGCGACTCTGTTTCAAGCTGGCTAGGTGAGGAAAAAGTCTATAGAGGAAGAAACCTCCAGCAGACCCAGGATCAGTGAGAGAACATCTGCCTTGACCGGTAGGAGTGAAGAGATAGAGAATGAGAATAGAGAGAGACAGAAAGAGAGAAACACAACTAGAGAGAACAGAGACAAAGTTAGTCACATGTGGACATGGAGGCATGTTAGTGGATGGAATAGATAGAAAACCAGAGGAGCTCAGTGAATGAAGGAGGTTCCAGCATCTAAGCCTGTAGCAGCTGAACTAAGAGATGGATCAGAGGAACCAGAACCATCTGGAACCATCAGCTTTGTCAGAAAGGAAGGTTTCAGCCTAGTTTTAAAGCAGAGAGGGCGTCTGCTGCTAGAACCTGAACTGGAAGCTGGTTCCACATAGAGGAGCTTGGAGCTAAAGGCTCTGCCTCCCGTTCTACAGGTAGAAACTCTAGAACCACCAGTAGACCAGCTCTGAGAAGCAAGGTTCTGTTGGAGCAGAAGGAGCCATGAGGTCTAAGACCAGATGGAGCTTTATTATGAAGAGCTGTGGAAGAGGAGAAGGATTTAATTCTATCCTAGATTTGACAGGACAGAGAAGCTAATGTAGGAGAAATGTGACGTCTCTTCCTGAGTCCAGTCAGACTCTGCTGCAGCATTTGAATTAACTGGAGGCTTTTAAAGAGTCACTGGTTCAAACTATGAGCAGGGAGACACAGTCGTCCAGCCTGGAGGAACTAATGCAGGGATTCATGTTTCAGCATCACTCTGTGACAGGATGCTCCTCATTTTAGCAACATTCCTCAGTTGGAAGTAGGTTTACTAGCTCCTGTTCAGAGTTTTGGTTTCAAGTGTCCAGGTTTTGTCCCATTCCACAGCTCGGTGTGGGTGAATAGACACATAAAGTGACATAAAGATAGACACTGATGACACTAACAAAGCGTGAGAATCAAATATGATGAGTGATCTTTGTTTCAATATTTTAGCTTGGATACTCAAGAACTGAACCCTGACCCAGACGAGGACTCTGATTCCTTCCCTGACCGTGTGCGTGAGTCCACCTCTGAGTCTGATCCTGATCCTGAGCCTTTAGTTCCAGGTCCTGGTTTTTTCATGGTGGTGCCTGACACTGAGGTGAGACTCCGTCTGAAACTGTTTGTTCTGTGTTCAGTTCTGGTTTACGGGACTGAGGTGGACTGTTGACTCCGGATTGAGTCCATGTTCACCTAGTTATTATAATAATAACCAACCAGATGCTGTCCCTGTGGTTTCCCCACATCATCATGATGTTAATAAAACTTTTAGATTCAGGCAAAAATAACACATTGAACTTGCTGTATTACATGTTATTACACAGTATAATAATTATATGGATAATTATTTGAGATCAGGGCGTTTTGTGTTCAGGTCAGTGGGGGGATCAGGGAGATCCGACGAACCCCGTTCTCTCTGTCAGAATACCTGCAGCTCAGCCTTGAGGAGGTAAAACCACCATCGCTGTCAGTGTTTGGGTCAAATCACAGAGACGAGGACTCGACCAGAGCTGCAGAACATCAGCTCCTGTAGATCAAACTGTGTCTCTCTGTCTGCAGGCCTTCTTCCTGGCCTACGGTCTGGGATGCCTGTCTGTCTACCTGCACCAGGTAACTGCAGCCAGTTGTGTCATTCAGCCTGAAACTGATCAGGTCTGGTTCTTTTATAGCTCAGTAAATTACCTAAATTGTCCTGCACTGTGATTGGTCAGGAACCCCTGTCACTCATGGAGCTCTGGGGAAAGTTCTGCTCTTTGCGCCCGGATTTCATCAGCTCGTATGCAGCTTATCACCATTTTCGCAGCAGGGGCTGGGTCCCCAAAGGAGGTGGAGCGGCAAAGTACGGTGCCGACCTCAGTAAGACACAAAGACTCACTTTAAACACACACGTACTGCGCGGGCCTCGTTTGATATGGACCTTCCTGTTTCAGTGTTGTACAGGAAAGGACCCCCCTTCTACCACGCCAGGTAAGGTCCCACAAAGTCCCAGGACCAGATACGTCTTCACACCAAAGCTGTGCACAAACGGTCACTAGCAGCATCCACACGTTTTCAGTTCAGTTCAGTTTGTCCCCGTCCTCGGACACGGTCCAGTCCGCGGCGCTGGCCTGAGTTTGTCCCTGTCCTCCTGCTGTAGTTATTCGGTGGTAATTGAGCGGGTGAACGATGTGTTCGTGGGCTCAGCGCTGCGTCCGTTTTCGTGGCGTTCTCTGGCGGCTCTCAGCAGAATCACCACCAACGTCTCCAAGGTAATGACTGGTCACATTTAATCTGATCAAATTAGATTCTGTGCTTGTTGTCATAAACAGATCTTCTGTTTGTTTTACAGGAGCTGATGTTGTGTTACATCATCTATCCAACAGACCTATCAGAGCCTGAGCTGGACTCACCCGAATGTCTGAGCAGGCTCAAGGTTCAGGTAATCAAACGATCAGATTTTAATATTCATAGTTTTCCACTTATACCTGGATGGATAAACAGACTCTGATGGTTTTCCTCCCTAGGAAGTAATCGTCAGCAGGTGGATTTCGTCCAGAGAGCGAGCAGAGCAGGACGACTTCTGATTGGTTCTCAGGAGACATCTGTGTAGCGTCATAGGTCATAAAAAAACTGAATGAACAAGGAATCAATTAGATCCATACCAATGTAAAAAAATGACATTTGCTCAGTTTTGTTAAGCTTTTGTTCTTGTGATTATTAATAAAGTGAAGAAAACACAGCAGCATCTCTGTTTGAATCCATGAGGTTTTTTGAGAACCTGAGAAATGCAGCACAACCTGTTAGTCCGTGTTCAAGGTGTTGGCCGGTGAAGCATGCAGGCGAAGAAGCTCCACCCCTCACCTGACATCAGGAAACTGTTCTTTGCTTCTGGTTCTAACCTGGAAAAACAGACGAGATTCAGCTTCAGACCCAACAAATCGCTGCCTCTGAGCCCAGTTGCAGGAGAGAAAGTGGGAAACTTCAGCCTGCTGACATTCCACCCACTGAAGGCAAGTCTGACAGAAAAGCGGACTCAAAGTACATTCAATGCTCATTGTAGAGAGAGATCACGTTATAGACCTGCAGCTGTTACACTGAAGTCAAGTTAATGTTGACATACACTGGAGAGGAAACGGAGACTGTGGAGAACTGACGCCACGTGCAGCTCGGTGGCCAGAGACAAGTGTCTGGATCTTCATTCTCCAACATTGCAGACACCTTTGCGTGTCTCCCCGTTTCTTCTCCAGCGTACGTCCCGCTGCACCCGTGTTGCTATATATCTAATACATATGCGAGAAGCTCCGCAGCAGAGAAAACGTCCAGGTATTAGAAATGGTGTGTAATCAAAAGCTCCAGCAATTAGGTGTCTCTCCACTCCGGCACAATTATTCTGCATGTATGTAAAGTTTATGGGGGATCAATAACCCCCCACTATGCTGGTTAATGGCAAGGATGCAGTGATCTCGGTGCTGGGACTGACTACTTGTGCTTCTGTGTTTTCAGCTTCACTCAGGATCTATGGCTTCTAGGTCAGAGGAGGATTTCTGCTGTGTTGTCTGTCAGGACGTCTTCAGAGATCCTGTTGTTCTGTCCTGTAGCCACAGCTTCTGCAGAGACTGTCTGCAGAGCTGGTGGAGAGAGAAATTCATTCAGGAGTGTCCCGTCTGTAAGAGGAGGTCTTCAAGGTCGGATCCACCTTTGAATCGGGTGTTGAAGAACCTGTGTGAGTCCTTCTTACAGGACCAGGGATCTTCAGAGACTCTCTGCAGTCTGCACTCTGAGAAACTCAGAGTCTTCTGTCTGGACCATCAGCAGCCAGTGTGTCTCGTCTGCAGAGATTCAAAGAAACACACCGACCACAGATTCAAACCCATCGATGAGGCTGCTCAGTATTACAGGGAGCATCTGCAGAAATCCCTGAAGCTCTTACAAGACAAACTGGAGCTGTGGAAGAAAGTTAAAGAAAAGTGTGACCAAACAGCAGAACACATTAAGGTCCAGGCCCGGCACACAGAGACGCAGATTAAGGAGCAGTTTAAGAAGCTGCACCGGGTCCTAGAAGAGGAAGAGGAGGCCAGGATGGCTGCACTGAGGGAGGAAGAGGAGCAGAAGACTCGCACCATGAAGGACCAGATGGAGGCTCTGAGCAGAGAGATAGCAGCTCTGTCAGACACAGTCAGAGCCACAGAGGAGGAGCTGAGAGCTGAACACGTCTCCTTCCTGCTCAACTACAAGGCTGCAGTGGGAAGAGTCCAGCAGCGCCCCCTGCTGGAGGATCCACAGCTGCCCTCAGGAGCTCTGATAGACCAGGCCAAACACCTGGGCAACCTGACCTTCAATATCTGGAGCCGCATGAAGGACGTGGTCTCCTACACTCCTGTGGTTCTGGATCCAAACACCGCTCGTCCAGATCTGATTCTGTCTGAAGATCTCACCAGAGTGAGACGAGGAAAGAAACAGCAGCTTCCTGACAATCCAGAGAGGTTTGATGATTATCCCATTCTCCTGGGCTCTGAGGGATTTAACTCAGGGACTCACCGCTGGGACGTTGAGGTTGGAAATAATACAGTCTGGTTAGTGGGTCTGTCAACAAAGTCTGTCCAGAGGAAGGGAAAGATCAGTTCTGGGTTGTGGGGAATAGGTTTTTGCGAAGGTAAATATTCAACAGACTCACCACCAGCTCCAGAAACGTTTCTCCGTGTGAAGACAAAGCTCCAGAGGATCAGGGTGAGTCTGGACTGGAACAGAGGAAAGTTGTCATTTTCTAATCCTGACACTAACTCACACATACACACATTCAAACACACTTTCACCGAGAGGATGTTTCCGTACATAAGCACCATAAACGAATTCCCGGTGAAGATTTTACCTGAGAAAATCACTGTGACAAAACAACAAGCCTAACACCCACCGACCGGTTCCACTGGTTCAGGTCGGCGGATGACATCCGCTTCACGTGGGAGCATGAGTTTGCTGGACCTTCACTCTTCACTCCCCTCTGGAACTCGAGCGGGGAGTGTGGCACCAGGAGCTTTCTGTGTCGTAAGATATGAGGCTATATAAAGCTGGCACATATAATAAAATGCTGAATTATGCCCAGAATAGTCCAATGATTAAATGAATTCACTGTGTTCTGGCTGGATGTGTAGTCCTCCCACAAAAATCAGGTCAGGGACGGACCAGCTTCATATTGGTCCCAACTGAACCTGTAAAGGAAAAGAACCTTCCTCTTCTTTGCACCTTCAGCTGTTTTTAGTGATGGCAAAGCTTGTTTCGCTCTTCCTGAAGCGCAGTGATTTCAAACGCTGTGTCAGAGCTTGAACCAAAACTCCGCTGTCACGTGACCGATGATGTTGGGGCATCAAACGCCCTCTGCTTTACTTTGTGCTTTCTTGTTTGTATCACATGTATCAAAGCATTTCATTGCGTTAGAATCTGATCTGAGCCAATGACAGATCCACTTGTCGGCTTCAGTTTAGTTTGATGCTCACGAAACAAGATGCATAACAATGACAGACAAATTGTGAGATTTGGAAAGAAATTTACAGGGTGATATTTTGCCAACTGTCAGCAGCAGACGACGTTCAAAGCTTTGGGATCATTTTGATCTTATGCCACCAAATAATATGTTTTCTGCTTCAATTATTGAATTATTTTCCATTTTGAATGGCTCTGCTAAAGACACTTTTTGGTAGGTCTGGTGTTTGCTCTGTACCCAGCGACACATCATCCCTGCTGGCAGCTCGGCCCTCGGCTGTTCCTAAAAGTCTGTGCATCCAGCATCGTCTGTTCCTTGTGAAAGAATATTTTCTAAGCTGGGGAGCTGGTGATTCAGAAAAGGAGCAAACTAAAGTCACAGTGGAAATGTTTTAATTTCTAAGTAAAAACCTGTAAAGAACAAAAGCTTTGCTTCTGTTAATACACATGAACAAACACTTGTTTCTTGTAATTGTCTTCCTCATTTAAACTTCAAAATGTGACCACATTCGTATTATTAATTTTAATGTGTGTAACTATTTAGGATGAACAAACTACAGACATGACTCCACACTCCGCGCATTTATTGCTAAAGGTTTCAAACTCACTGCTGTCGTGTTTTGCTTAGGCTGCTGTAGAACCGACGTCCACTAGACGTCACTCACTCTTTGAAGCTTTAAGCACCAGCCCATCACCAGCTGTTTTAGCTGCTTTAACTTTAGCTTTATCCTAAACGTGCCTGGTTCAGAACATCTCTAACAAATATTCGCTGCTTTTGTCAGACTCCTGTAACATCGCTGCCGCGCTCAGCTCGTTTTTATTGAGCTCGCGGTCGTAAAGTCTCGCGATAGAGGGACAGGAGTAAATGTTGTGTATGGAGCAGCACTGCTGTTGCTGGAGAAATGGGTTTACACCAGAGAACAATCTCTCCCACGGTGTCTCTGACAGTAACGCCTCCATGGTTATTGCCGCAGGTGTCAGTTGATTTGTACCTTCTAGACAACAATCACCATCTGAAAGAGTCGGGGTCTGCACCAGGGTGGAGGAAAGGCTTCGATCAGTGTACAAGGGTTATGTGGAGGTTTATACAGATGGATCCAAGGATCCAAGCACAGGAACTACAGGTTATGGATTCACCGTTCCAGCTCTTCAAGTCTCTGTAAACCAAAGAACATCAGACCATCTCGCCGTGTACACAGTAGAACTGTTGGCCATTACAGCAGCCTTACAGTGGGTAGAACAAACCAAACCATTTAAAGTCATTCTGTGCTCAGACTCCAGCTCAGCGTTAATATCTATAAAAACCTTTTCATCCCAAAGTAGACAGGATATAGTCAATGAAATATATGAAACTCTGTTCAGAATACAAAAGTTAAAAATAGCAGTTACCTTTATGTGGATACCAGCCCACACAGGGATAGAAGGGAATGAAAAGGCAGATTCACTGGCAAAGGAAACAAGCAAACAGGACATTACCATGGACATCTCTCTTAGCAGGACAGAAGCAAAATCCATAATTAAAAGTAAAATCTTCAGAAAATGGCAACACAACTGGGACATGGGAAAAACAGGCAGACATCTGTATAACATTCAGAAGGAAGTGGGGAAAATGAGGGCAACAGTAGGAAACACAAAGGAGGACAATGTAATATCACGGTTAAGATTAGGGCACACAAAACTGAATAAGTCACTGCACCGAACAGGGAAACACCAGATGGGTCTGTGTAATATTTGTGAATCAGAGGAGTCAGTAGAGCAGGTGTTATGTCATTGTCAAGCATATAGGTCAGAGAGGGAGACAATGGAGCGATCACAGGGAACACAGGTAGTAGATTTAAAGCACATACTCAGTCAATCAGGGAGTCACAGAACATTACTGACATTTCTGAAAAACACGGGACTAATAGGTAGAGTGTAGTTGTTTTGTTTTTTTTTTTTTCCTCCTGCAACCTTGATCCACACTCCAGCATAGTAGGTGGCGGTAATGCACCTTATCACTGGATGCCACCCGCCATAAAACTGAAAGAAGAAGAAGAAGAAGAAAGTCTCGCGATAACAGCAAAGCGTCCTACGTTCGCCATTTAAAGCACAGAGTTAGGAGCAGCGAGCAAACAGCCACCGTTTAGTTGACAGAACAACAGTTTTCTGCCAATTTACTCAGCGAGACGTTGTGTATCCAGGTAAAAGAATCTCTGCACTATGTCAACAACATCAGCTCGGTGAAAGACTGGGTTGGTACCGGGGAAACACGGCGAGAGGTTAGCCAAACTGTTAGCAGGCGAGCTAGCTGCTAGCTGCTAGCTGTTCAGTGAACAGGCCAAAGGGCGTTCGACAGTGAAGCGGTGCCTTTTCTAGCGGGGTTCTCTGAGTGAGGAGCAATGAATGAGAACCCGTCGTCCTCCCGTTTAACCCCGCTAGTGTTTACTGGGAAACGGCTGCTGGTGTCGGCCAGGACCAGTGATACCAGTTAAGTTCTGCGAGTGGGTCAGGGAGTCGGGTTGATTCTGCTAAAGCCTTAAATGCAAAATGCATAACTTTAAATCAAAGCTCTGATCGCAACCTTCAGTTTTACTTGTGGCCTGCAAATAAACAGCAATGGTTGTTTAGTCAGGTGTTTATTTCATTATATAGATGTGTCCGCTGCTACGTCTATTTAATAAGAAGGAATTTAGAGAATGACTTGAACGCCTTGATCAAAAACAATAAAAGACCAACTGTTGTGTTTACGGTTTTAGATTGTTATTATAAAAAGTCTCTCTAGCTTCTGCAGCAGCAGTTGTTTTAATCTTTCTGGGATCAACACCTATAAAGCACAAAATGAACAACGTTAACTGTCTACTAATGGTTTGACAGAACTCTTGTTATAGCGGAATATTTTTCTCTATAAGTCAAAGAATTTAATGCTCAGCTATTTAGATCTGGACATGTAGTGACACGAGAGACGGATGCTTTCGTTGTGTCTACAGAACAGCAGCAGGATGGCAGACGACCTGGACATCGAGGCGATGCTAGAGGCACCGTACAAAAAGGTGAGAGTCCATCTGTCCTCTCAGTCTCAGCGTGACTCTGCTGCTCCTCACACAGCTGCTGTCACAGGTCTGTGCTTGAGTCACAACTGTATTTACCTCTTAAAGTAAAGGGAGAGTGAAATAAAAATTCATAGTTTACAGATAAATAAATCACGAACCTAAACCTGATGTTGGTAGGATTCAGTTGAATGTTTGTGATTTAGTTTAGGCATCGTCTCAAGATCTCTCAGGAGAAGGTGAACCTCGTGGAGAATAGGCAGCGACGGGAAGCTTCATTCTGCTTGAGTTTAACACATTTCTGTGTTTTTTAAATTTAATTTGTTTGCTTATGTCAGTTTATCCTGATCTCAGTCTCACAACTAATCTGTTTATTTGTCTCTGAGCAGTAGAGTCAGGCTGATATTCATGATGATGATTATGATGTTGCTTCCTTCACACACTGTCATGATTAAATCTATCTCTCTTTGTAGACTTGCCTAACGATTTCTCACCTCTACTTCCCTGAATGCCAGTGTGATCTGTCACAAACATGAAGGTAGTAAACAGCCCCCATCATGCTTTGCTGTACTGTGGTCCCCGTGGTAACATGACTGTGGTTGCCCTGGTAACTGTAAGCTATTATCTGGTTTGGGTCCAGTCCTCCTCCCCCACTTTGAAGAACAGCTGAGGTTTTCAGCAAATAAAGTTTTAGTCAGAGCAGCTTTCATCTGAGTTAGCCGTTAGCTAGAGATGAGAGCAGGCACTCAGAATGGTACTGTGGTAATGGCAAGACAATTTGGAACAGAGGGGAGCCCAGATCTGGTTTGAAGCCTCATTTATAACTGGTTGTGGACAATGATAGTGATGCTGCTTCTATCAGATGAAATTTATACAACCTGGAGGATGACGTGAGGCCATGCTGGGTTGTGTTAGAGTAATTAGAGAAAAGATCCTTCTGTGATCGGTTAGACTCGGAAATGTATTAATAATTTTCTGATGGAATATATTAACCTAAGTTGTTCTGTAAGTAACAGCAGGTACACAGAGAACCTACAGAACCATTCGTTGCTTCATCATTAACTGGGAGAATGAGAATTGAATGATTATAGTTATTGTGCGTTGAGGGGGTCAGACTACTTATTGTGTTTGTTAGTCTGCTGCACATGCACAACAAATGCAAAACCCAGCAGTTATGTCTTAGTGTCCATCTTCTGTCTGTATGTAGCTAAGCATTAAAGTCCGCCCCATCTATGAGCTCGGAATGTCAGGTCATTTTTCGGTTGCTGCTTCATCAGCTTAAAGTAGTGGTTGAGGGCAGAATCTGCTCTACGACAGTCACACGTCCTGAAAACTGGTCCATAGGGAAGATTACACACAGTATTATAAATGAGGCCTCTGTTCTGGTCTGAGAGCAGGATGGGGTGGTCAAGGCTGCAGGTGAGATTCAGATTTACGTGTGAGTCGTTTATTTTAGCAGCTCTGCAGAAACTTCAGGGGAGAGAGGTCACTTTAGTTTGATGCAGGTAAGAAACGGCACACAGGTGTGTTTGACACGTTTCAGTCCAAACCCAACATTCATCAGGAGTTCTGATCAGTGGTAGAGGTTGCTGTCCGTTGAGAAAACGGACCTCCTCAGACGAGCGGCGTGTTTGAACGTGCTCCTCTGTCCAGCAGCCAAGAGGAGCGTACGTCTTACACAGACACTTTAACCAACAGGTTCAATTCCCAGAGTTGATGCTTATTGGTGAAGCTGAAACCACCAGTATCACAACAGGATCAGTAGGAGAACCTGCAACTGGAGGTTTCCAAACTGTTTAGTGGAGCATGAAACGTGTCGCGCACTCTGCGGTGTTTCCAAAACAACCACAGCAACCACATGGCTGAAAAAAGAGCTGGACCGTGACGTGTCTAATGTGGAGCTCCGGCCACGTGCAGCCCAGGCCGACACCCGCACCAGATGTTTACACGGCTGGACTGAAACGGGCACTAGTCACTTTTAAGCAGCAGTGACGCCTTATTGGTGAGGTGTCCTCATCTTCAAGGCATCTTGGTCAATTCGCTGGCTTTAAATAAAGGAAGTCTGGTGGCACTTACAAACAGGCATAACCCAACGCTGGTAGGCGGCTTCTCCTGACAGCTACAGCTAATGTTCAACTTGCCAGAGCAAGGATACATTAGACTGTCATGAAGTAGAAAGTGGTGTGTAAGCGCCACTGGAGGCTTGAAGGCCCATGAGATTCAGCTATGGTGCCCTGAAGTTGGGGACACCTCACCAATAGGCCGGCCCTGCTGTCTGAAAGGCTTCTGATCCTATTTCCAGAGGTGGCTTAAAGCCCCGCTAAGCCCCATAGCACATAGCAGCCAGTTTGAATATGACTATTTAACTGTTTATGTTCTCTCTTACCCCCAATCCCTCTTCCTCTTCCCCACTCCTCAATGTCGCCTCCTCATACTGTTCTCTGTCGACCCCGATAGGACGACACTAGGGCCCAGAGTCCCAATGGGCAGGACGAGCGTATCAAGAGGCAAGTGCACCTCCTCCTGTCAGCTGTCAGTTACTGCTGTGATATTAGAAAATTATTTAAGCAGATGTAAAAGTTGATGAAAATCATCCATGGTATAATTCAATTAAATAAACAAAAATAAATAAAGTTTCTATCATTAAACCACCACTGTCTTTTTTTATTTTAATTTTCTTCTGGATTGGTCTCACTTGTACACGTGATAAAAGCCCGATCCTTCAGTCAGCAGGACCAGGTATGTCGTTGAGCAGCATGGTCTTTAGGGCTGAGCTTTGACTGAGTTTTATGTGTCCCACAGGAGAAAGCGCAGCCACGACAGGAAGCGCAGCAGGAGTCGCGACAGAAAGAGAAGCCGCAGTCGAGATCGCAAACGTAGCCGCAGCAGAGAGAGACGGAGAAGTCGCAGCAGAGAGCACCGCCGCAGCCGCAGCAGAGAGCGAGGGGGCCGGTACCGAGACCATCACAAGCAGTGAGTAGCTCAGACTCGTCACCCAGACGTCGGTGTGGGCAGAGAAATACGTCGGGTGGGGATGTCGGGGCATTTTGTCTTCTGGGTCAAACATTTCACTGCTCTTTCAGGTAGTTGCAACAGTCTGAGGCAGTTGGTCGGAGACCACAACTTTGTCCTCCCCTAGCTCACTCTGTTGCACTCTTCTCAACTTATACATGTGGGATCACAACTTTTTAATAATACGTATGTCAAATAACTGTCATGCTGCTAGGAGAGAAAACTATGGTTTACACAAAAAGACAAAGGAACTGCTTTAAATTTAAAAGCTCATTTGAAAAAAATAAAACTTCTGCAAAAACGAAACAGCTTCAACTTTAATTTTCATAGGTAAAGAAAAGGATCTTTGCCGAGAATATTGTCTGCAGTGTAAGCACAGAAATATAATTACCTATAAAATCTATAAATTAGCTCTTTATTTTGAGAGTAATAGTCTTTTCTGTTGTATATTTCTTGCTGCTTTTCATTAAAGCAATATTATTTCTTGTCTGATTAATCAGTAGATGAATTGATAGATTACGCTGTAGCTAAATAATAATAATAAGCCAGCAGAGAAGAGATGATGGTGGGCTGTGACTGTACACCGTGTGTGTGACATGATCTGTTTTCTCAGTTTAAAATTGTGACTGTTGGTTTCCAGCCGTCGGCGGTCGAGGAGTAAAAGCCCTTTAAAGAAGGAGAAGAGTCCGGTCAGGTGAGACGCCGTTATGCACGTCAGAGCTGCTGACTGTAATCAGCTGTGACTCAAACTGTTCTTGCTGGTGTTAGGCCCCCGATGGATAACCTGACTCCAGAAGAGCGAGATGCTCGCACCGTGTTCTGTATGCAGCTAGCGGCCAGGATACGACCCCGAGACCTGGAGGAGTTCTTTTCAGCTGTGGGAAAGGTGAGACACACTAACACCTGCGAAACTGAAGAAAAGCAAACTGGACTAACTCTCCTTTAAAACACATTTAATTACCAATGATTGTCTTTGTTTGGAAGTCGTCCCGGTGAATGGAAAGCCCTTAACCCTCTAAGCTCGCTTGCTTGTATGTAACACCCACGAAGGCTGTTTGATCCGACCCTGGTGTGTGTGTTTGAGCTTTGAGCGCCTCCTAGTTATCAGTGGGGTCGTTTTGACCCCTCGAAGGCCCCACAAGGGTTAACCATGAATGTTGCTAGGAGCTAAAATCCCGGAGGTTATTACAGATTAGTCTGTGATCTAAATTGTTCTCTTCGAGAAGGGATTCTGATCCAATCATTAAACTTTTGGGAGCGTGGTTGCTGTATTAACAACTGCTGGGTTTACTCTGCAGGTTCGTGACGTGAGGATGATCTCAGACAGGAACTCCCGCAGGTCGAAGGGCATCGCGTACGTCGAGTTTGTGGAAACGAGCTCAGTTCCTCTGGCCATCGGACTGACGGGGCAAAGGCTGCTGGGAGTTCCCATCATCGTACAGGCATCGCAGGTAACACACACACACAAGTTGGCCTGTAGCTGTGATCCCCATAAATGTAATGTTACTGATCTGTATGTTTTCAGGCAGAGAAAAACAGAGCAGCAGCAGCAGCGGCAGCCGCCAACAACCTGCAGAAAGGATGCTCGGGACCCATGAGGCTGTACGTCGGCTCCCTGCACTTCAACATCACAGAGGAGATGCTGAGAGGAATCTTTGAGCCGTTTGGACGGGTCCGAATTAACCACACACACACGTTCATCACACACTAAGACGCACACGTGTCTGACAGCTGTCTTCTGGTCTATCAGATCGAGAGCATCCAGCTGATGATGGACAGTGAGACCGGACGATCCAAAGGCTACGGCTTCATCACTGTGAGTTAATCACGTTACCAGATGAGTTATTTCAGGTTGTTCCTTTCTAATGTTTGGCCAGTGTTCAGAGGAGGGATTCATTACCGCAGCAGAGACTGTTTTGTGTGACCGTTTCTTGAACTGCCAGTTTTCAGATGCAGAGTGTGCAAAGAAAGCTCTGGAGCAGCTCAATGGCTTTGAGCTGGCTGGCCGACCCATGAAGGTGGGGCACGTGACGGAGCGGACCGATGCCTCCACCGCTTCATCTTTCCTTGACAGTGACGAGCTCGAACGCACTGGCATCGACCTGGGAACCACCGGACGACTGCAGTTGATGGCCCGACTCGCCGAGGGTAACATGAGGCTCTGTACGGACACCTACGGGACATCCATCCGCTGCCTACGTCCACCCTGACCGACTGCCTGTGCTTGTGTTCACAGGAACTGGTCTGCAGATCCCTCCTGCTGCTCAGCAGGCTCTACAGATGAGTGGAGCTATCGCTATAGGAGCCATGGCGGCAGTGTCAGGTACGCAGACATCACCTTCATCATATACAGACACACAAGGTTTACTTAACACAAATCACACTGGTGGCGGTTCTGAAGCTCCTTTGAGACGTAAAGCAGTGTTGGAGCAGGTCACAAACCTGCTCACAGATCAGACCTGCAGCATTCTCTGTGTGTAGGTGGGCCAGCGGTTAAAACCAGCATGTGGATGTAAGCAGAAACCAGGACGAGACTAGAAAGACCTCTCTCTCAATGAGTTGTAGTTGTCTTCAGGTACATAATTGAGGGCAGAGAAGTGAAAAATCAATCTAAAACAAACAACAGTATTGAAATTGAATTCTATGGGAAAAGTCACCTGAATTTACATCAGTGAAACTATTATTCTCTAGCTGTGAACGCATTGCACTCGACTGTCGATAAGAAGAACATATTTAGCTGAAACCTCTGTAAACGAGTCTGGGAGAACTAGCAGACTTAAAGGAGGGTCATGGTACTAATAACAGCCTGTCAGTGCCTGCAGCTGGATGTGATGCTTTGGGTGTCTGTTAAAGCTGTTTGAAGATGTTTCAGGCCAAATGTAACTTCACTAATGCTTAGAAAATGTTTTCATGCCTCAGCTGCCATGAACCCGGTCATCAACCCAGCTCTCAACATGAGTATGAACTCTGCTGCTCTGAACCTCCCCTCTCAGCCTCTCGCCACACACTGCTTCCAACTGTCCAACATGTTCAACCCCAACAGGTAGGCTCACCTGTCGGTTGTTGGTCTGCTGTGTCAGCAGAAGCTGCTGGTGTCCTGCTCCTACACACAGCAGATAAGTTCTGATAACACATGAGAGGTTCAGCACGAAACAATCCACATTCAGAACAGGGCGTGAGACAAACAACAGAGGATTGAGTTCCTGGTAAACTTGTTCAGTGTCCAGTTTGTCCATTACAGAGAAAACGCAGCCTGCAGTCAATCACAGACCACATCACAAGTGATCAGGTCTGGTCTGGACTGAAATCAGAGAACGTATCACTGTGGTTCCACTACATAGTTTTAAAGCAGAAGTCGAAGGACGTGAATCTATGACTGATTAAAAATGACCTGATTGACTGAAGTTAAATGCGTACATTCACCAGTGTTTGTCTAAAATGTTCTCATTTAAAATGGCGTTGACATGTACTGTAACACGTCTCTCAGTGAGGAGCCTCCTGGCTGGGAGCTGGAGATCCAGCATGATGTCATAGAGGAGTGTAACAAACACGGAGGCGTCGTTCACATCTACGTGGACAAAAACTCTGAGGTACAATTCATGTTTGCCCCGCGAGTTGTCGGCTAAATGTACAGCAGAGAAGTAAATAATATCAACTGGAAATATTGAAGAACAAGTCCCTGAGAATTTCACTGCAGAATGTTAATGTTGAAGTCCTGGCCTCCTCACCTACACAGTGAACGGTGCTTGTTTCCAGGGAAACGTGTATGTGAAATGCCCGTCTATCCCAGCTGCTATGGCCGCTGTCAACGCGCTGCACGGGAGATACTTTGCTGGTAAAACCTTAATTGAATTTCAATTTATTTTTTAATAGACCTTTGAAAACACAGTGGAAACTTGTTCAGCTTTGAGTCGGAGTCGAGGTACAGACAGAGGGATTCAGAGTAACAGCGCTGACAGCTGACCTGTCGTTTTAGGTAAGATGATCACCGCAGCATACGTCCCCCTGCCCACCTACCATCACCTGTTCCCAGAATCCGTCACTGCCACTCAGCTCTTGGCCCCGCCCCCTCGGCGGTGATGGGACATTAGGGCTCAGCCCCCCTTTATACCTTCCTCTCCTGTTGTTGGATGCTGGATGGGGCTTCTGAGTATCATCCACTGACTGAGCTCCGTGAGCTGCGATGAGGCGGGATGATTCAGTTGGTGCCAGCCGATTGGTGGTTATTTAATTTTTTTCTAATGAAGATTTGTTTTTGTAAAAATGTTGATTAAATTTTATTTTGCAGTCACTCGGATTGTGCGTCTTTATTTACAGAGTCTGATGCTGTCGGACAGATGTTTTTACACATTCATCATCTGGATGCAGACAAATGTTCTGAACAGATTCTTATGTTGCTGTTTGTTCCTCACCTGTTTCCAGTTATACTAATTAACTCGTATTGTGTTGAACCCTCGTTCAATGCCATTTACGCCACATGTTAATTTTCAAAGCACATGTTTTTTTAGAGAATTTTAGAAACAACTTTAATGAGTTTTCTAGTCTAACATCCAAACGGACGCAGATTTAATTTTATCCTTTATTTGAATTAACTACTTGAAGCAAACACAAAATGAGGCGGTAGCTACAGCAAAGTTTCCTTAAATGATAAAAGGTGATAAATCACGTTTTATTCTCAATCAGCTCGTTTCTTGCGTAACTTCACGCGGAGTCGCAGTTCGCGCCCAGTTTTAACTTCCTGTTTACTAAAGTCACACGGACTCGCGACTAAACGTTAACAGCTGCGCGGCCCGGCCACGCCCCCTCTGCTTGGGGTCGTGTGCACATGACGCATTCAAGAACATCTATCAAATTTGTAAACACACCATCAGCTGCTTCATTAAAACGATCGAATCACCAGAAACGGAGCAGATGTTTTGTGTCGTTCTGTACTGGCCCCGAGTCTCCACTGGCTCCGTGTGAAAGGCGACTTCAGGTGGTTTCAGGGTCTTTGTGCCCCTTCCGGTCGCGATTCTCTGGCTGTGGCTATTTGCAGAAATACTTCATTTTATCACCAAAACAAGTGATTTACCATGTGTGGCGGTTCCTGAACGCAGCAAGATGTGCGGTGCCGTGTGCAAACCGCGTGTGGCGCAGAGGAGGATAGAAAACAAACATCACAGTTTCGGTTCTGAGGTGAGTTTCTGCTCCGATCGGTTGGGCCGCCGTTTGCCTTCCCGCATGAGGTTCACTACTGCCGGCCCGCGGTGCCACTCCGCCCCCGCGTGGCGTTCCCGGAGAAGAGGCATAGCGGAGCGGGCAGTCTCCCGCTGTTTATCCGCTGTGGAACAGCCGCTAACCCGTTAGCATGTTAGCTGACCGTATGACCGAGTTGGGCCTGTGCAAGGGCCGAGTGGGAGTCGGAACTCTCTGCCGTGCGTAACGGGTTGTCCCGGGCGGAGCCTCCGACCGGTGCCCGCTCAGATTCGTCTGTTTAAGGTAATGAGGCCGCGGACTCCGCGAGGGGGGCGGTGCTGCTCCGGAGGCTGGAAACGGAACCGAACTGCTATAGTTCTGAAATATCAATCTGTCGCATTTAACACAGAATAACCCGCAGGGAGCGTAAATATAACGACAATAATCTGGTAGAAATACATGTTACACGCGAGGCTCCCGCGTTTGAGACGTAAAGTTTGTAGTTGTGCACAGTGAGATGCGGTGGATGATACGAGCGAACCTCAGTGGAGAACAGCTGATTCCGGGGAGATGGAGGAAGATCATCCTCCGTCCGCTGCTGTGTTAGTGGGTGTGTGTGGGCCTCCCACTGAGAAAGCAGCTCGGTACCCAGGGCCGCTTGTTTAGGCTCAGTCCCAGGCTGGGAGGGATCTGGATCTGTTCTTAATAACCGAACCAAGTCGGTGCAGTAGAGGCTTTAAAGGATCATTTATTCATGCAGGGTGTAAATTGTCTGTCTCCGTCCAGCGTTGTCGTGGTGATGAGCAGTAGTGACTGTTTTGGCTGCGGCCGCAGTGGCCACTGGGTGAAGAACTGTCCCAGCGCTAGCCGAGGACGAGGGAAAGGTCGCGGCAGAGGCAAAGGTGATTCATACTCAAACATATGAATAGAAAACATACTCAACCCGTTTGTGCTGGTGTCTAAGGTAAGAGGCCTTCACAGTAAAAGTCTTTTCCTCTGTTGTCATATTTTACTGTGATAATTTCACTTTACTTTGTTTATGTAGCGACAAAACTAATCTCAAGGCAATTTATAAAGTAAGTTAAAGAAGTTTTAGACCTCACAGAATTCAAAAATACAACTTTAGAGAAAACTGTAGAAACTGAGCAGCACCAGGAGACAATGGAGAGGAAGAAACCCCTTTAACAGAACCAGGCTCAGGGTGGGCGGCCATCTGCCTCCACCGGTTGAGGTGAGAGGAGCGAGAAGAACTGTGGCAGCAAACAGAACACAGGCAGGTCTGTTAATCCAGCAGCTGGAAACGTTCAGCTCTGGGTGTAGCGAGGCCTGTAGAAAGGTACAGAGAGAGTGAGACCGCGATGACGTGGGTGGATAGAAGGAGGAACATGTTGGAGCTCAATGTATGAAGTCAGTCCTCCAGCAACTAAATCTACAGCCGCTTAACGCAGATGGTTCAGAGACCTGAGCAGGAAAGTTTGAAGCTTGGTCTGAAAGTAGAGAGGGCGTCAGCTGTAAACCTTGGATTTCTGAATGAAACCATGGAGCCACTCTCCTCTGATTCACTGCCTTCTTTTTCAGTGGGGCTACATTGTCTTAACATATTTAGCAACATCGTCAACAAGACAATCTACCTGATCATGACTAGGGCTAAGATGGCTGCTCTGCTCCGTGTAGCTACGTGGGAATGAATCATTTCCTTCATTGTTTGTGTGTGTTCAGGTATGTGTTGCTTTGGGTGTTTCAGAATACCTGACAACAGCTAAAACCTGGACAACCAATGATAGCAAATAAAAGCCTAAAGGTTTTAGCCAGGAAGTCGATGTGACAGTCACTGTTGAACCTCACCTGCTCTGAACTGGTTCTGATCAATCTCAGCACAGAATCGTCACCAGCTGATGTGTCCTGCTTTAGATCTGTTCTGTTACCGCTGTGGGGAGCTCGGACACGTCGCCAGAGACTGTGAGAGAACCGAGGACGGTAAGGACGCACCTGAACACACTGTTCGGTACCTGGATGCTGTTTCCGTCACTTGTGGAACTGGGCCCTTGTGTCCTGCTGTCAACTATTGTTCTAAATCCGCTTAACGTCAGGGCAAATCCCCGTTTAAGACACACAATCCTGAAAAAAATGTTTCTGGGCAAGTTTGTGTTTTTTAACCTCAGCGCATGAAGCTGCAATTAGACCTTTGGTCCAAGCCCAGTTACTTCAGGCCCCAGAATGGAGTCCAGAGAAACTGCACGTTTTGGATTTATGGATACAAACAAACTAGTTCCTGTTCTCAGTGAGTTGTGATGTGTATTTCAAAAGCAGCATGAAGTGAAGTTAGACGCAGCGAGGACGTAGACCCAGTCAGTGTGTTTACCCGAGCCTGGTGTCACCCCTGCAGCCTGCTACAACTGTGGCAGAGGAGGCCACATCTCCAGAGACTGCAAGGAGCCGAAGAAGGAGCGAGAGCAACTGTGCTACAACTGCGGGAAGGCTGGACACATGGCGCGAGACTGCAACCACGCCCACGAGCAGAAGTGCTACTCATGTGGCGGCTTCGGACACATCCAGAAATGTTGCGAGAAAGTGAAATGCTACAGGTGTGTTTAACTCACTGAGCTGTGAGGGGGATGCGCAGGTTGGGGCTCGGACTTGTTTGCGCTAACCCACAGGTCGACCCGTCTAACCAGTGTGTGCGTTTGCCGCAGGTGTGGGGAGATCGGCCACGTCGCTGTGCACTGCAGCAAAGCTTCTGAGCTGAACTGCTATAACTGTGGGAAGTCGGGTCACCTGGCCAAGGAGTGCACCATCGAAGCCACGGCGTAGCCGCCGCGCCCGTCTCTTTTGTTCTTTCTCTTTATTCGTTCCCTCTGATCCTCCTTATTGGTCCAGAGGCCTGTCAGTCGGCCTCCCAGCAGGCAATCAGAATAGGCAGGAGGAGGAGGAGGGGCGGACACAAAACTTCTGTGTTTTGAAAAAACAACGGTTTTAGTTTTGGTAACCTCGCCATCCCTGGGCAAAGGGGGGCGGAGCTATAACTGCGGAGGGAAGCAATGGAAGTTTTTATCTTCCAACATTAACTTTATTTTCCCCAATGCCGCCAATGTTCTCTGAAAGATGTGATTGGTTTCACCTCCAGCAAACAGCCAATCAGAGCAACTACAGGAAGTTGATTATTCACGTTTTAAAGGTGCATTTAGTTGCTGTGTGGACAGCACCAACCAAGACAAAACCTGATAATAATGAGGATGAAACTTTTTAAATAAACTGTTTTACGTTTGGGGAAAGGAGATTGTTTTCACACAAAGTCCAAATGTTATTTTTGTACAATATATCACTTAGAACTACTGTAAAATGTGTTTTGGTTGTTCTGCAGACTGTGTAACTTTAACCTGACAATAAAAAGATGGAGGAGGATGAAGACTACTGAGTCGTTTCTATCAGAGCAACTTTATGCAACAGATCTGATTAATTTACATAGCGCCAATTCACAACAGCAGTTATCTCAAGGTTTAAGACCGTACACAACTAAACCCAACACATCCCACATAGAGCAGCTTTGAATTGGAGCCAATCAATGAATTGAACACTTTAATAGCAACAGTGGAGGAAAAATTCCCTCTATAGAGGAAGAAACCTCCAGCAGACCCAGGATCAGTGGGAGAACATCTGCCTTGACCGGTTGGAGTGAAGGGACAGAGAAGAGAGAAAACAACAACAACAAAACAAGCAGCAACAGACTCAGGCAGGATGGTTGGACCAGCAGCTGAACACTGAGACACACGACTCTGAGTCTGACGATACCTGGAGATGAGAATAGAGAGAGAGACAGAAAGAGAGAAACACAACTAGGAGAGAACAGAGACAAAGTTAGTCACATGTGGACATGGAGGCATGTTAGTGGATGGAATAGATAGAAAACCAGAGGAGCTCAGTGAATGAAGGAGGTTCCAGCATCTAAGCCTGTAGCAGCTGAACTAAGAGATGGATCAGAGGAACCAGAACCATCTGGAACCATCAGCTTTGTCAGAAAGGAAGGTTTCAGCCTAGTTTTAAAGCAGAGAGGGCGTCTGCTGCTAGAACCTGAACTGGAAGCTGGTTCCACATAGAGGAGCTTGGAGCTAAAGGCTCTGCCTCCCGTTCTACAGGTAGAAACTCTAGAACCACCAGTAGACCAGCTCTGAGAAGCAAGGTTCTGTTGGAGCAGAAGGAGCCATGAGGTCTAAGACCAGATGGAGCTTTATCATGAAGAGCTTTGGACGAGAGGAGGAGAATTTAATTCTATCCTAGATTTGACAGGACAGAGAAGCTAATGTAGGAGAAATGTGACGTCTCTTCCTGAGTCCAGTCAGACTCTGCTGCATCATTTGAATTAACTGGAGGCTTTTTA
This sequence comes from Macropodus opercularis, assembly GCA_030770545.1. Taxonomy (NCBI): domain Eukaryota; kingdom Metazoa; phylum Chordata; class Actinopteri; order Anabantiformes; family Osphronemidae; genus Macropodus; species Macropodus opercularis. Next base: position 270,925 of record CM061099.1, on the reverse strand, counting down.
AAGAGTCACTGGTTCAAACTATGAGCAGGGAGACACAGTCGTCCAGCCTGGAGGAACTAATGCAGGGATTCATGTTTCAGCATCACTCTGTGAGAGGATGCTCCTCATTTTAGCAACATTCCTCAGGTGGAAGTAGGAGGTTTAGAGATTCTATAATGTAGGATGTAAAGGAGAGAACTGGGTCAAAGATGACACCAAGGTTCCTACAGTAGAACCTGAAGCTGACGTTATGTCAACTAGAGAAACAATCTGATTCAATAATGAGTCTCTGTGGTTTTAGCACCAATTATAATAAATAACCTCAGTTTTATCTGAATTCAGTTGTAGAAAGTTATGGGACATCCAGGATTTATATCATTTAAACAAGTTTGAAGTTTGACTATTTGGTTTGTTTCCTCTGGTTTCATGGACAAATATAACTGAGTATCATCTGCATAGCAGTGAAAATGTATAGAGTGTTTTCTAATAATATCACCAAGGGGAGACATGTAAAGACTGAAAAGTATTGGACCAAGCACAGAACCCTGTGGAACAACAAAGCTAATTCCTGTGCGGATGGAAGATTGATCATGAACATGAACAAACTGGAATCTGTTCAACAGATGAGACTTAAACCATTTAGTGCTTTTCCTTTAATCCAACTATGTTCCAGTCTCTGCAATAGAATCTTGTGATCTATCGTATCAAATGCTGAACTAAGATCTAACAGGACAAGGACAGAAACTAGACCATTGTCTGAAGCTGTGAGAAGATCATTAGTGACTCTAATCAGAGCTGGTTCTGTCTGTGATGGATCTGAATCCTGACTGAAATCTTCATCCAGGTTATTTCTATGCAGGTGGTCTCATAGTTGTTTAGCTACGGTTTTTTCCAGAACGTTAGAAATAAAGGGCAGATTAGATGTTGGCCTATAGTTTAGTTCTCTAGGGTCAGAGTAGGTTTATTCAGTAAAGGTTTGACCACAGCAACATTAAAGCCTGTGGTACGTAGCCTGTAAACAGAGACTGGTTGGTTTGATTTAATGTGGACGTGCTGATTAATGAAAGAACTTCTTTGAGTCTAGTTGGGATTGAGTCTAAGAGACAAGTAGCTGATTTAGCAGAGTTAATTATTGAAGTTAACTCAGTCTGATCTATGGGGAAAAGCAGTTTAAGTAAGACAGAGTTTAACCAGCAGATCTAAGGCTGTTGGATCTGCAGATCGGTTTATGACTTTTGTTAAAAGACTCTGATAAATTTTTTCTCTTAGTAAAGAAATTCATGAAGTCATTGCTGCTGAGATTTAACGGGGCACTAGGCTCAACACAGCTTGAGTGGTACAAGTGTGTTTGTGACCCATAAGCAGCAGAACCAGTTAGAAAACCTTTAGAAAAAAAGTTAGTTAACGCAACGAACCCTGAATCTCAGAGTTTAAGTGTTATTACAGAATTTATTGTTTATTTAAATTGCTTTGCTCACACAACCCTCTGGGCATCATTAGCAGTAGGATCATTGAGGCCTGTAAAGGCGATGATGCGGACGATCGTTGCCCTTCCACGGCCCTGAGGGTCAAAGGTGAAGCCTGTGCCAGCGGGTCACACAGACACATGTAACCAGAAACCACACGTGCGTGATTCGGGTCCTTCCAGCAGGCGGCGCTACAGGACAGACGAGGTCGTACAAAACCGGAAATAGGGGAAGAAGACAAAGCTGCTTCCGGTCAGCGTCGGCGCGTGACGATCGTTTCTTCTGTTTTTATCCGGACTCCGCTCAAGCAGAAACTGCGGCAGCAGAGATGGTGAGTAACGTTGACCGGTAACCGTTTGGCTCAACGCGGTCCGTTGCTAGAACCGAACGTCCTGATCAGTAACGAGGCCCCGGGTTCGTAAACGTGACCCCGGTCTCCGAGCGAAGACCTTCCGCGTTTCCGACAGTAATAATGAGAGAACGCTTCGCAGTTTAATTCAAGAGGTTTATTTAAGACGTTTGCTGCCAATTTGCGTCAGTCAGTGAAGACACGTTACATCTGAACACATTTGGAGTCTGGTGTCCGTCCTCGCTTTAATTTCACTTCTAACCCAAATCATAAAACATGTTGGGGTTTGATCTCTGCACCAATAGTTGGGTTTCTGCTAAGCGACAAACAGGCAGCGTGACTTGGAGAAACAGCGGAGCTCGACCCTGGCGCCATGACCCAAGAGGTTGGGAAGAACCGGGTCAGATCCGCGTGTCTAACGCATGTTTTGTGTCTTTGTGCAGGCGAGGAACGCAGAGAAGGCCATGTGAGTACCGAGCAGCACGTCCCAGTGATCCGGTCCTTTAAGCTTTAACTGTCTGTCAACGCTGCAAATCACACCTTTGATTAGTGACTCATTTCGGACACATTGAAGTTTTAATGTTTGACGTTCCTTCACTTTCCTCCTTTTTCCCACCGTGTGTCTGTCTCTCAGGACGGCGCTGGCTCGGTTCAGACAGGCTCAGCTGGAGGAGGGAAAAGTCAAGGTTAGCTTCTACGCAATGTCCTGCTTCAGCCGCTGGGTCTGGAGCAGGGTCACAGGTTAACAGTGATGGTGGTATCGACTCGATACCAGGGAGCTACGGGTCCGGTATCGACTCGATACCAGGGAGCTACGGGTCCGGTATCGACTCGATACCAGGGAGCTACGGGACCGGTATCGACTCGATACCAGGGAGCTACGGGTCCGGTATCGACTCGATACCAGGGAGCTACGGGTCCGGTATCGACTCGATACCAGGGAGCTACGGGACCGGTATCGACTCGATACCAGGGAGCTACGGGTCCGGTATCGACTCGATACCAGGGAGCTACGGGTCCGGTATCGACTCGATACCAGGGAGCTACGGGTCCGGTATCGACTCGATACCAAGGAGCTACGGGACCGGTATCGACTCGATACCAGGGAGCTACGGGACCGGTATCGAGTCGATACCAAGGAACTACGGGTCCGGTATCGAGTCGATACCAGGGAACTACGGGTCCGGTATCGACTCGATACCAGGGAGCTACGGGTCCGGTATCGACTCGATACCAGGGAGCTACGGGTCCGGTATCGACTCGATACCAAGGAACTACGGGTCCGGTATCGACTCGATACCAGGGAACTACGGGTCCGGTATCGACTCGATACCAGGGAGCTACGGGTCCGGTATCGACTCGATACCAGGGAGCTACGGGTCCGGTATCGACTCGATACCAAGGAACTACGGGTCCGGTATCGACTCGATACCAGGGAGCTACGGGTCCGGTATCGACTCGATACCAGGGAGCTACGGGACCGGTATCGAGTCGATACCAGGGAGCTACGGGTCCGGTATCGACTCGATACCAGGGAGCTACGGGTCCGGTATCGACTCGATACCAAGGAACTACGGGACCGGTGTCGACTCGATACCAGGGAGCTACGGGTCCGGTATCGACTCGATACCAGGGAGCTACGGGTCCGGTATCGACTCGATACCGATACTTTTTGCACCTTAAAGGCAAATCATCATTGCACAGTGTTGATTAATATCTTTATGGCAACATGAATAATGCTCATGAACAGAAATACTGGCTTAAATGCTAATAATAAAATTATAATAAATTAGATCAATAAGTAAATTAAATTCAAATATGAAAAAATATCTGTATTAAATTATAATAAATAAAATTGAAATGAATACAAAATACTATTTCTTAAATTGAAGGGCTCATAGTGTTCAAGTAGAACAAAACAGTAAATGTTTAACAGTAAAACATCACCGGGATGTTTCAGCTGCTGGTGAGTGTGTGAGCACATGTTCATGTTCCGGCAGCTTTTAAAGCCGCTTCTAACCGGATATCGTGTGTGTCCACGTACATAAACGTCTCTGCCGCTCAGCTGGTTGCACATGTGCAGGTTCTTTTTCACAGCTGCCTACGGGGGATGTTGTCAGTGTGATCAACCCAAACTACCTCAACGATCGAGGTATTGGGCAAACCTGACTTAGCTCATTGTATATTTGGGGAAGTAAAATAATGGTTCATTTCATTTTTAATATCTTATAACACATTCAGTTAAAAACTAAAGTGAAAAGTAATTGCACCTTTTTATTAGGTATAAGTATCGATTCCAGAGAGTCGATACTCACATCCCTAAGGTTAACAAGTGCTTTCTTTAGTTGTCTTTCCAAAACCAGGGTGATTTCAGGTTTGTCGTCTAAAGTAGCAGGTAAAGACCGAGCAGAACATAAGCACCGTGTTAAAAACACAGGATTAATGTGCTGCTGGTCTCATACAAACTGTTTCGAGGTGAGATCATTACAACATGAATGATGTTCTAAGCTGCTTCTCTCTCTCTGACCTTCAGGAGCGGAGACCTTTCCTGGCGTCAGAATGCAGCGAACTTCCTAAAGCTGAGAAATGGAGAAGACAGGTGTTGTGCTCATTCCTTAGCGATAGGTGCAGTACTATGACCTATCATGTGGTTTTCTGTCCGCTGCTGCTACTGATAGGTGTTTGTACTGCAGAAGAACTGATGCTTCTGTGTGTTTCAGATCATTAGTGAGATCTCAAAGAAAGTGGCTCAGATCCAGAATGGTGAGTATGAGTCAGAGCTCAGTTCTGTCACAACCAAAGTCATCTGAAGGAACCTGCGATGCCACCAGTTCATGTCTGTCACGTTGCCCTTGGAACGTGCATGTGTCTCGTTCTCGGCTTCATAGAGCACCAGCAGCATCTCAGAGTCATAGTCATTGTTGTCGTCCTGAATTATCCTGAGTATAGAGTAGAATAGAATTGTCTTCATTGTCATTGCTCATCGGGAGAATAAGAAAAGCAATAATGCAATAATGGAGCAACACAGTGGAAAGTGGGACAAATAATTAATGAAAATAGACAAAGGTCATACACTTGGAATGGACTTTTTATGAAGGCTATAAAACTGTAAACCAACTACTATTTACCATTAAAATGTGCACAAACGTTATATGACAAAAGGTGATGAGTGAGTGACACACATTTAGTTTGTACAGTTTTTTAAAGAATTGTTTAGTTGCTGATATTAAAAGAAAGTCATGGAGCGTTTGTGTCTGACTAAAAGTAAGAGAAACACTGTTCAGGAATTAGATTCTGTGTTGTGGTCTAATTTCTCACCACACCAGAGTATCCAAGTGATTTGGACCCCACACATATTTTGGGGGCTTTTATTTTGGTGGATACAAATGGCTGAAATAGCTTGTCTGTCGTCACGTGAAACACACCAGACTTGATTTAAATAAACTGCAGCCGGTAGTTGTGAAAGCAGTCTGAGACGTGCGCCTCTCTGTCCGTCTACAGCTGGTCTGGGGGAGTTCAGGATCCGGGACCTGAATGATGAGATAAACAAGCTGCTGAGGGAAAAGCGTCACTGGGAAGTTCGTATCAGGGAGCTTGGAGGACCTGACTATGCAGTGAGTAAAGAAGCTGTGGAAACTGTGAGACCTCACTTGAATTGATGATTGAATTAACAGTCGTTAATTGTGTTGACGATGTGTTTGTCAGCGTTTCGGTCCGAAGATGTTGGATCATGAGGGGAAGGAGGTTCCTGGAAACCGAGGGTACAAATACTTCGGAGCAGCTCGAGATCTGCCGGGAGTCAGGGAACTGTTTGAGACGGAGCGTATGTACACTTTATGTATTTTCTTAAAAGGTCAACTGTACAGACCCACCATTAGTCCTCACTGGTCATGTGACTCCCAGCTGCCCCGGCTCCGAGGAAGACGAGAGCAGAGCTGATGAAGGACGTAGATGCAGAGTACTATGGCTACAGAGACGAAGACGATGGCGTCCTGCTTCCTTTAGAGACGCAGTATGAGAAACAAGGTGGGACTGTTTGATTATGTTTCGTAAGACTTGTTACAGCGCTGACTCTAAGTCAAATTCTCAAAAAGTGGACACAACAATTAAAAGTGGGAAATGTTTAAACAGAGACGTCTAATTATTAGTCGCTTCAGCTTTAAGGCTTTGATGCCGTTTTACAGTGTGGTGTTGTATCTGCAGCTGTGATGGAGGCGGTGCAGAGGTGGAGAAAAGAGAAGGAGTCTCGACTGTGTGGAGAGAAGCAACAGGAGGAGGAGGAGGAGGAGGAGAGCATCTACAGCGTCTACAATGAAGAGGTGAATTTTACCTGTTCCACTTCCAACCAGTCAGAGCCACACACGCACTTTGTTGTCATGGCAATGTTCACAGCTGATCTCTGACAAGGTCAACTGTCTGTTATTATTGTGATAATTGACGTTGTGTCATAGTTTGATCATGGAAAGTTTAGTGAACGTTCTGTGAGGATAAGAAGGAGCAGCTCAGTCAAGCTGGTGGAGATCAGTGTAGTTTAACAGACAGAACGTATCACAGAGTCACTGATTCGATGTGGCCTAACTGAGCAGAGGATGGAGATGAACCAAGAGGAGAATAATCTGTGAAAAGCAAAACACGGTCGCTCTGATTAAAGCAAGTGGGAAAAGCCTGAGAGACGATAGAGGATCAGCTGAATGCGTCAGTAAATAAGCAGTGATCCAGAGAAATCAGATTTACTTTATTTTCTATCATTTCATTATTTGATCAGTTCAACTTATTAATATGTCTCTTTAAGAAGAAACATGTCTGGACATGCAGGTCAAAGTTGGGTAAAATAATATTTTGCTGCTTAGAGATGTAATAATGTGTAAATGATTTAAATTAACATGTCAAGAAAAACTAGTGACTGAACCTTTACAGTAGCTTTAGATACTGGACGGAATAATGTTGTTGTGGACTTGACCGAAACCAACTCATTAACCGTTTGTAATAAACTCAACAAAGGCAGCTAAACTAAATGAATAGACGTCCATAGTAACTTGAATTATCCTAAGTCTGTTCAAATCAATCCAGGATAAGCGTTTAATCACAACACAAGGTAAATCTCCATGGTAACTAGACTGGGATTAACTGTCAAGTCAAGGATCAATTCAACCAGGGTATGTGGAAATTCCTGCTTAATCCATAAGCTGGGTTTTGTGCGACGTTTGCTGCCGTCAGTCAACGTGTTGGTTGGTTTCGTGTCCGCAGCCTGAAGATGACGACGGCCAGGGGGAGCAGGAGGGAGACGAGGGAGGAGCGTCCTTCATCGCCCACGTACCTGTTCCTTCACAGAAAGAGGTGAGACAAGTGAACAGGCTTCTGACCTGTGACGTGTCGGCAACACAGACGCTCACCTTGCCCTGAACTCTGTGTCTCAGGTGGAGGAGGCCCTGGTCCGGAGAAAGAAGATGGAGCTGCTACAGCGTTACGCCAGCGAGACTCTTCAGGCTCAGAGTCAAGAAGCCAGAGCTCTGCTGGGACTCTGACCCTTCTGTCTTGACCCCGTTCATGTAAATACGGACTTTTGTACTCAGCCTGTTTCTTATTAAACATTGTTTAAATGGTTTTGGCTCAGTCTGTTAACGAGCATCAGTCCAAATGTTTATGTGCAGTCTTTGTAATGACCACAGTGAAGCTGTGCAAATGTGTCATAACTCATCAAATTCTGTCTTGTTTTTTTATATTAAATTGAATATGAAGTAAATGATGGTCTTTGCTGTGATCAGAACTGTGCTTCCTGGTTAGAACCTGCGTTCTCACAGGGTCCAGCAGTTCATCCCCGTACATTTACCCAAACCTGGAACCGAACGCATCACACAGAAACACACAACTGTGTTCTACAAGAAACCCAGTCCAGCTAAGTTTGTGGTCCGTCAGGATTCTGTTTTCATATACGAGTGTCCAATTCTAACCTGACAAGAGCAGGACTGAGTCCGGAACCAACAGGACGACAGCTTGACAGAGGTCGTTGAATGGTTTTATTATTGCGCTGCCACTGTTCCTGATTCGAAGGGAACTAAACAAACTGGGTCGAACAGGAGACGCTGCGTTAAGCACAGAGCTCCCTGTCTCTGCCTCGTGCTTTCCATCTGGCGGCTGATTGGTTGATTGACAGCAACTGCTGTAGCATGTGATTGGCTGATTAACAGCTGAAGGCTGCACGTGAGAGAGAACCTCAGTCAGGACCTTTCAATTAGTGAGACTGTGGGGTTTGTTTCAGACTATTACTGCTTTTGCAACATCAGAAAACGATCCTTCCACAACATGAAACAACAACAGGTTCATCTTAGATATAGAATCTGATGCATAAAGTGTGTCTGATGTTCAGCTTCACAGTGAGTCCAAAAGTGGTTCTGGTTCAGCTGATCAGACTCCAGTAAGTCAGCTGATGATTTCCTGAACTGAAGCTGTCTGTGACGTCATCGTCCCGCCTCTCGCGCCAGGCGTCTATATAACGGCAGCAGTTTGCAGCACTGGGACAGACGGACGTCATGTGGTGCCGCCGGCTCCTTCAGACACTCAGACCCATGTCCACCAGCAGAAAGGTCGGTTTGTGTTTTACCAGCTTTTTCTCTAATTTGGAAACTGGATTTCTGTGCCAGTAGAAAATGATAATGGTTTTAAAAATACATGTCAGTTAAGAACATTGGTATTTTTAAAACTTGAATACGTGAGAGACGTGACGTCTTTGGTGGTTGTGAATATGTTTGACCCGTCCTCTGCTCTCACAGGTGGGGCTCCTGTTTGACGTGGACGGCGTCCTGGTCCGTGGCGGTTCTGTGATTCCTGCTGCTCGACGAGCTTTTCAGAAGCTTTTGGACAGGAATGACAACTTCCGGTTTCCTGTCGTATTTGTGACCAATGCAGGAAGTTGTCACAGACATCACAAGGCCCAACAGCTGTCTCACCTGCTGAACATCCGGGTAAGACAGACATGTGGAGAGACACAATCATTAAGGATGAAAGGAGTTAATGAAACCATTGTGTCACAGTGAAAATAAATAACTACACGTTTGGGGCAGTTGTGGCCCAATGGATAAGGGGCTGGACCTGTAGCCCCCAGGGTCAGAAGGTCCGACTGAGGTGACCCTTGAGCAAGGCACCGAACCCCCAACTGCTCCGGCGGTTTGTTCTGTGTATTCACTTAAGGATGAGTTAAATGCAGAGCACACATTTGCCCATTGTGGGATTTAAATGACGTGATGCAGGCGTAATCACTTTTTACTGTATGTTTTCTCTTAGTTCATTCATTTTAAACTCATAAAGCCTATTTTCAGACTTTTATAATATGGTTCTGCTTGTGTTTTCTGACGTATGAATCTTTTTATTATATTCTCTGTCAGACCCAACAAAACATCCTGAACGTGTCTAAATCTGCTGCATAGCGGAGAAGTGAGACTAGTTGCTGTGGATGTATCCGTCATCCGTTCTGTCCTGATGCACATGTTGTAGGGGAACAGACGTCTCTGTCCATTTCTAAAATCTACTGTAACAAGTCAGGAACCAAGTCAGGATCCGGCTGAAAAAACTTACGGTGCGGTCTAGTGCAGTTTCTCTTTCTGGTTTTAGATTGTACATTATTCTTTCAGTTCTGGCTCAGTAACAGAGGTCCAAAAAGCTCAGAGTCAGGTTTAATGTAGGTCCGTGTTTAATGGGCCTCTGTGTAATCCCTTTTTTGGGGATTTATGTTTTTGAGCCCTCTGACATGTTTCTCTTTCTCTGCAGGTTGCCCCAGAACAAGTGGTCCTTTCCCACAGTCCTCTGAAAATGTTAAAGGATTTCCATGACAAATGTGTCCTAGTTTCGGGACAGGGACCAGTTACCGACATTGCTCACACGTATCCTCCTCCACTTGACCTGAATGTTGGATGACGAGGTTTTAAACCTTATACACTGTTGCAGGCTTTACAGGAACAATAAGGTCTTGGTTAATACAACACTTGGAAATCTTCCATTGTATTTACATGTCAATGGAGATAAATCAGTGCTAAAATGCTGCAGCGTTTTGAGTGTTGAAGTCTTGACCCGGTCCGAATCAGTCTGGGTTTTCAGAAGGTGATGAGCATTGAGCAGCTCCGACAACATCACCCTCAGCTGGATATGGTAGACCACAACCGGAGACCCGCGCTACCTGTGAGTACCTGTAGAAGGGTTTACCATAGAGCCCACAACAGACCAGGCAGAACAGAAAACATTTAACCTGAACTGAACATGCAGTGACGTTCAGAGGTTCTGTAACCTGCCCTGACACTGTTTTCTGCGTTTCAGTTGTCCTCTCTCCCGACTCTTCCTAAAATAGAAGGTAAAACGTAATTATAAAAAGTTTACTGTGTACTTAAACCTGTGACGCACATGTTTTAACAGTGAACAGCTTTAATGGCTCTCACATGCAGTGAAAGACTTGTTATGGTTCCTTTGCTGGTATGTTTCAGTCTAAACTTAAACATTTAGACTGACATTCATACTGAAGGACAATAAAGTCAGTGAATCTTTGAACCAAAACTATAACCCCTAACAAATACCGACAGTAACAGGTAAGGTTTAGGTGAAAAGCGTGTTTAGTTATATTTCCACACTTGTGTTTGTGTGTGTGGAATATTCAGACACAGATTCTGGTATTTTTTACTTCCTGCATTGCTGTAGCGATCATCCTGTTTGGGGAACCAGTCAGATGGGAAACCAACCTGCAGCTCTTGATTGATGTTCTCCTGACCAATGGGAGTCCCGGTTGTGAGCACACTCGGGTATCGTCGAGTCACCTTCCAGTTCTTGCCTGTAATATGGACCTGACATGGATGGCTGAGGCTCCATCACCACGGTAATCTTGCTATTCTGATCAATATGTTATTCTGTCAGGATAATAGTTTTCTGGCTCTGGTTTGACCCTGCTACGCTCCCATAGGTTTGGTCATGGAATGTTCCTGCTGTGTCTGGAGTCAGTCTACAGGAAACTGACAGGACAGGACCTGCAGTACCAGGCACTGCTTGGAAAACCCAGTCTGCTTACATATCAGTATGCTGAGCATCTGTTGAGGCTGCAGAACCACAACCACAAGCTGACCACCATCTATGCTGTTGGGTAACCAAACTGATGGTAACACTGTTAGTTAACACTCCTTGTAACAGCAACAGGTAACCAACCAACAGGTAACCAACCCTCATAACAGCAACAGGTAACCAACCCCCATAACATTAAACAGATAACCAACCAACAGGTAACCAACCCCCGTAACATTAAACAGGTAACTAACCAACAGGTAACCAACCCCTGTAACATTAAACAGGTAACCAACCAACAGGTAACTAACCCCCGTAACATTAAACAGGTAACCAACCCTTGTAACAGCAACAGGTAACCAACCAACAGGTAACCAACCCCCGTAACATTAAACAGGTAACCAACCCTCGTAACATTAAACAGGTAACCAACCCTCGTAACATTAAACAGGTAACCAACCCCCATAACATTAAACAGGTAACCAACCAACAGGTAACTAACCCCCGTAACATTAAACAGGTAACCAACCCTTGTAACAGCAACAGGTAACCAACCCCCGTAACATTAAACAGGTAACCAACCCTTGTAACAGCAACAGGTAACCAACCAACAGGTAACCAACCCCCATAACATTAAACAGGTAACCAACCAACAGGTAACTAACCCCCGTAACATTAAACAGGTAACCAACCCTTGTAACAGCAACAGGTAACCAACCAACAGGTAACCAACCCCCGTAACATTAAACAGGTAACCAACCCTCGTAACATTAAACAGGTAACCAACCCTCGTAACATTAAACAGGTAACCAACCAACAGGTAACCAACCCTCGTAACATTAAACAAGTAACTAACCCCCGTAACATTAAACAGGTAACCAACCCTCGTAACATTAAACAGGTAAGCAAACTGTCTGTGGCATCACCTGTTTGGTAGCTAAACCTGTGCTGTCAGGTATACACACGTTTTATTTTGTGTTCATGCTGCCACAGAACATATTTGGAAAAATATTAAAAAATGGTTATAAGTGGCAAATTCCTACCAGACAACAAACTGGCAAGCAACTAATTTCTATAACCACTGCTATGAAAACTTACAGAACAATTAGTTGTTTTTGCAGCGCTGTTGACTCAGGTCTTCTCTTTGTGCCAGATAACCACATCTCCCTCTTTTTTACTAGTGACAACCTGATGACAGACATCTATGGTGCTAACCTGTACAACCGTTATCTGACTCAGCACGTTGCCACGGCAACAAGCACCAAGCTGTTTGCGGAGGGAGTAGGGAATCAGGTGGTGGTGGCAGAGGAGGAGCTGGTCTCAACTGCTTCACAGTGTCATTCCATACTGGTTTGTACAGTTTCACTGACAGGCTCACAAAGTGCAATAAAATAAATACATAAATATGTAATCAGAAGAGCCATAAGCTTTAGTGTTTGTTGAAGCAATTAAAAAGTTAATTCAAGGTTCAAAGTAAAATGATGCAAAGACTTTCCCAGTCAGCCCTTCAGTGTCCTGTTGACATGTGCTGTACCTGTCCTCAGGTGTGCACAGGTGTCTACAACCCTCGCTCCACGTTGCCTAGTGACCAGAGCAGCATCATCACAGAGACGGTGTTACGCGGTCACGGAGACCTGGTTCTGGAGCCGGATCTAGTGGAGCCGAACCACGTGGTGGAGGATGTGGAGGCTGCTGTTGATCTATTGCTGCAGCAGGAGGCTCCGTGACCTGTGACATTAGAGCTGCATGTTTCAGTTTTTGTAACTGAGCATAGTTTATTCTTTGAACTTTGTGCTACTATGTGTCCTTTGCTAAATGAGTGTAGTGGTCAAAGACGTCCCAACTCAGAAGAATTCAAGCCGAGGCAGCATTAGGTTCAAATAATCAAACATGAATTTATTTTCAGTGGTGAGATGAGAAATGCACTAACCTATAAATTGTTGTTACTGTGACCATCTTATCAAAATCTGACTGTGGTTTTATTTGTGGATCGTAAGCATAACAGATATGTGAAAACATGTAGAAGCTAATTTCCCTGCAATGGAGAATGATGAAAATTAAAGATAATAACTCCTGAAAGTTTAAGTGTTTGGCTCCTTTGAGATTTGACGGTGCACAATAAGACGACCCGCTATTTAAAGTCCCCTGAACCTGATGTACAGCAGATTTAGAAACTATTCATACTCTTTGTGTTGTCAAAGAACAACTATACTATATTACAGTATGTAATCAGTAAATGGTGCTTATTGGTACGTTCTGCTGTAGAAAAGGGTGTAATCAACGAACAGACGCCACAATAATTAACCACATTTAATTATGTTATAACAGAATGTGTGAAATCCTGTGTGTTTTTTTACATCATTACTTTTTGGAACTTGGCTTTAGCTTAAGCCTTGACCTGCTCAATATGGCGGCAGAAGCGTGACAAGTAGGAACAGGAAGCGGGAACGCCGCTGCGCCTGCGCAGTGGATCATCCCTGGTCCCTGTAAAGATGTCTGAGCAGGCGGGGAGGGAGCGGAGCGGAGGACCCGAAACAAACGTACAGAACCTACAACCTTCTGCAATTTAACCAGTCAAGGTAAGAAAACGCGCCCCCGCAAAGCTTCGCTGACCGCACCGATAAGCAGTGGAAGGTCTCGGCCTTCACAGAAACCGGATTTTAGGCGCGCAGGGTTGTTGAACGAGTAATAAGGAGCATAAATGTTGTGCAGGACGCGCCGCGCTGTGGCAGGGGCGTGTCCGCCATTTTGTATGAGAAGTGGGGCCGAAACAGCAGCTACCTCTCCGAACTGACACCGAACGGGCCGCGTAAAATGGCCGATAATGTCAGAGCCCAGGGCGGCCCGGTTCCCTCAGTGTGTGAATAATTCAATGTATCCCATTTTAGACCGCTAAGGCGCGATAACAACTGCCGCGTCGCCCGTGTGTTGAACCCGGACTGTTCAGGAGCAGACGCAGCCTTTTGTTGTCCTCCCCCCGCCTTCCCCCTCTTCTCCTCCTCCTCCGTGTTTGTTTGGAAAAGCCACCAAGCGCATGCGCGCAGCCGAGGCGCTCGTTCATGTTTAAATAAGAAAACGCGAGTCGTTCAGCGCGTTTCATTAATGAGCGGATGAAACGCAGAGCGCGTGAGCTGCTGGAATGGAAGCAGAAGCAGAGCGAGCATCGGTGATCACGTCACGGAGCCCGTTCAACTTACCGCCTCCTGCCTTCAAACATGCAGCCGTCGTCATGAGCGTTGATGTGTGGACGTCACCGACTCTTCACAGCGGCGGAGCCGACATGTGTCTGATCCGCTGAGGGGCGCGATCTTTTTTCAAACAGGTTTGGAATAAGTTAAGTCGGTTGAAAGCTAAGATTATAAGCGAAAAACAGACACAAAGTCACAGTATTAAGTTATGAGTGAAGTATCAGATTCAAAACTGACCTGCTACAAGTGTTTAAACCACCAGTAAAGCGCCTGGTGGGAAAACGACAAGATACATTTTTAGCTAATACTTGTCCTTCCTCTGATTTTCTGATTTCATCTGGATTTTCCAGTCTGTGCCTTTTTAAATCCATAATACGGCCTTAATACAGAAAGAAGATCCAGTCAGTGCTAAGTTAAGAGACTTTAAAGTGAATACAACCCTCTGGTTTATGTCTTGTTTCAGACTACAAAGATAAATCTGTCATTGTTAATTATTTGTAAAAATGGTAAATTATACAAATTTACCATTTTTACAAATAATTGGGTAATTTTTATTCTTTTGCACCTTTAATATTTTTTGGACCTCTTGTAACAATAGAATTTCCCCACAGTGGGATCAATAAAGAATTGTTTTCTCTTATTATTTTCTGGCATTGTAGCTGAACATTTTTTGATTTTATGTTTGCATATCAAACACTTGATGCCGTCATATTAATGGCTAAATCCTGAAGTCTTAAATATCGTGTTCAGGTTAACGATAGAGTTGTTGGTGAATTTATTAACAGAAGCTGAACTGATAAACATAAGTTTGAAAATTTTAAGATTTATTTTACCGTGATTGAATTTAGATGAAAATATAAAATCAGTGACTTGGCCAGAAAGTTGAAAAAGAGTGTAAAGCTTTATTATTAACAAATAGTTGCTGTTTTTGAAATATTTTCAACTTCAGTGTTCACAGTAATTTCAGAATATATAGACCCAGGAAGCCAGTCAAGAAAATGTTCCGTTGTGAAAGTTACAGGATTTCTTTCTATCCCGCCAGATAGATGTTATTCTGACGAGCAGCTGAGATGTCCAATGACAGCCAGGCATCGGTGAAGAGCGAGGCGGCTACCATGCTTTCTCCCTCTGGCTCATCTCAGGGTCCGCCCCTCTCTCCGCCCTCAAAAGCACCTGAGCTCCCAGGTACCCTTGTCTGGTGCTTGTCTCTCTTATGGATGAACTGGTCCGGTTGGGCTCACCTGTGCTTGTGTGTCTCTGACAGATGAACTGGTCCAGGCAGGTTGGTCTAAGTGCTGGTCACGGAGGGAGAATCGACCGTATTATTTTAACAGATTCACCAATCAGAGCCTGTGGGAGGTTCCGGTTCTGGGTCAGCATGATGTCATTGTGAGTCACAACAAATAAACAAGATGTATTGAATTTATAAGAAATGGATCCTGGACTTAACACATGACAATAAGAGACATATACCATCAACATTTATACAAATGTGACTTTTGTGATCATGGTCTTGCTGTAAACTGGGTGACTGGATCTGTATCCACCATAGCTAATCAATCCACAATAAACTGTGTGATGGTCTAACTGGGATTTTTAATCTGCTTAGTTTTTACACCGTTATGGTTTCTGTTACTTCATTTACCTACCTCTGACCTGTTGCTCTACCGTCTTTCTTATCCAGTCTGACCCACTGGGTCTGAACGCTGCCCCAGCGGATGCAGGAGACGGTAACCTTGGCAATGGTCAGAGGAAGAGGAGGAGCTCTGAAGAACAAGGGGCGGGGCCTAACAGTTTTAAACGAGCTAAGGTAACGCTTTCCTGGGATCAGTTGAAGGAGAAACAGACAGTCAATCATGGGATAACAATTTTTTCATCTGACAAAATCTCCACAAATTCTGGTTTGTGTGATATGAGCATGTATTTCTGTTCCAGGTGGAGCCCACTACACCCATCTCTCCCAGCACCCCTGGGGTGAAACCTTGGAGCGCCGCTCCAGAGGACAAACAGGTCCAGCCAGCCACGCCCACCACTCCAAGTCCTGCCCCTGTGCCATACAGACCCGCTGTGTGCGTTCTGAGGCCACGGCCTTCTATTGGCATCTGCAGCATAGGTTTGTTTGTCCTCAGGGTTTTAACATTTTTATGTTGTTTTCAGAATCTACTGGGACCTGGACATTCAGACCAACGCTGTGATCAGAGAGCAGCCACCGGCGAACCACTTGCCCCCCCACCCTGAGATCGAGCTACAGAGAGCTCAGCTGGTCACCAAACTGAGGCAGCACTACCACGAGCTGTGTCACCAGAGAGAAGGTACGGTTTGTATCTGAACTGCGTTCAGTTCCAGGGACTCAAATGGGTCGTTCACAGAACCATAGTTACTGTCACTCAGCTGATTAATTTAATTATATGTGGTCCAAGACTAAGTGTTTCGATCAGGTAGCACCAGCAAATCAGATTCGTTCTGATACACTGTATTGTAGGAGAAGCTACAGGTCTGACTCTGGATCAACTGATACTGAAATACCTCCTAAGTGGCTTAGTATCTTAGTATAAAACATATAAAGCCTGTTTAAGTGCAGCTCATTTCATCTGGAATGCTCAGATGATCAACTTGCATTGAAGGCCCCATGTGTCTGTCTGTGGTTCAGGTATTGATCCGCCCCGGGAGTCGTTCAATCGTTGGTTACTGGAAAGGAAAGTGATCGATAAAGGTCACGACCCTTTACTGCCAAGTGACTGTGACCCCGTCATTTCCCCGTCCATGTTCAGAGAGGTGATGAACGACATCCCCATCAGGTATATGTCTGACTGCTCCTGAAGTGAGCCACAGGAATTTACTTAAGGGTAAACTTAATACCTGGATGTGTGTATCTCAGGTTGTCTCGCATCAAATACAAAGACGAGGCCCGGAAGCTGCTATTTAAATATGCTGAAGCTGCCAAGAAGATGATCGACTCCAGGTAGGCCACAGCAAATCAGAAAGCGTCCTGCAGAGGTAAGCAGGGACCTCTGACCTCTGACCTGCGATCTGTGCAGGAATGCTAGTCCAGAAAGCAGGAAGGTGGTGAAGTGGAACGCTGAAGACACCATGAACTGGCTGCGCCGAGATCACTCTGCTAGCAAGGAAGACTACATGGTAACTCTGGAGCCTGTTGAATTCTTCATAACAAACATGTTCATAAGAGAACATGGATCCTTATGGTCTGCATGTGTTCACCTCCAGAAACACTACCTGACCTAACATTTTACAGGTTTTACTGGTAGAGGAGCAGAAATTGAAACTCATTGACTCTCACCCACCTGTAGCTGAACTACAGAGGCTTTGCATGAAGTTCTGCTTCGCCTCCTTCCCTTGTCGTATAGCTGGACGTCTTCATTCTGTCGTTCTTTGCAATGCAACTCGGGTGCAACACCGGGTCTGAGTGACGGCAGATTAGCAGCCTTTGAATCCTAATGTGTTTTTCTCTCAGTGGGATTTGTTGGGTCCTGTAACAAACTCAGTTTTTTTTTGTAGGACCGTCTGGAACACCTGAGGCAGCAGTGCGGCCCTCATGTCACTGCAGTCGCCAAAGACTCTGTGGAGGGAATCTGCTCCAAGATATACCAGCTGTCTGCAGAATACAGCCGGCGCCTGAGACAGACACACCTGAGCCTGCTGCAGGATCCACCCACAGGTACGCGTACGCTTCTGAGCCTGCTGCAGGTTCCACTCAGAACGTTGTATGTTCACCTGTGCTATGTTTCCGTGAGCAGAGGTATGTGCATCCCCGCCACAGTCCCGGCTGGTCTACTGTTACCCCATGCGTCTTTCCACCCCATCGCCCCCTCTCCCTCGAGTGGAGCTGCACTTTGAGAATGACGTGGCCTGTCTGCGCTTTAGGGGAGAGATGGTCAAAGTCAACAGAGGTCACTTCAGTAAACTGGTCAGTAGTGAGTTCAGTGAGAACTACTTCAGGCGCTGCTGGTGTATGCGCTTCCTTTTTCACGTTTTGATAATGTTTCACAATAAAAGTCATCCAGTTAAGTGGGTGTTTTGCTTTTTGAGCTATTGAAAAGATTTCATCTGACCTTGTGTGTTTTGCCTGATCAGGAGCTGCTGTACAGGTACAGCTGTGTAGACGATCCTCGCTTTGAGAAGTTTCTGTCCAGAGTGTGGTGCCTCTTGAAGCGATACCAGGTCAGGACTGTCTGTGATCCAGGGTCTCGCATCAGTCTGTGCGGTGTTGTGATTTAACAAGCTGTGTGTGTGTGTGTGTGTGTAGGTGATGTTTGGCAGCGGCGCTAACGAGGGGACGGGCCTGCAGGGGGCGCTGCCGGTCACTGTGTTTGAAGCATTAAATCGACAGTTTGGAGTTTCTTTTGAATGTTTCGCATCACCACTCAACTGCTACTTCAAACAGTTCTGCTCAGCTTTCCCTGATACGGACGGTTTCTTCGGATCTCGAGGGTGAGCGCTATGTAAATGCACATATACGTAATCAAAGCACTTAACACTTCTCATTTATCCACACACACTCCTACACCAAGAGCAGAGCTGCTGTGACCAGGAGAGCAGGGAATTTGTGGTTTTACACCACTACAGAACTGTTGGTAATTACGCTTTTGTCTTTTAGGCCATTCCTGTCTTTCTTCCCGGTCAGTGGCTCATTCGAAGCCAACCCTCCGTTCTGTGAAGAGCTAATGGACACTATGGTCACACACTTCGAGGTTGGTCCAGTTGGTCTGTCATCAAAGGTTTTGAGTTTTCACCATTTACTTAAACATAAAAATCGGACAGATTGACACAACCCGGTAACCACTGATCTGGGTTTGTCTAGTCCCCATGTAACATGCATTATACAGCCAGTCCAGTTCTATATCAGTACCAGTCTGGGCTAGTTTTGTGCATTCAGGTCAACACGTTGGGGGTGTGTCTCTGGTAGGAGCTGTTGGATCAGTCCTCGGAGCCTCTGTCCTTCATCGTCTTTGTCCCCGAGTGGCGAGACCCTGTGACCCCAGCCCTGACCCGCATGGAGGGAAGTCGGTTTCTTCGTCACCAGTTGAACATCCCAGCTTACGAACACGAGTATCGTTCTGGGAGCCAGCACATCTGCAAGAGGTACGACTGTACTGCGCCAACATTCAGTGTACTGATAACTGTGCTCTACAAGGTAATGACAGCGAAACTGATTGAACAACCCATATTTGTTCTGCAATAAAAAAAATGGTGGGACTGCAGTCAACTGAAATTGCACAGCAGTGTATTAAACAAATGCCTGTCCTGGTGTGGATCCGTGTTTTCACAGAGATGAAATGTACTACCGGGCAGTGCACGGTACTGCAGTACTCTTCCTCCAGAACAACGCTGGTTTTGCAAAGTGGGGTCCAACACCAGAGCGTCTGGCAGAGCTGACGGCAGCGTACCGCCCTTCCTCCTCCCGTACGTCCTCCTTGTCCTCTCCTGGCCCTGCCCACATTACACCTGGGGAGAAAGACTCCACCCCCAACACCTCTGAAAGGACACAGAGTAGCGTGATGTCACCAGGTGGTCATGACAACAACAACAACAGCAGCAGCAGTAGCAGCAGTCCTCGAGACAAGGTGCCCACTGTGTGACAGAGCATCTTCCCCTGCAGGACAAGTGTTTAAATTTTTAGTTCTGATTGTTTTGCCTGTTCAGAGTTTCCTCACCAGCACTTGTAGCACACATCAGATTCTTGAGCTTACTCACAAGGCTGCCGCCACCGCAGGGCCCCGAGTGTCCCTCCAACACCTGATCTCAACCTTTTCATTCTGTGGGCTTTCACTGCTTCCCCTCGATCGGATTTGTCCTTACTCTAGTCAACTGTCGAAACTCTGACATCATAGGCCAGGAACTTTCACATCCGCGTTCGGCTGTTGCTTAGCAACCAGCTCTCCAGCCATTAAATGATATCACCTGTTACGTTATCACTGGAGGATTTTGACACCGACATGGTTTGGTGATAAGGCAGCTATCATTTTTACTGGACTCACCACAGAACCCAGCAGCATCCTGCTTCAAGCCCAGCTTGGACGGGTGGATGACAGATCTATGGTGATGGAGGTGAGGAGTGAGGACTACTTTTGGGGTTCCAGCAATAAATCTTTGGTTCAGGTTCTGTTGCATGTGTACACAGACTACATCCACTTCAATCGAAAAATATTTCTCTTTCTCTGTTAAATATTAGCATATATTTCACATAGACTAACAATTTTTAAAAAAATCATTTTTAATTGGACAACTTTTTTGTAATTTTGTTTCTTCTGTATTATATTTCTACTTTATCAAAGCTAATTCAGGGGAACCTCATGCTCCACTGGGCAACATACATGGAGTTTACAAACACTTTGGATCCTGACACTCCTCACGCTTCATGACCTGTCGGGCAGCCAGCAGCTGCCTTCGTGCTCTTTGGCTGAGTTGTCCTGTTGGCGTCTTTTGACATGTGTAGATACTGTACAGTTAAGTCTGTTGCTGTTATTTTCCTTATCTGCTGTTGAATTGATTGGAGAAAAACAAATGTAACAGGTTTTGGTTAATTTTTCTGACTTAATTTAAAGTTGTTTTAAGATACTGTTTTCTGTATCATGAAGCTCACAATAGTTTGTTTAAACTAAACCAAAGTGTTATTAAGAAAATCTATATCTTGTAAATGTAGAATTGTGTATGCATCAGTAATGCTGACGTCTAACCAGCAGAATATTCCTCCACATTATTTTTATAATTTTCTGTTTAATGTAAGTGTTCCTTTTGTTTTTTATGGTTTTCTGGTTATTTTTTGCTGTGCATGAAACGTTCTGACTCTAAATAATGTTCGTATTCCTGAATGTGTTTTTTAAGACTGAGTCTTTGGACCGAGCGGCCTCACGCCTCATCTGCCTTCAGTATATGAATTTAACTTTAAAGTCCAATAGTTGGGAGTATTGTGGTCCGTCTGCTTTTAGTCTTTGTGCTCAGCTAGGCCAATGTTGGAAACGCCTAAATGAAACCAAACGGGAGACGAGCTTGTTACTGGTTATCAGGTTTGTATTTTAATGTAACTTGAGGCTTCAGAGGAAATGTCTGTGACCAAAATAATAATAAGCAGCCTTTACACCAGAGTTCTCCCATCAAAAATCTCCTGAACCTGACAGTGAAAGTGAGGACGATGAGGCGACGCCGCTCGTGGACGAAGGCTCGGCTGTTTGTGGTCGTCACAGCTGGAGAATGTAAATAAATCGTCCTTCATCCTGCTGCAGACAAGCTGCAGTGAAAATATATCGACCCAGAACGAGCGTCCGTCTCATTCATCGTTCACAAGGTTCTGCGGGTTCTGTTTTGAAATCAGATCAAATGAATTTAAACCTCAGTCAAACACGTCTTTGGAGTTTGACCAGCGGATGATTGGTTAATGCAGAAGATGTTTATTTACAGTAGTGGCTCCATATCTGTGTTTCCTAAAACGTTCATATTTGACTCTGCATTTTGAGCGTGTAGTGGTTTAACATGACTTTAGTTTTAAATGGTTAAAAATCTAAATGGAACAAAAGTACTTGGTTCGTTAGCGGACTTTATTTTGAAATGGGCTGTTTCAACGAGGCGGCCTCATGAAAAGTATGTTATTTTGAAATGTAAACGGAAAACGTTACGGCCAGCTTCACAAAACCGGAAACAGTAATTTCCTGAAAACAAGCGGATGAATATTGTTTATCGCTTTGGTGTCGTGTCGGACTCTCCGGGTTTGATTGCGAACGGACCCACGTCAACAACCCGGTGCTTTGCAAAATCGTGTCTTAAGGGAAAACTGCTTTAGCTCCCACTGTTGGCGTGAGTTGACGTTAGCCTAGCATAGCATAGCCTAGCATAGCCTAGCGCAGGGAGCCAGCCTTTGGTCAGTTCAGCCGGACTCCGTGAATCCTCCGTCTGCCATGGGAGCTCACCGCAGTGAGGGGAGCCGGGAATGGCTGGAGCAGGACGGGTCTGAGGCGCCGGAGCCGAGTCAGGTACGACCCGTAGCTAAAAGCGGCCAACGGGTTAGATTAGCGCGAAGCTAAGCAGTATGTTAAATGAGGGCGATGTGACTATTATATATAAACTATAATACTTTTACTGTCTCACATGTTGTTGTGTAGCAGCCATGGAACGTGATGATCAAACACAGACAGGTTCACAGGCGAGGACGACGCTCACACATGGCCGTCAGGTCAGTGCTGGGTTTCAGATTTGAGGCTCATAGCTTCCCAAGACAGGTGTACGTCACCTGTGTGAGTCTGCGTCGTGTGGTCACATGGAACGTGTGTTTGTATGCGCAGCTACACTGACCCTCAGGTGTCCATGGACCTGCTGCGGGCAGTGCTTCAGCCCAGCTTCAACGATGACATCATGGCTGTTTTCAAGAAGTATCACAAGGTCAGAGCTCACATCTGGAATCCAGGTGTTGGTCAGACATGTTCTTGATGGTTCGTCAGTGTCATGTTATTATATGTTTTTCTAGAGCAACCCTTAAAGAAATGAAAAGCGATTTACATTCGGTTGAATAAACTCTAAATAATAGAAACTTGCAGCTGTCGCATCGAGTGTCTGTCTGTGTTGCAGTTCTTCGAAAAGGCAGCAGAAAACGTGAAGGAGAACGTTGGGGACGATGTTCAGACGGACCAGCTGATCCGAGATACCTGCAGGAATGTCCTGGAGCATGTGAGCCCTCGTCATGTTTTCTTACCCCTGTACTTGTCTGTGTCTGTCTATGCGGTTACCATGGTTTCCTGTGATATCATCACCAGGCCAAACAGCTGTTTCCAGAGGGAGAAGGAAAGAGGGCCGGACCAGAGGTTGCCTTTAAGGTAAGTTCCTCCAAACAGGCAGTAACCTGGTCTGGCTGAACCAGTTCTGATGTGTGTGGTTCTTTGTGTTGCCAGAGGTCCAGACCTGTTGATGAAGACTGCAGTCAGAGAGGAAGCCCTCTTTCGAAGAAGGTACAGTGACCTCTAAGCTCTTGTGTAATACAGCCACGTGCATTGAGGACTGTGTCATTAACTATGCCTAATCTTAGCCTCAGAGGAAACCTCGTCTAGGTGGTACATTCATCTCCTCTGATCGACCTTTGACCTTCTCCTCTCAGTAAGTACCTGATGTCTAAGTGAAACCATCAGTATCCAGGTACATTATTCCACCTGACACTTGCTACCTGTTTTCTCAGGGTAAAGCCGAAAGCTGATCCTATCAAGAGAGAAGGACCAAAGGTGAGTCAAACCCATCACAGCTTCACTTGTGTGTTCGTAGGTATGAAGGAAACCTGGACCTGTTTATGGAGCGTTATGGACTGACCTCTAATGATGTTAACTAACTGTCTCCGACTAATGATATCACAATGTGTCAATGTAAACAAACAGGTTCATGTTTTTGATCCAACACCTGAACCAGTCAAATCTTAAATCAGGTGAGAGCCACTTGTTTCCCACACCTGGCTCCAAAACCTGAGGTCCTCTAAAAGTACAGCTGTGTCTCCTGTGCTAACGAAAATATTAAAGTGGGATCAGGTGGTTTGAACGTTCACTATATTCTTCTTCACGTTTATACATACTTTTACCTTAATATGTTGGTTTCAGTGGGATCCGTCTCGACTGAATGACAACAGCACATTTGTTCTTGGTTCCAGAGCCAACAAGTGAGTCGCCAAACACTTAAGAACGTGTGCGTATGTACCAGCTGAGTTTTCCTGATGGCACCGTTGTGTTTGTAGTTACACATTCTCACATCCGGGGACCTGATAGTAAGAATAGAAGAGTGTCCATCATACAACCAGTGGTAAATTTAACCTGTCACGTCACAGGGCTCTGGGGATGGGAGGGACCAGAGGACGTATCTACATCAAACATGCTGACCTGTTTAAGGTACGAACACGCACACAGTCTGTAGACGTACAATTAACGCACTTCCTATTTGTTTTAAATGACATGTGGAACGTTTCATCCTTTTCACATTCCTGTTTCTTACTGATCTCGCATTTAAACATCAAATAGCTTGAACGGTCTCAACACACACCAGAGTTACCTGTTCAGGTGTCTCACCGCTCATCTGTTACCTGTATGTTTACGCCTCAGTATGCAGCAGACGCAAAGGACAAACAGTGGCTGGCAGAGAGGCACCACATGAGAGCAACAGGAGGGAAGATGGTGAGGACACTGCTCATTAACCTTCAACTAACCCACCGTTAACTCTTCACTAACCACCTGCTCCTTCATCTTTACTTAATAGCACAATGTAAAACCTTCTTGCATTTTAGGTTTGCAGCATTTGTCGTGTACATAGGCTTTGAATGTGAAATGTCTGCAGCTTATCTGAGCAGTTCGGTTCATGGTAGCAGTAGTTCAGTCCCAACGTCAGCTGCGTGAATCAGGTTGTCATGTTCTGCATGCAGGCCTACCTGCTGATTGAGGAGGACATTCAGGATCTGTCCCACAGTGATGAGTACAAGTGAGATCTCCATGGTAACCACACCCATGTGTCTACACAATGTGTTTGCAATAGTAAAGTAACATCTGAATGCGCTTGTTCAGGGACTGTCCAGACGTAAGGATGGATGAGCTAAAGCCATTTTCTGTTCCTGGGTGGATGGTGGAGAAGATGAAGAGAGCCATGGAGGCCCAGCGAGACCAGGAACCCTGACCCCATGACCTCTTTAGATAAATTAAGAATAAAAGCCAGTCATCCGATATTTGGCTTCTAAGTTTGTGTTTTTACAACTGTTTTATTCAATAAAATAAAATTCTCTTCACTCTCTTGATCCGGTCAGACTGATTTGACTTAAGTTCAGGAATAAGTTAAACTGACTAGACATACAGGTACATCACAACACACCAGCAGCTGTTGACAGCAAACTTTATTTATAAAAATAAAAAAAACTGGGCGAGGTCTGAACAACAGGAAGTGACAGCATCCGGAGGCAGCACGTCACTCAATCCCTTCCTGTTTGTCCTTGATGGCGACTCTGAATCTCTCTTCCAGCAAAGACAGTTCACTGATCAGGTCGGTGATGGCGTTTGTGAACGCTTCCTGTGAATACACAGGTGGGACAGGAACTAGACTGTAGGCATATCTGTAGGATTCCTAAAGGTAGCAGTGCTGACTGGCTCGCTGATGTGCTGTAGTTAACTCAATCCAAGAAATTACATTTGCAAAATGACATGTAGCACAAGCTAATGAATAGCAATAATTTAAATACTGACCAAGTATTTAATTGGAAGAAAGAAACGTGCTCGACCTAATAGCTTTGTTCAACGAACTGTAAGCATTTCAACCAATCCTGGTATGAATAGAATAGTAATAATGCAGCTGAAGGTCGGCGTCATTAGCTGGAGACCAGATAACTGTTCTCCCAGTGACATCGTTAGAAAAATGATGCAACATAGGAAAAACATTTTCTCATGACCACTAAATTCTTTCCTGTCAAAGAGCCACAACGTCTGAGCTGAATGTCTGAAGGGGGTGTTTCCGTTACCTGTGGGCTGTAGTCGGGCGTGGTTTGGACTCTGATGACAATCTTGTGCTCCAGAGGATGAGGAACTTTATAACCAGCGAACAGGACCTGAGGATCTTTCAACAGCTGACTGACAAACACACCAGGTATTGATCAGATATTGATCCTGTATTTGTTGTATTGCTAATATCTTTTAATAACATGCTTAAGAATAAAAATGCTGCAGAGCAAATGTAATCGGTGAAAACATCCTGACAGTCAGAGGTGACTGATGAGAATTTCATAGTAATTGCAGCTCCTTCAGTGACAGACTGTTACGTCTCCACGTCGAAGCTTTTTCTTCCTGCTGCCAGTGAATCGTCCATCTATTAGACCCTTTACAACCTTATTTTAATAAGGGTACAAATGACCAATAGTGCAGTTGCTTGAGCTTAGCTCATATATATGTGACTGTTTGTGTGATTTATTTTCTATGGCGGCAATAAATTTCTATTTATTCATTTTCTATGGTGGCAATAAATTTCTATTTATTCATTTTCTATGGTGGCAATAATAACCATCATAAAGAGACAAATGTAGAGAAGCCAGAAGTGAGTCTGTCGCTCAACGTTCTCCGCGCTTACAAACGTACAAATGTTACTTCTGACATCATGTAACTAAAACTAAATAAAAGCTCAGCCGCGGGTTGAGCCGCCCGGTCCGTGGTTGGAGGACTAAGCACCGAGGACCGAGGACTAAGCACCGAGGACTAAGGACTAAGGACTGGGGACCGAGGACTAAGCACAGACGATCGAGGACAGAGGACTAAGGACCGGGGACCGAGGACTAAGCACCGAGGACTAAGCACAGACGATCGAGGACCGAGGACTAAGCACCGAGGACAGAGGACTAAGCACCGACGACCGAGGACAGAGCACCGGGGACCGAGGACTAAGCACCGACGACCGAGGACTAAGCACCGACGACCGAGGACAGAGGACTAAGGACCGGGGACCGAGGACAGAGCACCGGGGACCGAGGACTAAGCACCGACGACCGAGGACTAAGCACCGACGACCGAGGACAGAGGACTAAGGACCGGGGACCGAGGACAGAGCACCGGGGACCGAGGACTAAGCACCGACGACCGAGGACAGAGGACTAAGGACTGGGGACCGAGGACAGAGCACCGGGGACCGAGGACCGAGGACTAAGCACCGACGACCGAGGACAGAGGACTAAGGACCGGGGACCGAGGACTAAGCACCGACGACCGAGGACAGAGCACCGGGGACCGGGGACCGAGGACTAAGCACCGAGGACCGAGGACTAAGCACCGAGGACCGAGGACTAAGCACCGAGGACTAAGGACTAAGGACCGGGGACCGAGGACTAAGCACAGACGATCGAGGACAGAGGACTAAGGACCGGGGACCGAGGACTAAGCACCGAGGACTAAGCACAGACGATTGAGGACCGAGGACTAAGGACCGGGGACCGAGGACTAAGCACCGAGGACCGGGGACCGAGGACTAAGCACCGAGGACAGAGGACTAAGCACCGGGGACCGAGGACTAAGCACCAACGACCGAGGACAGAGGACTAAGGACCGGGGACCGAGGACAGAGCACCGGGGACCGAGGACCGAGGACTAAGCACCGACGACCGAGGACAGAGGACTAAGGACCGGGGACCGAGGACAGAGCACCGGGGACCGAGGACTAAGCACCGACGACCGAGGACTAAGCACCGACGACCGAGGACAGAGGACTAAGGACCGGGGACCGAGGACAGAGCACCGGGGACCGAGGACTAAGCACCGGGGACCGAGGACTAAGCACCGACGACCGAGGACAGAGGACTAAGGACCGGGGACCGAGGACAGAGCACCGGGGACCGAGGACTAAGCACCGACGACCGAGGACAGAGGACTAAGGACTGGGGACCGAGGACAGAGCACCGGGGACCGAGGACCGAGGACTAAGCACCGACGACCGAGGACAGAGGACTAAGGACCGGGGACCGAGGACTAAGCACCGACGACCGAGGACAGAGCACCGGGGACCGGGGACCGAGGACTAAGCACCGAGGACCGAGGACTAAGCACCGAGGACCGAGGACTAAGCACCGAGGACTAAGGACTAAGGACCGGGGACCGAGGACTAAGCACAGACGATCGAGGACAGAGGACTAAGGACCGGGGACCGAGGACTAAGCACCGAGGACTAAGCACAGACGATTGAGGACCGAGGACTAAGGACCGGGGACCGAGGACTAAGCACCGAGGACCGGGGACCGAGGACTAAGCACCGAGGACAGAGGACTAAGCACCGGGGACCGAGGACCGAGGACTAAGCACCGACGACCGAGGACAGAGGACTAAGGACCGGGGACCGAGGACAGAGGACTAAGGACCGGGGACCGAGGACAGAGCACCGGGGACCGAGGACCGAGGACTAAGCACCGAGGACTAAGCACCGACGACCGAGGACTAAGCACCGACGACCGAGGACAGAGGACTAAGGACCGGGGACCGAGGACAGAGCACCGGGGACCGAGGACTAAGCACCGACGACCGAGGACAGAGGACTAAGGACCGGGGACCGAGGACAGAGCACCGGGGACCGAGGACAGAGCACCGGGGACCGAGGACCGAGGACTAAGCACCGACGACCGGGGACCGAGGACTAAGGACCGGGGACCGAGGACTAAGGACCGGGGACCGAGGACCGAGGACAGAGCTTCATTGTTTGTGTTAGTACTTACGCCCGAATAATGTTGCCCAGCGTGTGATCCTCCTTGTTCAGGGTGAACAAACACGCGTTGGGGACTTTAGTGTCTTTGCTGATGCTGATCTTCTTCTCTCCTTCAAATAACAGGAACGACTCGAAGGCAGGAGGCGCGTTCATCTTGTCGACGGGAGGACGACGCCACGGAGAACTGACCGGAAACGAGTCCTGCTCCTCCTCCTTCTTCTTCTTCTGCTTCTTCTTCTTCTTCTTCCTTTGATTTCTGGCGGGTGGCATCCAGTGATGAGGCGCATTACCGCCACCTACTACGCTGGAGTGTGGATCAGGATAGTGCGAAAAAAACCAACTACGCTCTACTTATTAGTCCTGTGTCTCAGAAATGTCATTGTTGCTCTGTAACTTCCTGCCTGACTGAGTCTGTGCTTCAGATCTAAGCCCGTGTCCCTGTTCTTCCTCTGACCTCTCTGACCTCTCTGCCTGACAGTGACATGACACCTGCTCCATTGACTCCTCTGCTTTACAGAACCTACACAGACCCGTCTGGTGTTTCCCTGTTGGCTGCAGTGACTTATTCAGTTCTATGTGACTTAGTCTTAACCGTGATCTTATTGTTTCCTTTGCCAGTGAGTCGCCTTCTCATCCCTTCAGTTCTGTGGGGCTGGTATCCACATAAAGGCAACTGCTAGTTTTAACTTTTGGATTCACAGATTTCATTGTCTACTCTGAGATAAAAATGTTTTAACAGATACTAACGCTGAGCTGGAGTCTGAGCACAAATCACTTTAGATAGATAGATTCTTTATTGTCACTGTCACTTGTACAATGAAATTTAAGTTCCAGTCATTTAAAAGGTTCTGTCCATACAGTGCATCATTCATACGAGGTAAAAAAAACTAAAACAATACAACAACCCCACAACAAACATCGTACATTGCATTGGTCCAGACTTGAGTTTTGCATTATTTTTTAGCAGCGTTCAGAGCAGATATTAAAGTGGGATAACAACTGTGCTTGAGTCTGTTAGTCCTAGTCTTGCATAGTCTGTACCGTCTGCCTGAGGGCAGCAGTTCAAACAGGGAGTGGCCTGGGTGAGAAGTGTCTTTTATAATGTTCAGTGCTTTTTTGAGGCAGCGGGAGCTGTGTAGGTTTTCCAATGTGGGGAGAGGGCAGCCAACAATCTTCTGTGCGGTGTTGATGACCCCTTGGAGAGCTTTCCTCTGAGCTGCTGTGCTGCTGGTGAACCATATGCATATACAGTATGTTAGAATACTTTCTATCGTGGCTCTGTAGAAGGACACCAACAGTCTTTGTGTGATGTTGCTCTTCCTGTGTGGTCTTTCTTGTGTGGTGGCCTACTCTGACTCTCTGTCTGCGACCAGAGAGGAAGATAGATAGATAAGACTTTATTAATCCCGCAGTGGGGAAATTCTGGTGACCCAGCAGCAGCAAGAGAAAAAAAACAGTTGGAAAAAAAAAAAAAAATAAAGAGTAAAAATATGTTATACATTATATACAAAAAGAAAGACAAAAAATGTACATATCTCACATAAACATAAAGTGCAAAAGTGCCGAATGAAAAAAAAACATTAAAAAAAAAACAAAACAAAACAACATACATGTAAACATGGGCACCGCACGGCACACATCACACTATGAACAGTCATGTTGGTGTGTTGTGGAGTCTTGTTGCCGTCGGTACGAAGGACGTCCGGTAGCTCAGTCCTGCACTTCGGGTGCAGCAGTCTCGCGCTGTGCGAGCTGCGTTGGTCCTCCACGGTTTGGTGCAGGGGGTGGGAGGGGTTGGCCACGATGGACGACAGTTTCGCCTGCGTCCTTCTATTGGCCACCACCTCCATGGACTCCAGTGGGCAGCCCAGGACAGAGCCAGTTTTCTTCACCAGTTTGTTCAGTCTTTTTCTGTCTCTGTCCGCGCTGCCGCCCGCCCAGCACACAACGCCGTAGAGGACTGCCGATGCCACCACCGTGTCATACACAGTCCGTAGTAGAGCCCTGCACACCCCAAAGGACCTCAGTCTCCTCAGCAGGTGGAGGCGACTCTGGCCCCTCCTGTACAGGGCATCAGAGTTGTCAGTCCAGTCCAGGTTTTTGTTGAGGTGGACACCCAGATATTTGTAGGTGTCCACCACCTGGAAGCTGCTGATCCACATGCAGGTTGGATGTGGGAGCCCCAGGTCCTCCAGCTTGGCCACCAGCTTGTGTGGGAGGATGGTGTTGAAAGCCTACAGCTCGGCTTTCATCCACAAAGAGCATCCTCACGTAGCTGCCCTGCTGCTCCAGGTGTGACAGTGCAGCATGTAGCGCTGTTGCTATGGCTCCTCTGTGGATCGGTTCTGTAGGCAAACTGGTTTGGGTCGAGTCTTGAGGGCAGAGCTGCTGTGATGTGGCTACGGACCAGTTTTTCGAAGCACTTCATCACGACTGGGGTCAGCGCCACTGGTCTGTAGTCATTGAGGCTGGAGATGTGGGGCTTCTTGGGCAGGGCGACTATGGTGGAGGACTTCAGGCAGGGGGGGACAGTGGACTGTGCCAGGGACCGGTTGAAGGTCTTTGTGAAGACCTCAGTCAGCTCGTCTGCACAGTCCCTCAGCCCTCGTCCTGGGACGCCATCAGGACCAGTCGCCTTCCTCGGGTTGACAGCGTACATCTCACCTCGTGTTGCTCCAGACTGAGGATCGTGCTGCTGTGCACCGTGTGGTGTAGCTGCGCCGCATCCGGTGCAGAAACCTCAAAGCGAGCAAAGTAGATATTTAGTTCCTCTGCTAGCGTGAGGTCCCCTTCAGCAGCTTTGACGTTGGTCCTGTAGTTGGTGAGGTGCTGGACGTCCTGCCACACCTGCCGGCTGTTGTTACTGTCCAGGTCAACCTTCGTCCTGTGGTCTGCTCTGGCCTCTCTGATGCCTCTGATGCCTCTTCTTTGTGTGGTTTGGTTTGTTCTTCCCACAGCTGCTGTAATAGCCAACATTTCCACTGTGTCCTTGGGTTAACTGAAGCTTCCACAGCTGGAGCTTTGCCTGCAGACCCTGCTCCTGCTGTGTTTGGGTCCTTGGATCCATCTGTGTAAACCTCAATATAACCCTTCACTGATCGGAGCCTTCCCTCGGCCCACGCTGCTTGTAAACGAGCTTCATCTTCTGTTTGCCATTTAATGGCGGTTCGCAAACAACATAATGGTGCATTACCGACACCAACCGGTGGAACGAGGAGCAGAAAACCCAAAAGAAGATGCTCACGCTAAGACAAAACTGGTAGAAAGTAGTGATCCTCGAGAATTATTTCGAACTTTACTTTAACATTTTGAGTGTCTTGGATTAGCTGCCTTGTCTCTCGTATTTCTGTATATATATTACAATTCAATTTTTTCAATTCAACTTTATTTTCTAATTCACAACATTAGTTATCTCAAGGCTCTTTACAGTGAGATTTAAGACCTGACACAACTAAACCCAACAGATCCACAAAGAGCAGCTTTGAATTGGAGCCAATCAATAAATTGTACATTTTAATAGCAACAGTGGAAAAACTCTATAGAGGAAGAAACCTCCAGCAGACCCAGGATCAGTGGGAGAACATCTGCCTTGACCGGTTGGAGTGAAGGGATAGAGAAGAGAGAAAAGAACAGCAGCAAAACAACAGACTCAGGCAGGATGGTTGGACCAGCAGCTGAACACTGAGACACACGACTCTGAGTCTGACGATACCTGGAGATGAGAATAGAGACAGAAAGAGAGAAACACAACTAGGAGAGAACAGAGACAAAGTTAGTCACATGTGGACATGGAGGCATGTTAGTGGATGGAATAGATAGAAAACCAGAGGAGCTCAGTGAATGAAGGAGGTTCCAGCATCTAAGCCTGTAGCAGCTGAACTAAGAGATGGATCAGAGGAACCAGAACCATCTGGAACCATCAGCTTTGTCAGAAAGGAAGGTTTCAGCCTAGTTTTAAAGCAGAGAGGGCGTCTGCTGCTAGAACCTGAACTGGAAGCTGGTTCCACATAGAGGAGCTTGGAGCTAAAGGCTCTGCCTCCCGTTCTACAGGTAGAAACTCTAGGAACCACCAGTAGACCAGCTCTGAGAAGCAAGGTTCTGTTGGAGCAGAAGGAGCCATGAGGTCTAAGATAAGATGGAGCTTTATTATGAAGAGCTGTGGAAGAGGAGAAGGATTTAATTCTATCCTAGATTTGACAGGACAGAGAAGCTGATGTAGGAGAAATGTGACGTCTCTTCCTGAGTCCAGTCAGACTCTGCTGCATCATTTGAATTAACTGGAGGCTTTTTAAAGAGTCACTGGTTCAAACTATGAGCAGGGAGACACAGTCGTCCAGCCTGGAGGAACTAATGCAGGGATTCATGTTTCAGCATCACTCTGTGACAGGATGCTCCTCATTTTAGCAACATTCCTCAGGTGGAAGTAGGAGGTTTAGAGATTCTATAATGTAGGATGTAAAGGAGAGAACTGGGTCAAAGATGACACCAAGGTTCCTACAGTAGAACTTGAAGCTAACGTTATGTCCAGAGAAACAACCTGATTCAATAATGAGTCTCTGTGGTTTTAGCACCAATTATAATAAATAACCTCAGTTTGATCTGAGTTTAGTTGTAGAAAGTTATGGGACATCCAGGACAAGTTTGACGTTTAACTAATTTGTTGTTTCCTTCCTATAAATATATATATATAAAAAAATGTCCCTCCTCTGGGGTCTCATCCATCCAGCTTGAGGGTTCTGCTCAGTATCTTAGCTGTTCCTGCACTTTTCTGGACTGAGATGTCTGAGGTCTTTTCTGGGATCTGTTCTAGCCACTCCTCCAGTTTGGGGGTTACTGCCCCGACTGCTCCAATGACCACGGGCACCACTTTCGCCTTGACTTTCCAGGCCTTCTGAAGTTCTTTGAGCCCCTGGTATTTCTCTAATTTCTCGAGTTCCTTCTTTCTGATGTTAGCATCGCAAGGTATTGCTATGTCAACCACGACGGCTGGTCTCTGCTGTTTGTCCACCACCACCATGTCCGGTTGGTTCTCCATTACCATTTAATCTGTCTGTATCTGGACGTCCCACAGGATCTTGGCTCGGTCGTTCTCTACCACCTTAGGGGGTGTTTCCCACCTAGACCTTGGTTCTTCCAGTCCGTACTCTGCACAGATGTTCCTGTCCACTATACCAGCCACTTGGTTGTGACGCTCCATGTTTGCCTTTCCTGCCAGCATCTTACACCCTGCAGGTATGTGCTGGATTGTCTCAGAGGCCTCTTTGCACAGCCTGGTATATCTGGCCTCTATTGCTCAAGGCCTGTTCCTGTGCAGCCATGATTAGTGCCTCTGTGCTGTCTTTTAGTCCAGCCCTTTCTAGCCATTGGTAGGATTTCTTGATATCAGCCACTTCAGTTATCTGGCGGTGGTACATCCATGTAGGGGCCTGTCCTCCCATGATGGCACCTCCAGCACCTCTGCCTCCCCTTTTCACTGCCTGAGACACTCACTGAGCACTTAATCCATTAGAGCCATCCTCCGATTGTGTGTGTATATATATATATATATATATCAGAAAGAAGGAACTTGAGAAATTAGAGAAATACCAGGGGCTCAAAGAACTTCAGAAGGCCTGGAAAGTCAAGGCGAAAGTGGTGCCCGTGGTCATCGGAGCACTCGGGGCAGTAGCCCCCAAACTGGAGGAGTGGCTAGAACAGATCCCAGGAAAGACCTCAGACGCCTCAGTCCAGAAAAGTGCAGGAACAGCTAAGATACTGGCAGAACCCTCAAGCTCCCAGGCCTCTGGTAGAGGATCTGAGCTTGGATGGATGAGACGGCCCACGTTGGGCGAGGAGGGACATTTTATATATATATACACACACACATATATATAGAGAGAGAGACAAGGCAGCTAATCCAAGACACTGAAAATGTTAAAGTAAAGTGTCTTCAAATCGACTCCTGGATATTACTTGATATTATTGCTTCTTCTACCTGTACATGTAACCTCCTCCGCGTTGTTTAAAACCATGTTCCCAGTTAAGACCAAACATTGTTTTGACCAGCTGGACTGTTCTCACGTACTGAAGATTTACACGAAGCAGTTTCAAGGATTTTTTATTAATTTTAAAATTGTATTCTTTTATAGGATTTACATAAGCGGAGCAACACAGTGTCTGCAGCCCAACAGGGAAGCGTCTCAGAGCCGAACAGAAGCCGAACTCAGCTGAGTTGGTTCTGTGGAGCCAGCTAACATAGTTAGCATGACGCCAATCCCAGCTGAGTTGGTTCTGTGGAGCCAGCTAACATAGTTAGCATGACGCCAATCCCAGCTGAGTTGGTTCTGTGGAGCCAGCTAACATAGTTAGCATGACGCCAATCCCAGCTGAGTTGGTTCTGTGGAGCCAGCTAACATAGTTAGCATGACGCCAATCCCAGCTGAGTTGGTTCTGTGGAGCCAGCTAACGTAGTTAGCATGACGCCAATCCCAGCTGAGTTGGTTCTGTGGAGCCAACTGGGGGACAAACACGCGGGTGACTGACAGTCTCCACCGACAACATGACACAACACCAGGAAACGGTTCATTTAAACGACAGCCCTGTGACGTCAGCATCATCGCTTTCTTTTCGGATATTCCTTCTGACAAATCACATCCATGTTTGGACCGTTTGCACCTTCTCGTTGGTTGTTTTTGAACGTCGGCCGCCGATTGGCTGAACGAGACAGGACGTGTCTGTTTAAACCGGGGGGCGGGAGCGTGTTCAGTTTGAATCCACGAGCGGCTCCGTTTGGACCAACTCACGGTGAGTCTTGCAGGCGCTTTATGTTCTGAAACGTGTCGGTACCGCTTACTTACCGTTTACTCATCGCTCTGAAGCAGCTGTTTGCTGCGGTTTCAGTTAAAATCAGGCTAGCAACAAAGCTAATGCTCAGTTAGCCGGTGGAGCTAACGTAGTTAGCACGGTTCAGCCGCGCCTGCTGCGCCTGGGAGGACCTGACTGGCCGGTCACAGAGCCGTGGGCTCGGTGTGTTTGTTCCGCGGAAGCCCGGTGTGTCTTACCGTCTGTCTGTCTCCAGCACCGCCAGCAGTCATGGCGTCACAGAACATGGATCCTGCGGCGACTACAGCTTCCTCCACAGCCGCGCTGAAGGGCAGCGAGAGCGGCGGCAGCGCGGCCAGAGGCTCTGTGTCCAAACGGTGAGGCCCGGTTCCGGTACCGAGTACACGTGCAGTAACGGAACAACCCGAGCACGAGATAAAAAGCAGTTCCTCTCGTTACGCTAGTTAGACTCACCCTGAAAGCTGTGCTTGGTTTCCTGACTGTCTGTCGTGTGTCTGCAGGCTGCAGCAGGAGCTCATGACTCTGATGGTGAGTTCAGTCCATTTACGTTTTGGTCCTGCCTGTCACCATGGTAACCGCTTCATTCACATACAAGACGTCGGTCCGCAAAATACCTCATGTAGCGACGGGCGATGTCAGATTGTAGTTGAGTATAGTTTCCCTGGGGTTTAGGCAGATTCCCTTTAAATGTCTTCTGGTGCAGTGAACCGAAGACCTAGTGGGGTGTGTTTAGCCGTTCAGCTGCTGGGACATAGTTCTGGTCTGGACCTTTGAAAGCTACTCACTGTGCATCTAGTGCCAAACATTCAGACGAGCTTCAAAATACTGTGATGACGTAATCTACCTCTTCATAGATGTCGGGTGATAAAGGCATTTCAGCATTTCCGGAATCTGATAATCTCTTCAAGTGGGTCGGAACCATTGACGGAGCTCAGGGCACGGTAGTCTGTCTGTCTGTCTGTCTGTCTCTCTGACACAATGATTGATTGTTCACCCAAGCTGCACAGGTGCTGACTGTCTGTCCCGTCAGGTGTACGAGGGTCTCAGGTACAGGCTGTCCCTGGAGTTTCCAGCTGGGTATCCGTACCAGGCTCCTCGTGTGAAGTTTGTGACTCCGTGTTTTCACCCGAACGTGGATGAGCAGGGATTCATCTGTCTGGACATCCTGAAGGACAAGTGGTCGGCGCTGTACGACGTTCGCTCCATCCTGCTGTCTATCCAGAGCCTGCTGGGAGGTAACGGTTCCACTTGCTGGTTTTTGTATCGTATGTTTTGAACCATCTGGCGAAAGGTTAAGTTCTAGCGCACTTCAGTTGGGTCTCAGATCTGGTGTATGAGGGCCCAGGTGGCTTGCTATGTTCACCTTCAGCTGAAACCTCAAATGTTTGAGATTCTGTGACATGTTAACTAAACCGACCGCTTAGTCCTGGTCTTCTCTCAGTCCAGAGCCATTTACAGTATCTAACCTGTTGTATTGTGTCCCCAGAACCAAACAATGAGAGTCCTCTGAATACAGCTGCTGCTGAGCTTTGGGACAACCAGGAAGGTGAGATGATAGACATGTTCAGAAAGGCAGTGTTTGCTAAAGTGCAGTTAAACGCACTTGACAAATAAAAGTGATGAGGCTTAATGTTTGAGGTCATAGTGGCTTATATTGTATTAGAGGTGATGCCGTTGGCTCAGCTGGAGCTCGTGGTAGTTGTAGTTCTAACAGCTGTTTGTCTCTTGCAGCCTTCAAAGCTCATCTCCACTTGACGTTCCAAAAGTGAAGCTGCTCTACATTTTATTCTGTTGTCTGTGTTTGTACAATATTTCTATGTTTGTTCACCTTCACTGTATCAATAAAGTTCTTAATCCAAAGCACACTGTTAATTACTTTTATTTCTGAGGGACAGTTTACTCCAGAAGTAAATTGGAAATTAGTGAGGGGCTGGTGCGGAGTCTTTCTTGATAATTGTGCCAGGAAAAAATGTAAAGCTTCAAAGTGTCCGTGAGTGACGTCTAGTGGACGGTGCAACCTACGCAAAACGACTAAAGCAGTGAATTTTAAACCATTGTCATCAATAAATGCCCAGAGAAGATTATGGGCAATATTTGCAGGCAAGTTTCCGCAATGTAGGATCAGAGGTCCTCCGAGCTGCCAGCAGGGATGATGTCGCTGGGTACAGAGCAAACACCGGACCTGCCCAAATATTTCAGCATATCCATTAAAATGGGAAATAATTCAATAATTGAAGCAGAAAACGTATAAAGTATTTTACCTTATTTGGTGGCGTAAGATCAAAATGAACCCAAACTTTTGAAGGTCGTCTGCTGCTGACAGTTGGTAAAATATCACCCTGCAAATTTCTTTCCAAATCTCTTCACGACATTTTTCTTTCATTGTTATGCATCTTGTTTCGTGAGTATCACCGAGACAAGTCGATCTGTCATTGGCTCAGATCAGATTCGATGAAATGCTTTGAAACATAAAACAAGAAATCACAAAGTAAAGCAAAGGGTCACGTGACAGCGGAGTTTGAAATCACTGCGCTTCAGGAAGAGACGAAGGTTTGGAGTAATTTGCCATCACTACTGGAAATGAATTTTGTAGCACGTTGACTTGGACTGAACAGAACCCGTTGGATGACGCTGTGTAACAGCTGGTCAATAGACTGTCAATCACTTGAGTGAATGTATAGAATATGTCACTCTGGTTTAATTCAATTTGTTTTATAGATAAAATATTTAATTGCTGCTATAAAATTCACACAAACTTGTACGATTTTTTTTATTTAATTATTTTGAACAACAATATGATGAAACTTTGAACATGTTTACAAAGAAATTTCGACTTTGAAACATGTTTTCATAAGTTATTTTATGATGCTCGTACTTGAATGAAAACCTGCGTCTTTCGAAATGTGACTCTATTAAAAGCAATTCTTCTGCAATTTCAAATCTCAGTAGTGATCCAGGATCCACCGTCCCACTATCTGACACAATGCAGTCTGCAGCAAGCGGACGTCTTGTTCTCAGAAACCACCTCAACCTCCATCAGATCTTCCAGGCTTTCGTCTGGCTGGTCCAAGTCCCCATGAGCTTCGGCCCACGCAGGCTGGGTCGCCTCCACCGACCAGAACGCCACTGGAACCTATAGAAAACAGAATCAGTTCTCCCTTCAGACCAGAGGAGCTTTGTCACACACTGGTTCTGTCTCACCCTCCGCTGCATCTCGTTCAGCATGGTCTCCAGTCCCGTGATGTGACTGATCAGATCAGGACTTGCTTCCTCCTCCAACGTGACCCACGGCACCTGGACCAGAACAACCCGAGCAGCCATGCCCACAGCCCCGTCCACACAACCTGGACAGACAGTGAGAGTGATGTGATGTGGGACAGGTTCCCTACAAATGTCTACATGTAACAGACCATTTCAGAAGCGTTAGTGCAGACTCCTTAAACTAAGAATAAGTTGTTTTTAGAACCTGTCCCAAACTATTTCTCCAGATGAAACATTTAAGAAGTGAAATAACACTAGTAAATGTTTTTGAAATTGGGCTTCTTCTGAGTTTTGTGGAACTGATGAAGACCTCGTGGTCCAAAGGAGGTTTTCCTGGACATTTTACAATCAGGGACCATCGAACAGATGCTTGGTTGATACTTTTGAAGTGCGTCTGCGGATTTTAAAGGTTTTATCAGCCATAATAGAACGTGTGTTGGTCTTTGAAAGGAGCCAGGTGCTCACGTAAAGATGTGCAGGAATATTCTAGGAGGTACCAAAAAGGCCCAGAATCCATGTAGTTTGCTTCCTTGATGAGCTTTTGAATTGAAGACCACAGATTCCATTACATAACTTTGAAAAGTGCTACTTGAAGATGACTTTCATTCTAAGGGACTGAATGAGTGAAGATTCATTGTGGAGTTGAGCTAATGTCATGAAGAAGATTCCTGGTGTTTAACATGGTCAAGGATGTTTCCAGGATACAAATAAAATGTCCAGACACTAAACTGGAAGGTGGTGAAGTAAAGAGGACAAAGCACAGGTGTCTCAGACTCGGCCACACAAGGCGCTGACCTGTGCTCACCAGTGCACGCCTGTCATTCGGCTGCGTCAGAGGGAACTGTCCAATCAGACTGCTGGTCTTACACAGGTCAGACAGGAAGTTCTCCACCGCGGACAGGAAGAGGACCCAGAGACGCTCTGACAGTTGTTGACCATCCACACTGGGAGGTTCAGAGTCTGACAGGAGACACAGTAAACGGCGGGACAGACCTGCAAGCAGGTGAGAGACAGGTTAATGAATGTAAGTACAGGTGGTGTTCAGATGTGTGTACAGGTGCTATTACCACTGCAGATCCTGTATGCAAGTG
This sequence comes from Macropodus opercularis, assembly GCA_030770545.1. Lineage (NCBI taxonomy): Eukaryota > Metazoa > Chordata > Actinopteri > Anabantiformes > Osphronemidae > Macropodus > Macropodus opercularis. The sequence goes on along the minus strand of CM061099.1, from coordinate 231,540 downwards.
CCCTCATACCCTCCAACTCATTCCGTAGGAAAGTGCCGTCAGCTGAGCTGCCGAGCAAAGCTGCCAGCTGCTGGAAACAGGAAGTGGCGCGACCGAGCGCCTCCTGAGCGCGCTCACACTCCCGCTGATTCCGACGCAAGGCCGTCAGCTCGTCTACCGAACGACGCCACCGACTCATGATGTTATCGAAGACTGAGGGGAGGAGACAGATGTCTTGAATGTTTCCGAAGACTCTAAAGCGTGCAGACCTTGAATCTCACCACGTGAATGTGTCCTGTACCTGTAATCATCAGACTTCATTGATCCCTGCTCTTTCATTCACAAGCTTCCCAGCAGTAAGTAAAACAATTCAAATGTATTATTACATTGGATGTTTTTCTAAAGATTCGGTCCCGTGGAGGCTGGACTTGCTTTCTATGCTTGAAGTTGCTCCTCCTGAAAGGCTTCATTGCTTCTGACCTGGCTTTGGTGGCAGCTTTTAATCGCTGTGCAGACCTGAGCCCAATGATGGAAAACGGAACCATCTGAGTTGTGATGTATTGAGAGCTTCGAACGCCCGCCGTGTATCTTAGAAGGTCATCCAAACCAAACCACACACACAATCTAGTCCACCTTTGAGTTTTAGTTCAGGCTTGTTTGTGTCTCTTGCTCCACACTAATATTTCTGGCCAGTTCGGGTTCCACGTAAATGAATTGTCATGTCAAGTTGTTTTTGTCTAACTTGGTTCCCTTTTATTTGATTAGAATTGTGATCTCCAGACTAAACAATTCAATAATTCATGTTGGATTCATCAAACAGTGTATAAAGCTCAGGAACACATTATTACATACAATCCAATAATGTTATTTACTAATGTAAAAGGTCAAGCTTCTAGCTACACAAAACCTGGGATTTAACTTAACTGAGGTAATAATATTTTCACTGAAGTAAATGATTAGATCTGAAAAATGACTGAACTTCTGTCCGGTTCTAAAAACGTTAGAAAGATGTTTGAAGAAGAACAAAGCCACCGTCCTACCTGCTGCTGATCTTCTTCTGTGGTGAAGCACCTGGCAGGTTTCGGTAAACACTAAGTTCTCTTCTCACGGGAGATCGTCAGTGTTTTTAATTAGTGACCCGCGACCAGCTGAGCCCGAATCCCCCCAGGACGCCCTCAACCTAATTTACCCTCAGAGACTTTCCTCTGGGTTATTTATAGACCACAGGACCCAGTCAGGTTCACAGGAAGGCAATTCTGGGAAACTTGCACTGAACAGTGTCAAGTACACAAACATTACACTACATTGATGACTTATAGCAAAGGAGCCACAACCTGTGTTCATGTGAAGCTTTATCCCGATGAGTCGTGATTATGTGTAACGTGATGCAGTGATTAAAATATGGAACAACGCTGTATTAGGTGTAGTTAGTACAAGTCGGTCTTCAACATATTAGTAGTAGAACTTGCACACTGACAGTAAAACTCAGCATAAAGTGTTGACGGTTTTTTTGTTTTTCTTAAGATTTTATTACATACCAGTTAATTGTTCACATGCTCCGCCCACTACAGAGACAGGAAGTGCCCATATCAGGTCAGCTGCCATCATAGTCTCACAGAATTCGTTGATCATTAAACTATGGCACATTATAATCCAGCTATTTATAAAATCCTCCAGCTACAGCTATTAGCGTAGCTTAATAAAAACTGGAAGTAGCCTCGTTCTAAGCTAAGCTAGCAGTTCCCTGTCTCTGCGCTAAGCTATGCTAACTACTGGGTCCCTCCCTCTGAACTGATGCGCGTGAAACATCTGGACATAAAATAGGTTTGAAACTCACAGATTGTCACATTAAACATATTGAACATTTACATGTTGCTGATCATTATTCAGCTTTAACAGCCTGGCCCTGATTCATCGTCCTCCAGGAGGCGATGATCGGTCTACAGGGAGGAAGTGCTGGTATTAGGAGGACGGGGGGCGTCGTGTTGTAGGCGAGTCCTGGTTCTGTTGTTGCCCAGTTTTGGGTTCTCAGTATTGGTTGGTTGATGGTTCCCATCTTTATGGAACCAGACTTATTTTGGCACTGTGAATGTTAGTCCGTGTCCATGTGTCTCAGCTCTGGTTCAGAAGCTGATTCTGTCACATTCGGACTAAAATCCTGTTCAGTATGTTCAGAGCAGAAGCTAAAGGATCAATAACATTAACAGTGAGATTGTTTAATTAACATCCAGAAGAAAGAGTCGATACTAATCCTGGACCTTGTTTTTGCTTCCAACATCAACACGTGACTGACGTAACCTTAACGTTGCTTCATCATCTTAAACCCCCTGAGCTGCTGCAGCTTCACAGTTTGTCTTTGCATCCGATTCTCAGTTGACTCTAGATGAACACGGTTCAGAAACGTGAAAAGAAGTATTTTTAACGGTTCAGCAGGTAAATCAACTTTTGAATCAGAAATTTGGATTTGGAGTTTTACTGATCAGCAGCTACGGACGTTGACTCTAGATGCTGCAGTGCTTCTCATTCCTAAAAGACGTTGCTGTTGTCGCCATATTATCGTCAGGTGCGTCGGCGGGCAGCCAGCACTTCCATCACCTCGTGGCACAGACACTGACAGAAGCCGTACAGGACAAGCAGCAGCAGCGTGGAGGGAACCAGACTGACCAGAACCACGCCCAACCACAGCTGACCGATCATCAGCAAGTAGATCCCCAGAGGCAGGGAGCTGAAGTACACCTGCACACGGACAAATCAACACACCTGTGAGAAGGCCACACACAGGTTGGACTGGTCTCATTCGTATTACATGTACTGACCAGGCACAGCGCCCCCAGCAGGCAGCGGGGGAAGCTGCGGGAGGTCCAGGTGTGACACTTCTGAACAGGCAGGTTGCAGGGCAAGGAGTCCAGGCTGGGGGGCCGGTACAGACCCACCACATTGAGCATGCTCAGTGAGTCTGAGGACGGAGTCTCATCGGGGAGCTCCATGATGGTGATGACAAGGCAGTCCGAGGAGCGGTGGGACGAATCCGTGCCTCCTGCTGACAGACACACCACAGTAAACACAGAAATTCAAGTTAAGAGGTTAAAGGTTACCTTACCTGTCAGACTGCCAGGACTTAGCACCACCTCCCCCCCAGCCGTTCCTCGCCGGGCTCGATCCTGACATGACAGAACGGCCAGAATGTGTCGGTCGTCCTCCATCAACCACACCTAAGATGAAAGAGATCGATTGTTTGATTGATGAGTTTTTAAAATAATGTATCACATGTTAGAATAAAGCTTCACCTCTTCATCTGGAACATGGGTCTCATGGCGACAAAATGGACAGCTGATGACCGACGGAGAAGAATCTCCTGAAAGCGACCAATCAGAAGACTTACATGACACCTGATCAGCATCAAGCTGATCGCGCCAGTTAATGGTGGATCTGGATTTACCAGACGGTTGTAGGGGGACATGTCTTACTTCGAAGTCAGACTACAAGTTGTCCTTTTATCTAGATAAACACTTGAAATTGTGTTTGAAAGTTAAGGTTCAATCAAGGCAAAGGTTTCGTGCTCATGCCTGCTAGTCTCTGGGTTCTCTGGTCTACAGCTGATGACTTAGCCACGTTTACCAGGTGAACTTACCCATGTCGACCATCTTCTTCAGACATTTGGCACAGACTCGGTGCAGGCAGCCCAACAGTTTTGGTTTCCGGCTGCGAGTATCATATCTGTTATAACAAATTTTACACTCGAGCTCCTCCAGAGTGTAAACCAGAGACTGGGCCCAGGTGTGCACCTGAATGCACCACGACAATGCGTTAATGAACGAGTGGGTCTCTCAGAGCACGTACACATAATAGTGGTAATATTTATATTATGACGAACGATGGCTCACCTTGCCCTCCGTCTCTTGTCCCGGCTCAGGTTGCTTCACCTGACTCATCTTATTGGCAGTTTTACCAAGATCAGGAGTAGGGTCTATGTGGGCGGGGCTTAATTCAACCAGAGGCCATCACCTGACTGAAAAAGTACCTGTTGTTCAGGAAACAAAAACCACAGCTTACATGTGACTGTTTCCTCCTACCTGCTTCCAGATCAGCTGATCCGTCTGACATTCTGAGAGGACAAACATCTAGAGACAGAGAGACACCGTCCACAGCCTCCAGCCCTGACACGTGTAAAACTGAGAACAGTGTCACACGCAAGGAAGACAGAACTGCATTCAGTCAAGAATAAGTCAGACTGAAACACCTGCTAATGATGTCGTACTGCGTGTTGTAGTATTACGTGTCGTACTGCGTGTTGTTGTATTACGTGTCGTACTGCGTATTACGTGTCGTACTGCGTGTTGTAGTATTACGTGTCGTACTGCGTGTTGTAGTATTACGTGTCGTACTGCGTGTTGTAGTATTACGTGTCGTACTGCGTGTTGTAGTATTACGTGTCGTACTCCGTGTTGTTGTATTACGTGTCGTACTGCGTGTTGTTGTATTAGGTGTCGTACTGCGTGTTGTTGTATTAGGTGTCGTAGTACAGTCGTACTGCGTGTTGTAGTATTACGTGTCGTACTGCGTGTTGTTGTATTAGGTGTCGTACTGCGTGTTGTTGTATTACGTGTCGTACTGCGTGTTGTTGTATTACGTGTCGTACTGCGTGTTGTAGTATTACGTGTCGTACTGCGTGTTGTAGTATTACGTGTCGTACTGCGTGTTGTTGTATTAGGTGTCGTACTGCGTGTTGTTGTATTACGTGTCGTACTGCGTGTTGTTGTATTACGTGTCGTACTGCGTGTTGTAGTATTACGTGTCGTACTGCGTGTTGTAGTATTACGTGTCGTACTGCGTGTTGTTGTATTACGTGTCGTACTGCGTGTTGTTGTATTACGTGTCGTACTGCGTGTTGTTGTATTACGTGTCGTACTGCGTGTTGTAGTATTACGTGTCGTACTGCGTGTTGTTGTATTACGTGTCGTACTGCGTGTTGTAGTATTACGTGTCGTACTGCGTGTTGTTGTATTACGTGTCGTACTGCGTGTTGTTGTATTACGTGTCGTACTGCGTGTTGTTGTATTACGTGTCGTACTGCGTGTTGTTGTATTACGTGTCGTACTGCGTGTTGTTGTATTAGGTGTCGTACTGCGTGTTGTTGTATTACGTGTCGTACTGCGTGTTGTTGTATTACGTGTCGTACTGCGTGTTGTTGTATTACGTGTCGTACTGCGTGTTGTTGTATTACGTGTCGTACTGCGTGTTGTTGTATTACGTGTCGTACTGCGTGTTGTAGTATTACGTGTCGTACTGCGTGTTGTAGTATTACGTGTCGTACTGCGTGTTGTTGTATTACGTGTCGTACTGCGTGTTGTTGTATTACGTGTCGTACTGCGTGTTGTTGTATTACGTGTCGTACTGCGTGTTGTTGTATTACGTGTCGTACTGCGTGTTGTTGTATTACGTGTCGTACTGCGTGTTGTTGTATTACGTGTCGTACTGCGTGTTGTAGTATTACGTGTCGTACTGCGTGTTGTAGTATTACGTGTCGTACTGCGTGTTGTTGTATTACGTGTCGTACTGCGTGTTGTAGTATTACGTGTCGTACTGCGTGTTGTTGTATTACGTGTCGTACTGCGTGTTGTTGTATTACGTGTCGTACTGCGTGTTGTTGTATTACGTGTCGTACTGCGTGTTGTATTACGTGTTGTACTGCGTGTTGTAGTATTACGTGTCGTACTGCGTGTTGTAGCACCCTAAGGATTTTTTTTTTGCCTGCGTTATGTAACATGCAGTAACAGCAGGTAGGTTCTTCCTAAATTAAAGATTGATTCACAAAGATTTTAAAATATTTGATATTGATGTATTTATTAGGAGCTTTATTAACGCACACACACTGTGCTCCGTGTATTTATAGACTGCAGTGGTTATATAACTGGGAGAGCACTGGGGATGCTGATGTTACTATGGAAACACTACATGCGTTAGCTAATGAGATGAATCAGATGTGATCACATGGTGAGTGATCAGCTGTTTGTCCTCCACAGCGGTAAATGGTGATAACATGCTTCAGAAGGAAACATGTTGCATTTATCATGCGTGTTACATACAGTGAACAGCAGCAAAGCTTTTCTGACCACACGTGCTCCACCGCTTCCTCTCTGAATGTTCCTCCCTGTGCAGATGCCTTGTGTTTCTAGTGTTGACCGTCATCTATAATCAAAGTCTCCACATAATACCAAATATAGCAGCATGTCTCGTGTTGAGTGTGCAGAGATTACGTGTTCCCTCATTTCCGTACTGGCAGCTACAGCAGGTTTAAGGCTCAGACTCAGACGTGTCAGCTTTGCACAATCCTTCTGGTTAACTGTGCTCAACCTCTGGTGTCGTCTAACCCGAAACAGAAAAACATTCCAGGGCTGATGGGTTTGATGCCTCCTGACTTTGCTCATTGAGCAGCTTCGCTGTCTATTCCAACACGCGTGTCACCGTCCATCTTGCTGTACGGCCACAACCTGTAGAGTCCAGTGAGTGACCCAGACCAGATGAGGCTAAACCTCAGCGGACTCCAGTCTATCTACTACGTCTTTACCCACATGCAGGTAGAAAGTATCACAAGAAAACATCGTGATATGTCAAACATCAAATACAGTTTTGATTTGATTTAATTTGTCGAGTCTCTGGGGTCATCGTACACATTTAAGACATCTGTGATTCTAGCTTTACTGATGTTTTAATCAGAAAGACAACAAACTCATGCTACCAGGTGTCACGCTTGTTATGAAGCAGCGGTCGAATCTAAGAACAAGCTAATTACTGATTGTTACAGAATATTCATTTATCAGCTTAAAACAGTCAAACGCACAGAGAACCAGAGCAGCCGCAGCATCAAAGCTGACGTTCGCATTATTATTAGAGACCGAGCTCATACTGGCTGAACAACCGGACCCAGGGAATCAGCTACCAACCGGAGATACGTTGAACGGGCGGTGACGTCATGTCGCGGCTCACCTGTGGGTCATGCAGGTGGCGTCGCCGGGCGCCAGTTGCTCTTCATGTGCTTTCCTTTAGGCGGAGCAACATGGTGGAAGCTACAAGCGGCTCGGTTCCTGCGTCTCCTGGGCTGCCATGTTGGTCGCTGTCCCTTCCACCTGCTGCTGGACGGGACCGGGCTGCGTGTCAGGCAGCGGCAGCGCTGATGCGGGTGCTGTTGTCGAAGCGACGCCGCGCTTGACCGTCGTCATGCGCGTTAACGGGCCGTCGTCGCCTCCTGTGACCTTCGGCGGCGGGAAGCTAACAGGCTAACGCTAGCGTGCTGACAGGTTACCCCAACCGTCTCGGGGGTGTCGGTCCGTTGGCCTCCGGTCGCTGTCCGGTTCTGGACTTGTTAACGGTGACTCACCGTATCTCCTCCGCCTTACTGCGGCGCGCGGCCGACACCGGGAGCCCGGTTACCATGGAAACAGCAGATGACAGGACAGTGAGACTGTGATTATTACCGGTACCGGAGGTTGAACCTGTAACAAACCAGAACCCAGCGAGACAACAGCAGGTCACATGATGGAAACGTCCTCCCGGAGCTTTTGGGCCAGTATCAAGCCAGAGGAACCCGACCTCCTGTCCCCCTCATGGTTCTGATGCGGGCCTGAGGCAGTTCGAGTCTTATTTCTTCACACAGAAGAACCTGGGAAACCGAACCAAGCAACAGTACAAAGCGGCACCTGCCGCCCTGCGTTGATCACGTTAATAATCACACGAGTAAATGTTTCACACAACAATAAATGTTGATAAAATAAAAGCTAAAGTCCAACGTCTGGTGCGGTAAATGGGTGGAATTAGTTTTGTCTGTAACAGTTTTTGCTTTTAGAGAACTGCTATAATTTGATGGTCCTGGATTTCGCTGATGCAGCTAAAGAACCGGACCAGTTGACGCCGATGACCGGAAGTATCAAATTACATTAGTCACCAACGTCTACTTTAAGTTATTAGTACCACGTTTCTCTAATCCTAAAGTTTTCCAGCAGCAGCAGCGTTTGTCCCTCCAACATGTCGCTGGTGTCATCAGTGGCCACAGACAGTGATCGGAACGTGTTTGAGTTTTGTTTTCAGAAGCTAATTTTGTTCTAAATAGCGGTTCTAAATATTTAACCCTTCTAAACGTCTGATCAGCTGTTACACTAGGGCTCCGTCTAATCGTGAGGATGCAAGTGTTCTCTTCAAGTTTAGTTTTATTACACAAATGTGTTTTGTTTTTTAACGTGAACAACAACAACAATGTAAATAATTCAGCATTGAATGTACAACACAATTTACTTCAGTTCTTGAACAATAATGTCCTGGGAAAACAAAGATTGTTATAAATCAATTTTGTTGTTTTCAGTTTGTTGTTTTTTAGCTTTTATGAAGTTGCTCCGTCCCTACTTGACTAATTGCAAGAGTAGGAACTGTCGGTATTTCTGTTTTAGCGCAGAACTTATCGGTTCCTGTGGTGGGTCGGATCACTTCCTGTGAAACACGCTGTCCCTCGCGTCACTTCCTCTGAGAGTCTAATAAAGACGGGTCTGGCGGGAGCTCCGCGGGCCAATTTTTTGGGTTTGTTTGGTGAATCCGGAGGGAATCGGAGCCATCAGAACCGCAAACATGGTGAGTGTCTACCAGGTAGAAAGTCCAGAGACTGCTTGTGTCAGGCCTGCTTATATTAAAGCAATTCAAGGGTTCATCGTTATGTTGGCGTGTTTCTCAATGAACGTTTAGTTGTCGTTGGGGTAGAGAGACCGGCTCGGTCGCATTGTACTGGTTTAAATGGCAATTGTGGCAAATGGTCAGTTTTTGTGCAGGTTCTTGCACCGCAAACGTCAATAGAATTTGCGGAACAAGGAATATGTTGTTACCGGGCGTTTTGTTTGTTGTTAGCTCCTCGGCTAACGCCCGGTGCTGCTTAGCATGAATGAGTCGAGTCACTTTATCGGTCAACATTTAACCGCTCAAACTCCATTGACACCGAAAACTGCCGCCGTGTACCGACTCCAAGCCCAGGAAAAGCGTTTAAAAGCCAGCGCGCTGCCTCTAACAGCCGGTAGTGTAAGCTAGTAGGTTCGGCTAAAGGGGCCGCCATCTTTGTTTGGCTGTAGAAACATGGCCATAACTCGTGAAACCGTCCAGACGACATCCAGCAGCAAACAAACGGTTTGGAGCAAATTTATCTAAAGATAATGAAACTACGTGTCTATATTATACAGCGAAACCTTTTATGACGACGGACACTCACAGGTACCACATGAGCCCAGAGCTGCTGCAGCAGCCATTCAAACGTTAGATCGTGTGAAACAAATTGAAGCTGAGGACAAATAACTGATGTCATGCTGATGCCTGTCTCTGGTCAACAGACTGTAGGAAAGAGCAGTAAGATGCTGCAGCACATCGACTTCAGGATGAGGTGCATCCTGCAGGACGGACGCATCTTCATTGGGACCTTCAAGGCCTTCGACAAACACATGAACCTGATTCTGTGCGATTGTGATGAGTTCAGGAAGATCAAGTAGGTCCTGGTTATTCTGGGGTGGGGAGGAGTAACGGGTGCTTCTAAATGTGATGTTGCTTATTCTGAACGTGTCTCACGTTCACTGACAAGTGTCTTCAGTTTGTCATTTATTAGAAACAGACTTTATTCTCAGCAGGTGGTTCGATGGTCAATAAATGCAGATTTTGTTTTTAGTTTATCCCCAGAAAGCAGCTCTTTATTAACCAAGGTGTAACATTTGCATCATGCTCCAGGCCAAAAAACTCAAAGCAGCCAGAGCGTGAGGAAAAGAGGGTTTTGGGCCTGGTTCTGCTGAGGGGGGAGAATCTGGTCTCTATGACGGTAGAGGGTCCACCCCCTAAAGATGTAAGTGCTGCCTATGGCTGAAAACAAAGTGATGTCACACATTTATTTTCACAGTACAGTAATGAATTGACTTGAAAGCATTGGTTTGTACTTTCAGACTGGCATTGCCCGCGTACCGTTGGCAGGTGTGGCTGGGGGTCCAGGTGTGGGCCGTGCAGCGGGTCGTGGGGTTCCTGCAGGGGCCCCGATGCCCCAGGCTCCGGCTGGACTTGCAGGGCCTGTCAGAGGAGTGGGCGGCCCTTCACAACAGGTAACCGTTGCAGCCTCACACCATGTTGTGTGGATTTAGACCCGGGTGCTATGAGCCTCCTGTGCTTCCAGGTGATGACCCCCCAGGGCAGAGGGACAGTTGCTGCTGCAGCAGCAGGAGCCAGCATTTCTGGGGCACCTACACAGTACCCACCTGGACGAGGAGCCCCACCTCCAATGGGAAGAGGAGCCCCGCCTCCAGGTCAGACAAATGATGTCACTGATTGGCTGTTTTGATTGTCACGTATGTCTGTGTTTAAATGTTCCAACGTCACAAACATCCAGGTGAACCACGACCACTTGAGCTCTTATGGTCTGGATGTTTAAGATAAACTATGTGATGCAGCTGTTCAGACATGATTCAATACGTATATAGTATATAATGTTTGGCTTTTAGTGTTTTTCCTTGCGTTTGTTGGCTCACTGATCGTCTCCTTACTGTGTTCTAACCGGTCCGCTGCAGGTATGATGGGTCCTCCACCTGGCATGCGCCCCCCCATGGGTCCTCCAATGGGAATGCCCCCTGGTCCAGGTCGAGGAGCTCCGATGGGAATCCCCCCCCCAGGCATGAGGCCGCCACCCCCAGGCATGAGGGGTAAGCTGGTGGCATTGTGGAGTTGACTCGAGTGGGTCATTTGTTAGGTTTTCATTAATCGTTATCCTCTGTTGCGTTAGGACCACCCCCTCCTGGCATGAGACCACCACCCCGTCCCTGAAGAAGCACCGCCCTCACATTTGGCTGTTGTATAGGTTTTTTAATTGTCTGGTTTGGGTTTTTTTTTTAAATAAAGTTCTTTGGTTTCAACTGTGTCAAGTTTCCATATTGAACAAATAAATGCACATGGACCAGGCAGATCTTAGTGCCAATATTCAAAAAAGTGGCTGGTTAAGTGGATGGACCCAGTGGCCCACGAACAAATGACTGATCAGGATGAGACTGACAGGATCCCTGTCCGTCCATCCGTCCTTGCGGGAGACGTAAACTGGGGGTGGGTTCCCCACGGGACGCCGGGGGCCCTTGCCTGTGGGTTCCTGGGTTCTGCTCTCTGGGGCTGAGCCCCCCCATTGGAGGGGGGGGGTCTGCTTCTGTTCTTCCTGGGGTGGGCTGGCGCTGGCTCATCAGTGGCCGGGCCTGACTCCTGGTGCTGTCCCTGTGGCTGCTGCAGCCCTGTCTGGGGGGCGTGGGTGGACGCCCCGGTTCAAGACATCTGCCCTCCCGGGCCTGAGGAGTGTGTGGCTACTGGTTACTGGGCCCTTTCTTGCCACTTGTTGGAGCATTGGGACGGTAGGGACACATTCATCACCTTCCCCCATCACCCTGGTTTCTACTAGTGGCACTGGGCACCAATGCTTGTATCGCCACAAGCGGTGAATGATGTCGTTTCACCGTTTCGGGGTAATGGAACAAACTATATGAGCAACAATGTGCTTACGTGTTATGTTATGATATACCTTCCTCTTATGTACTTATTCACTTATTTTAATTGTTTGTTTTTTTCCACAAATGATGTTATCATGGTGGCTATTGTTGCACTAGTACTTATAGTCGTTGTGTGGTTACTGTTGTTATTGCTGTTGTGGTTATTGTAGATGTCGCTGCTAGTCATTATCATCATACCTACCAGGACTGTTACTGATAAATTTCATCACTATAACTTATTTACATACTCTCAATCAATGTTAGTTATACCCTGTCAGTTGTACTATGTATTGTGTTGTCTGTGCCCCCCCCCCAATCCAGAGACTCTCATTTCGTTTTGAAAAAACCCCAAAAAGACTTACAAACAAGCCACGCCCCCTTCAGCATCGCGGAAGCGCGGTCATGTGACCTGTCATATGATCTGGTGACTTACCGGCAGTCGCAGGTTTTCCCGCTGGACGTGAACGGTACCAAGGTGAGCTCGCGCTCGTGGCCCGGTCAGAGCCTCGTTACTGGTTTAATTCTGCCATAACCGAGTGAACCCGTCGGTTTAGTTTGAGTTGATCCGGTTTCCACAGTTCATCGCTTTTAAGTGACACGTAACGTAAATTAGACAAACTGCTCCAGGTCTCAATGTTTCGGTTGACTAAAGTAGTTAAACCAACGAAAGACGAGCAAATCAATAGACTTTGGAAATAAATCAATTTAAAAGACACGAAAACTCAAACGGGAACTTCTGCTACAATCACGTGTTTTTAGGCCGGTGCTGCGCCCTCTATGAGGTCAAGCTGATTAATGTGGAGACAACCTGAGCTGAGATGGTTTACTGGTTAAACTGCCTCTTTTCTCCTGAGTCCGAACCGCGTCACTCTTGAATGAATTATTTCCACTTCCTGTCTGGTTCCAGATGCAGGTGGTTGTGTTGTGTTACTTCCTGTCGTCACTGCTGTCCATCAATGCTGCTCCAGCTGCAGATGAGGTGACTTACCTGCCTGGTCTACGGAAGCAGCCGAGCTTCAGACATTACTCCGGTTACCTGAGCGTGGCCGATGGAAAACACCTGCACTACTGGTCAGCGCCTGGGACCCGCCTGAACTCGCTTTTATCTGAGGGGTGTTTGTGACCTGCAGACCAACCATAAACGCTGTTGTCGTTTCCTGACTTTCCTGTTTGAGCGTTTCCCAGCTAAGTGTCAGGGACTCGTACACCTGCCTCACCTGAGCGCTGTCTGTTTCCAGGTTTGTGGAGTCCCAGAGTGCGCCATCCTCAGACCCGGTGGTGCTGTGGTTAAATGGTGGTCCTGGCTGCAGCTCCATGGACGGTTTCCTGACTGAACACGGACCCTTCCAGGTAGGTGATCTCACCTGGGACCGATTTGCATGTGATGTCATAGCAATAGCTGCTGACCTCCTTCTTTTGTTCCAGATTCAGGATGATGGTGTGACGCTGCAGTATAACCCGTACTCCTGGAATAAGGTTTGTTACATTGTTACGGCCCAAGGCCTAGAGTATGTGTCTATGTGTGGGTTCGCTGCTGTGCATGTTTGTGCGCATGTGTAAGATCGTTTGATTGGTGGAGCGGGAGCAGCAGTGTTCCCATTGGCTGGACTCCCTCTTCAAAACGGACAGCGGTGACAGCGGCGCCGGCCCCGTCTTAGCTACTGTAGCTTGTGGGGCCGCAGACACTGTTTTGTTTGTTGTTGTGGCCTTGGCTCAGCCTGAACAGATTTGCACCGTACACTGTAAATACATTGTCACCCAGGGTTGTGTATATATGGTGTGTACTGTTTGGGGAGTGGGTTTGACGTAACATACATGTGTAGTCACCTGTGCTTGCATTGCTCAGGTGATTAGTCCTCTGTTTCTGGGCAGATTGCCAACATGTTGTACCTGGAGTCTCCAGCAGGCGTCGGCTTCTCGTACTCCGACGATCAGAAATACGCCACCAACGACACTGAGGTTAGCGACATACCGACACACTGCTGATTGGCTGTCAGTTCCCCACGCGTTTACAGGTGTGCGTTCGTGCTACAGGTGTCGATGAACAACTACCTGGCTCTGAAGGAGTTCTTCCGTCTGTTCCCGGAGTTTAGCAAGAACCAGCTTTTCCTGACCGGAGAGAGTTACGCAGGCATCTACATCCCAACGCTGGCTGAGAGGGTGATGGAAGACACCAGCCTCAACCTGCAGGTACTGCAGTAATGCAGCCTGTAGCCGTTAGCTTGTACTATGAGACATTAGCAATCTCGCCACGTCAGCTGTGTTTCACCTGTCGAGCAGGGCATCGCTGTGGGAAATGGACTTGCCAGTTATGAGCTGAACGACAACTCTCTGGTTTACTTTGCTTATTACCATGGACTGCTGGGAACCGGACTGTGGACCGAGCTGCAGACTTTCTGCTGCAAGAACGACACCTGCAACTTTTACTACAGCAAGAATGAGAACTGCACCAGCAGAGTGAGCGTGTTCCCAACTCTACCAGATCTTCAGGTGGTTCGAGTTTGAAAACCTGGACATCAGGTGGTTTCACGTCTGTGTTTCCTTCTGCAGGTGAATGAGGTTCAGGAGATCGTCTACAGTTCAGGACTGAACATATACAACTTGTACGCTAACTGTCCAGGTGGAGTTGGACAAAGAGTCAGGTAAGCTATGACCTTTGACCTCTCACAGGTAAACATGTGACTGTACACTGAAGCTTAAACCTGAGAGGTGTTGCACAAAAGTAGGATTAATCAATATACAATCATCCTGGCTTGACCTCATTTACTAAATGAACCTGCCTTATTTTGTGAGGATGAGAAGAAGCAGCTAAGTCGAGCCTGGTGTGTTGATTTACAGACGACGTAGATCAGGAGACGCTGACTTAACTTGAGCAGCAGCTATTTAATGATACTAGGAGGTGAAACATTAGAAATATGGCTGCTACGATTTAAAGGCAGAGGAAAGGTGTGGCACACAAACGAACAAGCAGTTTTATATTTGTTAAGCTAAAGTAATGAACATTTTACAGGCTGTGATGTGATTTCAATTCATCTTTATTTCTATAGCAACAATTCACAACATCAGTTATCTCAAGGCACTTTACAGTGAGGTTTAAGACCTGACACAACTAAACCCAACACATCCACATAGAGCAGCTTTGAATCCAATCGATAAATTGTACATTTTAATTTCAAGAACAAGTGGAACTGGTGAATGAACCCTTTAGTTTATTTACTAGACTCCATAGAGACTCGTTATGGACTTTACAACCTCAATAGAACGGAGAGTCACTAGGATTAATCTGTCCTCGACGTTATCCTGCTCTGGACCAGGTTAACGACAGAATAAATCTGCACAGTCACTTAAATCAGCTTTTGTGCAGCGGAGTCTGGGCGACATTGAGACGGGATAAGTGAATAGTCTGCATGGCTTTAATTCATCCTGCGTAGGTTCGACCAGGATATGAGGACAATCCCCTCTCTTGGTTTTGTGTAATGCGTCTCTGGAGTCTGCAGTCACAGGTGTAGTCTTTCTCTCACTGATCAGTGTGGAGCGAGGAGAGCTGGTGATCAGGGACCTGGGAAACTCGTTCATCCTTCATCCGTGGACTCAGCTGTGGAGCCAGGTGTGTGTGAGACGTAGCTGCTTGTTTACCTGAAAGCTGGGTCACACATTTAGTTTCTTCGGACCCTTTAGAAGTTGCACGGCCTGGCGTCTTTGCACCGGTCCGTCCGGCTGGACCCCCCTTGCACAAACTCCACCCCATCTACACTGTACCTGAACAACCCGTACGTCAAATCTGCCCTACACATCAGTTCCAAGGCCCTGGACTGGGTCATCTGCAGGTCAGTGTGTCAGAGCACGATCTTCCTCCTTTTTTATACTTGTCTTAAATGTTTTGTTGTTTGTCCTGGTTAAATAACAAAGTTTAAAAAAAAGATTCTTATAGGTGACTCTGGTTTGTTAATATACCCTCTGACCCGTTGCAGCTCTGAGGTGAACCTGAACTACGGTCGCATCTACATGGACGTGAAGAAGCAGTACATGAAGCTGCTCTCTGCTCTGGTCAGTGAACTTCTCTCCATCCAGTCAAGGGTGAACCATCACAAGGATTTCAGCATAATAACAGAATAAATATCAAACAGTATTTGGTCACACTCCTCAAAGAGGAGTTTGACCTACAGCACTTGGTACCAAAACCAGCACAGACGCTGCATTAATCACGCAACAGTTTGGTTCTTTACCAAACGTGTGTGAGATATTAGAGGGAAAGAAATTACTATAAAAATAAGAATTAAAATCCTACATATGAAAATAATTGATATTTTGTGCCACTGGTTTTATTTTGAAATAGGTAGTTTTATTGGCAGCAAATTAACAAAAAATAATTGAATGTTGATCATTTAAACATGTGAAGGATCCAGGGTTGTGAGTGTCTTAGTGTGGTTCTGTACAGAAGTACCGGGTCCTGGTCTATAATGGGGACGTAGACATGGCCTGTAACTTCATGGGGGACGAGTGGTTCGTCGAGTCTCTCCACCAGCAGGTAACTTTACGAAACGCCATGTAAAGACGCCAAATCCTTCCCACATCTCGGCTTAGGTTTAAATTGTTTTCATTTCAACAAAAACTCCCAGATTCTTCTGGAAAACTTGTTTGTGTGTCTCAGGTGAATTGACTTCAGGTGTGTTGCAGGTTGAGGTCCAGAGGCGTCCGTGGGTCTACGATGATGTCGACGGTCGACAGGTCGGAGGCTTCGTTAAAGAGTTTGACCACATCGCTTTCCTCACCGTCAAGGTAAACGCCTTCATCAGCACAATTTTCATTTTTAAAATGGTTTTCAGATTTGGTCCTGTTGATGTGACCGTTGTTTAAACTCTGACTTCTGTCCTACTGCAGGGTTCTGGTCACATGGTTCCATCAGATAAACCAAGTGCTGCCTTTGCCATGTTCACCAGATTCATCAAGAAACAGCCTTACTGACCTCTGACCTATTTTCCTCTTGCTCCTTCTTGGGCTTCTGTAATTTGTAATAGTTCTTTTCACTGCCAGCCAATCAGCACATCCTCTGCATCCAGATATTAGCTGCAGGTTATGAGCATAGAAACCAGTCCTGCCACCAGTCTGTTGGTTCAATGTGAAATTGTTGGTTTTAAGGGAAAAACGGGAAATAAATGTGATTTTTGACCTTGACTTGACTGAACTGTCTAAGTTTCTATGTGTAGCTATGCATATATTTAAATTATATTTAGTTTGTTTTGGTTTTTTTTACAATTCTGTGAATCAAATGCGTTTTGAGTTGACCATAAGCTTGATCCAAGGTCTTTGGTTCTACTTGTGGTGTTGTTTGGCTTTTGACACTAGAACTGCTGGTCCAGACTCTGTAGCCCATTCATGGAGCACTGGCTCCTTATTCATCCGTCTGTGGCCCAGTGGTTCCTGCTGCTTTGCCTTCATCCTCTTCGGACCAGTTTCCTAATGCTGCTCTGACACATTTCTGCTTCTCTAGCTGCAACCAGCTATTTAAGATAAACTATCTGACCTCAGCTCTGGTTCAGCCAAATCAATTATTCGGTGTAAGGGGACTCTTGCAGAACCACTTGTAGCTGTCGAGTCCAGTCCTGATGGTTCCAGGTAACATGCAAACCACTGTTTTTGTCATCTTTTCTATCTTCTTCAAGCTCTTGGAGTTTCTTTATCCTGATGCTGTCATGGCTCAGGATCACTACAGCTGCATTTCTTTGTTTGTTCACTAGTTGGTGAAGCCAATACCAGGTTCTCATTGTGGATATAGAAATCCACCATCATTTGATGCTCTGGTTTGTCTCAGGGGCCTCATTGCACAGCCTAAACCTGTACACGGTCCAAAATAGTATCCATCAGCTCACACAGGATGAAAAGCTTCCCAAAACAGGAAGTGGAAAAATTGGAATATGTGAAAGAAATAATAAAATAATGATCTACTGAAGTTGTACTTTTACTGGAGTGACCTTGATTCTTCTAACTGTGATTGGTCACTGGTCTCAGTGTTATGCAGGTTTCAGGTACATTCAGTTTTACTGGAAGGTCCCTGAATGAAGACGCTCTGACTGGCTTCTGCGGAGGAGATGAATGCAATCTGAAGAAGTTCCAGTATTTTGTAGTGGACAGCTCCGTGATTCTGGCCCTGCTGGAGCAACCCCCAGAACCAGAACGCGGTTAGTCCTGACGTCCTGATCCACACTCAGTCCTCACTTACTAGTCTAGTGATCTCCACACACATACTGCTCGTACTCTTCTTATGTTAAGATCCAACTACTTCATGGATTTAAAACTGTCACTAGTGCTGTTTCATGGGTGTTTGCAGTGTCTTGTCCATCACTCGTGGTTCTAATCAGAGGACCATCAGGGCGTCGCACCTGCTCTCTACAACTACACAAGCAGCCCAGAGAGGACAGAACACAGGCAAAGGTGAACGCAGCGTACAAGCCCGTAACAAGAAGCGAACTCGTCCAGGTGTCACTGCTGAATCATTTGTCATTGTTGACTGCAGACAACTTTAATCCCAGAACCTGCTGTGACCCAGGAGGATTCAGGGAGGCGTCAGCTGTTTGTTGAAAACATTGAGCGAGTTCCTGCAGTTAAAGCAGATCTGAGTATTCCAGCTCTGAGCCACACGGTTCCTGAGGAGGTACGAATCCGAACTGTGTCAAAATGTTTCTGCCTTTTAAACAAAAGTGTTCACATGTATCTGTGCGTTGACCTTCAGTTTCCTGTTGGGTTGGGATTTAACACCTAACGTCAAGTGTAAACTCTTCATCTGTTAGATGCAACAGCAGCTGCAGAATTTGAGAGAAGTGCTAAACAGGCAGCAACTGTTTGAGACTGTGCCACAGCTGAAAAGTTATCCAGTTGTTCACGCAACCTGCAGCCCACCAGCCCCTGTCTCCCACTTCCAAACAGCAAGGCTCCTCCTGTCCCACCTGGGCCTGCTGACACCTGAGACCCTAAAGGTACCAAGAACAAGAGGACAGGACAGAGAATGAATTGTTCAGGCCTGACTGACTCACCTGTGTGTCTGCAGGATCCAGGTACCAGTGGAGTCCTGGCTCAGCTGGTGTCTCTGGACTCGTCTCTTCCAGGATTCTTTGAAGATATGAGATGTTTGGACCAGTTGTCATCCAGAATCTGTGACTCTACCCTTATCTTCTACACGAGAGCAGGACAGAGGACACTTGCTGATGTCAGATGACGACGTGTAACCTGTCAAATAGCTGCCAAGGCCGTGCACACCTGTCTTACCGTCTGTCTTCGTGCCTTTCTGCAGATCCTGATGAACGTAGAGTCTGGTTGTAGCGTCTCATCTCACTTCCTGGACCTGCTGTCCTCTCTTGGCTGGCCGGTGGCGGTAGGTCGGCATCAGGGGGACGGGGTCAGCTCTAGCAGTTCAGGTGAGCCTACTGTTCATTAGTTGATCATGTGATCACCCGCAGTCGCTCCAAAACTGACTGACTCTACCCTGGCTCCCAGAATTCACTGCTGTGCTGGGGGACAGTGGGGGGGGGGGGGGGGGTGTTTGACGGAGAGAAGTTCGTCCTGAAGTTCACCGACGCTCTGATGGAGATGACGTTCATTGTCCCATCATCACATAGTCGGTGTCAGATAAACGCTACAGTGTTAAACATGGTCTGAACCTCCATGAATGTGAAAAAGTTCTTTTTACCTTCATGTCCTTTGTGTTTATTGAAAGAATTTGACTGGTTGAAAACTGTAAAGGAGGCGGGACTGTCAGCAGTACGGGCTTTAAATTCCAAACATTATCCCCTGGTTATTATGTCCTGTCTCACTGTTGTGTCTCTCTCTGGTCTGTCCGTGCAGAGCTTGTCTATCCTGGTAGTTTGGGTTGAACGCTTTGAAGATATTGGTAATTACTGACTGACTGCTAACTAACAAAACCTGTAAAACGACTCACTGACACCTAAGAAGCTGAACTAAAGTCACTGCTAATCATGTAACGATAAAATGACTGAAACTAGTTATGATCAAAAATACGTGATTTGAAAATTCAGATTTTATGTTTGAGTCCAAAAGGTTGGAAACAACACTGTAAATAATAGTCTCTGCTGGTGTCATCTGTGTCTTAGGTTGTTTTCCTCTGTCTGAGCTGTTGTCGAAAGCTCAAACCTCAACACGGTAACAACACAACAACAACACACAACTGTACAGTCGAATCCTGTTGGCACTAAAGCACAGAACTCTCTCCAACAGCGCGTCCGACGTCCAGCTGATCTTCATCCATCCTCTGAAGACCGGACTTTATCGGATCTGCTATCGTGGAAACAGCACGAGCAAGTTCAGCGCAGTCGTCCCCCTGGTTGATGGTAGCGTGGTCAGCCAGAGGTGTCTGGGTGTGTTTCCAACGGCGCCACACGAGCGGTTCTGCAGTCATGTGCATCTTCAGTTCTGTGGCCACGTCTCCTTAACACGGTCTCCTTTCTGTGGTCAGGCTTCCTCCTCAGGGAGACTGTGATCAATGGTTGCCGTCGGCGATGCTTGGAGAGCGACTCAGCCCCCCCACCTCATATCCGGAGGAAACACATGATCAATGACATCATCCTTCGTTATCACAGCCGCTGCTCTGAGCCCTGCTTTTACTCTGCCCTGTTCCACAACTGCTGACCCGTCCTCCACACAAAATGAGCACCATCGCCCCAGATGTTCACGTCCTGGTTTGATTAAACCGTTTAGAGGTGGAAACAGCTGGAACTGTGATGCTAGAACAGAGTCCGTGTCAGCTGAATCTGTTCATCACTACAGCCATGCATAGAAGTGACCTAAAAAACAAGGCGAACTTTCTTCAGTCCAGAACCAAACACTGTCAGAAAGGAATCACTTCATCAAACCAGATTTACTGCACAGCTGCTTTCATGCCCCTTGATGCTGATGCTCCCTACATGTTTTTCAACCTAATGTATTTTGTTGGGATTTTAGGGTGAAAGGAAAATGAATGTTTTTAAAAATCTTTTCCAAGTAAATACCTAAAAGATGTGGTGTACGATTGTATTAAGCACCTTAAGTCAATACTGTGTAGAACAATGTCTCTAGTGATAAATCTCCACCAGCTTTGAAAGTGAATTTCTATTTGCTAAATAACTGAAGCTCAAGGATTTGCACCTAAAATTGTACAACTTAAAGCCTCGTCTAGGTTTAGAGATTCTCAGTGACATCGTTCTATGGGATGTTTCACTGTATTTATACAATACGTCAGAGCTTTTGGGGTGAAGGGACTGAATTCAAATGTGTGTCACACTTTTCAGATTTGCAAGCGATTATATTATTATTATTATTATTATTATTATTATTATTATTATTATTACTGGTCCTAATAAAAGTTAAAGGGCAGTAAATACGTGACTTGACCTGCTTTTATCCTTCGGGGGGAAAACGTGGAAAAGGTTTGTTAGTGGTCGACACACAAACACACGCGCACTCTCTGCCTCTGGTCCTGCCGTTGCTATGGTTACCACCTTTCGATAATCTCGTTTCCGAAGCACAGGGATCATAGCTGGCGTTTATTTTATGAAAACTGTAACCAGGTCAAGCAGCTTTTGTTTTGTGGTCTGATTCTTTCATTGTTGACATAATTCTACTTCCTGTTTGTGCGGGAAGTCGGTGAGAAGAAGAATCCGCTGGATCCGCGTCTGCGTCTCTGCGGTTTTGTTTTCCTCCGTCCTCCTGCACCAGCGATGCTCCCGCCGGGCCTCGCTGCTCTGTCCGCGGCCTGCGAGTAGATCGGCAGCTCGGTCCAGGTCGAGGAGCTCCATCATGGTGCAGAAACCACGGAACGGCGTGTTTCCCGGCGCGCAGGCCGACCAGAAGAAGCTGAAGGTCGGCTTCGTGGGTCTAGAGGCCGGTGGCACCGAGTCCAGCAGGGACGGTGCCCTGCTCATAGCAGGTAAACGCGGGGCGAATATTAATGCATGTGACCGAGTGAAAAATGATGCAGGAGTTTATGGAAACGCGAGGATCTGGGGATGTTCCGTCAGCAGCGGATTGTCCAGAGACCAGGGCTGGAAACAGACACAGGTCTATTCCCTGGTGATGCTACATTTGCTTGTTATATTTAGTCACATTTATGCTGCAGTTGCATTATTCCCCAGTCAAACTGTAAAACAGAGGCTCGGTGTCCGTGAGGATCAGGTTCTGCTGCAGCATCGACTGGTTTTCGGCGTTGATGGACTGTGGTGATGTGTCTGTGCCGGTAGGTGAGGGGGGGGGGGCCCGGCGCCAGCGCAGCAGTGTCTCTGGAGGCAAGAAACCTCCCAAAAGAAATGCCCTGTACAGACGGCTTCAGAACTTCCTGTACAACGTGCTGGAGAGGCCGAGAGGCTGGGCCTTCATCTACCACGCCTACGTGTACGTACGTCCGCGTGAAGCAGTGCTGTGAACCTTTTTCCAGCAGGCTACACCGTAACATTGTGTGTAAACCCTCAAATGAAGCACAGATCAGATTGTTTAACGCTCCGATGTGTCCATGCAGGTTCCTGCTGGTGTTCTCCTGTCTGGTTCTGTCGGTGTTCTCCACCATCAAAGAGTACGAGAAGGGCTCAGAGGATGCTCTCTACATCCTGGTAAAACACCTGGACAGAACCACTGAACTGTGCCTGGTTGTTACACACACACTATTGTGTCATTGTTGTGTGGCAGGAAGTGGTGACTATCGTGGTGTTCGGGGTGGAGTACATGGTGAGGATCTGGGCTGCAGGTTGTTGTTGTCGCTACAGAGGATGGAGAGGACGACTCAAGTTTGCCCGAAAACCGTTCTGTGTCATTGGTGAGTCTGATGAAGACAATTTAACGAACCAAACCAGAAAATAAATGTATTTAATTCATTCAGTTAATTACACAGAAAACGTTCCATGTCTGAGGATCTGGGATTAGGAGGCGACGCGTTTCATCAGTTTTCTTTCTGCCATCGTCGATGTAAACGTGTCGTCTTTTGCTGACCCGTCTCGCTCATACTCTTACTCATCTGTCTTCTCTCTGTCACTCGTCTGTCTCTGTCTCTCAGACATCATGGTATTGATAGCGTCCATCTCCGTCTTGGCTGCGGGGACTCAGGGGAACGTCTTTGCCACATCAGCGATTCGGTCTCTCAGGTTCCTTCAGATTTTGAGGATGATCCGAATGGACCGAAGGGGAGGAACCTGGAAACTGCTGGGATCGGTGGTCTATGCTCACAGCAAGGTAACCTGGGAGAGGCCAGTCTTTCTCTCTCTTAGTTTCCAGGTCAGGGAGAACCCGATGAAGCCAACAGCAGAACGTTGTATCACAGGCCCAAATGGGATCATCTGGGTTTATGTTAGGACCTGGTCTGTGGAGATTCTCTTTCATCCAGGTGCAGTTGTCTGAAGGTTGAGCTGAAGCTCAGACGTTTTTCTTTGCTGCAGCCAGAATGCGTCTTAACGGACTGGGCTGCCCTGCGGACTCCGGTAGAATAGTGGTGCTAAACTGACCACACCGGCCTGAAGCTGTAGCCCTGCTGCTACACTTTGACTCTACCAGGTCCTGTCAAAGAGATTGAAAGCAGGAATAACAAAATGAATGACTGCAACATTGGCATTTAATGGGTTAGTTCCCCCTCAAGATAAATGTGGGTGTCATCGGCGTAGCTGTTGGACTCCTATAAACCTATATGCTCCTTCTGTTTTCCTGGCGTCTCTTAGTTTGCTGGGATGTAAAGTCATACAGTTTGTGTGGTCGTCCAGTTCTCTGACCCAGTGTTTGTCCCCCCGGCAGGAGCTGATCACAGCCTGGTACATTGGCTTCCTGTGTCTGATTCTGGCCAGTTTCCTCGTTTATTTGGCAGAAAAAGAAGATAATGAACAGTTTGAGACATATGCCGACGCCCTGTGGTGGGGACTGGTGAGTCCAAAACCCAGCACATGTACTAAACACACACACGGGACAAAAGAACAACTGTTTGTGACAGCTGATTAATATTTCTTTGTACCATTGACTGGATATTTCCTGTCTTTCCGTAATTTAACATATCATTTGCTGTTGTGCGTAGCTTCAGCCTCATCCAACTGACTTTCTGCAGAATATTGTAAATTACACATTCTTTGCTTTGGCCCACAGTAAAATGCTCATCACTGTTAAACCGAACAGCGGCTGCTTAAAGTATCGGTTGTGACTGTGTTTGCACGTTAAATCACCTCGGGTGAGACGGCATCGACCGATTCACTTGAGTAAAAGCTTCTATTATTTGAGTAGTTGGTGGGTTGTCAGTGCTGGAAGCTGCTGCTGGCGTTAGCCTTCCTGGAATATCTCCACTCCCTGACATTAGATTAATGCTGTGAAGGATCAGGAACAGGAATACGACCACGAGTACAGTAGGACCTCAGTCTGGTGTCCTACTGTACTCGTGGTCGTATTCCTCCTAGACTTTATTGTGCGATAATGTCTTGACCTGTGGCGTCTCCTGTGTCCTTTTTTCTTCCCATGTGAGAAGAAAACCAACCTCTTCGCCTGCTGTCTTCTATGTGTGTTCGTTTCTACATGATGTGTTTACTTTGTCCCATCGTTTTGAAGAGATTGTAGTGAAAAGCAACTGAGTTCAAAAATTGAACATAACTTTGACTTGTGTTGTCCTGGACTCACCACTGAAGCTTACGTAGCAGGTAGATAGATAGAACTTTATTTATCCCGCAGTGGGGAAATTCTGGTGACGCAGCAGCAGCATAATTACAGTCAGAAAAGAATTACAATGATGACAAAAAAGAGTAAAATTTGCTTGACATTATATACAAAAAATGAAAATGTACAAAGTGCAAAGTGCCAAAAGAAAAAGAAAATAACCTACATGCAACATGTTCACCGCACGGCACACGTCACACTATAAACATGCTTCAGTCATGTTGGTGTGTTGTGGAGTCTTGTTGTCGTGGGGATGAAGGACGTCCGGTAGCTCAGTCCTCAGTCTCCGCTGTGTGAGCTGCGTTGGTCCTCCACGGTTTGGTGCAGGGGGTGGGAGGGGTTGGCCACGATGGACGACAGTTTCACCCGCGTCCTTCTATTGGCCACCACCTCCATGGACTCCAGTGGGCAGCCCAGGACAGAGCCAGGACAGAGCCAGGACAGAGCCAGCTTTCTTCACCAGTTTGTTCACACAACGCCGTAGAGGACTGATGCCACCACCGTGTCGTAAACAGTCCGTAGGAGAGCCCTGCTCACCCCAAAGGACCTCAGTCGCCTCAGCAGGTGGAGGCGACTCTGGCCCCTCCTGTACAGGGCATCAGAGTTGTCGGTCCAGTCCAGGTTTTTGTTGAGGTGGACACCCAGATATTTGTAAGTGTCCACCATCTCGATCCCAGAACCCTTATGCACCGGCAGCGGTGGTGCTGGTTTCCGCCAGAAGTCAATCACCAGCTCCTTGGTTTTGCTGGTGTTCAGAACCAGGTGGTTCTCCTCACACCAGTCCACAAAGTCGGTGATGACCCCCCTAAACTCCAGCTCGTTCCCCCCAGATACACATCCAACAATCGCAGAACTTCTGCAGGTGGCATTTGCTGGAGTTGTACCTGAAGTCCGCTGTGTACAGGGTGAACAGGAAGGGCGAGAGCAGCGTCCCCTGGGGGCCCGTGCTGCATAAATCCAGCTTTGGCTTTAGGGTTTGCATGTTAATAGTACTTCTCGTTAACCTTCTGTTAGGTTAAGAGTTTAACTACTTTACTCGACATTTATTTACTGAACCTACAGCTATGAGCGGAGTCGTCTCGCTTCTTTCCTCGTTTCTGTTCCGGCTGCTGGCTGCACTAGGTTGAGAACTAATCTCACGACCTCCGTCACTGGTGCTTGTTGGGCTGATGAATCTTTAACGCCCTCATTTACAGGTTGATGATAGAAATATACACTGCAGATGAAAAAGACAATCTGATTGGTCTGTTACTGTGTCTGTCAGATCACCTTAACAACCATTGGTTATGGAGACAAGTTTCCCATCACCTGGAACGGTCGACTTCTGGCGGCAACCTTTACTCTGATCGGAGTTTCATTCTTCGCTCTGCCTGCTGTAAGTCACTACAACATAAACCCAAACTTACCTGCACCTCCACCGAATCATCAGACTCACCTGGTTTTCTTCTTCACGTGTCCAGGGGATCCTGGGTTCTGGTTTTGCTCTGAAGGTTCAGGAGCAGCACAGACAGAAGCACTTTGAGAAGAGACGAAACCCAGCAGCTGGACTTATCCAGGTGAAGCTGGCAACTATTATACAACACTGGCAAACAAGCCGGACCCACCCAGGCCACTGGGTGAGAGTCCGTCTCAGACAACCAGAGGCTCCAACCTCCTGACTGCATGTGTTTGACTGTTGGAGGAGCCAGGGAGACGTTGCTGTGAGGCAGCGGCGCTAACGTCGCCGGTTATCCCTTCGTTAGGTGTGTTTGAATCGGTATAAAGCTGTGCTGGTGTGGATACGGTTTCAGATCAGTCTCAAGTGTCCAATCACCAACAGGTTTCGAGTGCAGGCGTGTGAAGGTCTCTATAAAAACATGGCTGCGTGCTCCTCACGAAGCAGAATCAGATGAGGGACGAGGAGCAGAACCACCTCCGGGTGGAGTGATCAAATAAGAAATGACAGGCAGTGACCTAAACTCTGCTTTTTTGTAGTTGTTCCCATTGAAGAGGTTTCTAGTAGTGGTTCTCACAGCAAGAAGGGCCTGGGTTCGAATCACCCAGATGCCTTTCTGTGTGGAGTTTGCATGTTCTTCCCATGTCTGCGTAGCTTTTCTCCGGGTTCTCCGACTTCCAGGTGAAACACCTGTGACCCTTAGGTCAAGCTGAAGAGGATGAGTGAGTGTTTCCATGGAAACATCCATCCTCTGTGTGTCTGCAGGCAGCGTGGAGGGTGTATGCTACAAATCTGAGCCGAACAGATTTGACTTCAACCTGGGATTATTACGAGAGAACCGTCTCTGTGCCCATGTACAGGTGAGGCCCTGGCTGTCCACCTAAATATTGTGTTATTTATTTATATATATGTATAAGTAGCGACTTTCAGGGTTTACTGGATTGTATGTACAATTCAACACAACACAGAAAATACCACACACGATAATGTTCTAAACACCGAACGGTTGTTTCACTGCAGCCTCCTGTAGTTGGTTTGTTTTGGGCTTTCCCACTACTTTCACAGGGACTTTTATATAATGTGATTATTTCTATATCATGATGCTTAAATCCATGTGTCTTCAGGCTGATTCCTCCTCTCAACCAGCTGGATTTATTGAGAAACCTCAAGAACAAGTCTGGACTCTCGTTCAGGTCAGAACAGTGTCCATTTTATGTTTTATCTGTATTTCCTGAAATATTTTTGTTGAACCGTTTTTTCACGACATTCTTTTCACTGGACAACTTGAAGGAGTGTTTACTTTATTCAGTTTCATTCAGTTCAGCTCATTTTTGCAGTATTGGCGTTTATGTACCGTTACGTTGTGGCCACAGTCACCGTCTGTCGCCAGTAGAAACGTTTCTGGTGGCCTGGCCTTCACAACCTGAACGAGGAGAGTAGACGACGAATTCAACAACAACAGTGTTTTCCAGTCTTTTGCACGTCTGTCTGACATAAAGTCAGAGAACAGGCCCGTTGACGTTCTGCCTCTGTTCTCTGTGTTGACAGCAGGATTACACCTGAGCCTCAGTTTGTCACAAACCAGCCGACAAACTAGAAAACTGACTAACCAACAAAACGGCTTTCAAGCCGACGAGCTAACTACCCAAAAGGCTGCTAAGGCCAAGTCTTCTCCTAGCAAACCAGGAGCTGGACACAAAAGCAGAGACCAAACAAACTGTGTGTGAAATGTTTAATACAGAGAAAAAACAACTGGGACACTGTTGGATGATCATCATCCTTCTCCTGTTATTCTAAACCAACTGAAGTCATTCAGAACAGTAGCACTTAACAGTTATTTAATTAGCTTCTATCACAACAAATGAAGCAACTGTTCAAAGTGCACGTCTTGATAAATGGATTATTGTTAGTATCGTATTAAGTGTCATCATGTCTGCTGTGGTAAACATCCTCAAGCAAAGAGGTCACAGAGGATAATGAAGGACGCACGCGTCTCTGTGGTTTGTAGTAGTAGAGTCGTTGTGGAGATTGTGTTGTCTTGTCCCTACTGTCAAAGAGGTTTACACTAAAGCCTGTACAAACTGGACGACAGTTTCCTGGACGTTCAGGTCAACATCACTGGACTTTCACTCACTTGATGCAATGCTCCACCAGTTTATTCATAAAAGTGCTCAGTATAAACACTGAAAACATTTCCTTTGTAATTGTGTGGGACAAGTAAAGACTTTAAATGACCAAATCACGGACGTCAGGGAAAAGTAATAACATCGTGTATGTGTCTCTGTCTGACTCCAGGAAGGACGTCCAGCCTGAACCAAGTCCCAGGTCAGTTTTCACTCTGGCTGTTAAGTCCTAAACATTAAAACTAGAATTAAAACATCTGATACATTTTTGAATTAAAACGTTTGCTCAAGTGGGATTAGTTGAGTTTCCTACATAGTTTAGGCTTTTTACTGAATTGACCCATAGGCACAAGAGGCGAAGGATTGGTTTCAATCAAAGCATTTACTGATAATGTGCAGAATTAGAGAAACATAATCCTTCAAACAGGCAACAGAAACTCAACACAGCAGAGTCAGTAGAATCACATGATGAAATCACTGAGCTGGTGACCTGTAGCTGTCAGTGGTTGTTCTTTCAAATCCTTTATACAACCTGGTAGGTCCTCATACATTCGGTCCAATTTGTCCTCTCAACACTCAACAAGTTAGGTTTGTTCTCTGTGTTGTTTAAAGCTGGTTTGCAAATGATTCCATATAAACAACAGCAAAGCAGAAACTCTAGTTGGAAACCTAGTGTCACTGATGAGATTCCTTCGCTCTTATACTGTCAAATATTCGTGACCGCTTATTTTTTTTAAACAAGAATGTGTTACCACATCAATTCTGTTCAGCCAGAACTAAATCCTTTGTTCTCTGTAAAGAACCTGAAAACCGTCACAGCTCTTGTTTCCTCCTGTCTGACTGTTACCTTCATGTCGCTTAGGCCACGTTCACACATTTTTCAGTACAGTGGCTTAAATATTAAAACCCCGACGCTCGGACCAGATGCCTCACGTCTGTGAATCAATTGCTCCTAAAACTTTATAGTTTAGCAAAGATAATTGATCAAAGATTTCATAACTAACCTCAAGTTAAGTTATGAAGTTAATTTTCCATAACTTCTACTATTTATTTGTTTAAAATATCTTTATATTTGTGTAGTTAATATATTTGTCATTTTTGCACAACTGGCAGTTGTTATGTTGGGGATATGATTTGACTGAATGTTTTTCTGTCTGCAGTCAGAAGGTGAGTCTGAAGGAGAGGGTCTTCTCATCTCCCCGCAGTTCAGGAACCAAAGGGAAAGGTTCTCCTCAGCACGGTGAGTGGAACAACCTCTCAAACGGCTTCTGAGGAACCTGAAGAAGCCCAAACTCTGCTGCTGGACTTTGTCGACCACTGCTACGTAGAGATAGACCGACTGTGTCGCAGCCTGGCCAGTAACTACAGAGCCGATGTGACGCTTTTGACATTTACAAGCCCCACTGAAAAATTCAAAATCATACCTTTGTCATCTGTTTAGCATCTAAAGGGCATTTTCATCCCACAGCCACCAAAGAACTGAATGTGTCTGTAATGGGGTGACCTAACAATGCATCCATCCAGCTGATGCTCAGTGTGTTGGAAATCACTCTGGACTCTAATATCTAATAAAATAACATTTCTATTCATATATCTGAGTTTTGCACCATCTGCAGCCTAAACTCTCTCCCTTTCCTGCCTTAGTGGTTCCTGTTGCCGTCCCTGGTGTCGCTCCTGGCGTCAGCGCTAGTCCAGGTTCGGGTCCTGGTGTTCCTGGAGGCCCTGTCCAAGCCCCGCGACGTTCCCCCAGCATAGATCCCAATCTGGAGGAGAGTCCCAGTAAGGTTCCAAAGAGTTGGAGCTTTGGAGAACGCAGCAGAACTCGGCAGGCCTTCAGAATCCGGGGAGCTGCTTCTCGCCAAAATTCTGAAGGTTAGCTTTAGTAAGATCTGCGGACAGAACCGTGTTCTGTGTGGCGTTCTACAGTCTGGCTGTAGCAATAGATGCAATTGGGTTCTGTCAATCACGAGTGTAACCCTGAAGAGAGCTCGTACAGTGTAATAGTCCATAAATTAAGCCAGTCCAGCTATAAGACAGGCTACACCTCACTTTCCTTCGTTGTTAAGTGTTTACATGAAGGTGGTTTAAAAAGACTAGGACACAGTTCGCAATATGAAAATAAGAAGCAGGTCCAGGACTCGACCTGTCTCCCGTCAACACAAAAGCACAAGGAGCCAACAGGTAATTATGTCACAAAGTGGACGCCAGCTCCCAAAGTTAAGGCACAGGAGGAGGAGACGGTCGTCAGAGGACACATCACCTCTTAACATTGTCCAGAAACAACTGAAAGCTAAACTAAGCTGAAAGGCTGCAGAACCAGAAGAGAAGAGGTTCAGACTGAGAGCTGCTGCTTTACATCCGTAGTTTGTTTGGTTGAGTGTGATGCTCCTCTGATGGAAGTTTGTCTCCTCTGTCTCCTCCTTAGTGCTGATAGAGATGCAGGATGAAGAGTTCAGACAGAAGAGCTCTCCAGGTCAGCGCACACACACACACACACACATACACACACACACACACACGCACACACACGCACACATACGCACATACGCACACACACACACGCACACACACACACACACACACATACGCACATACACACACACACATACGCACACACACACACACGCACACACACACACACACATACGCACATACACACACACATACGCACATACACACACACACAGGCACACACACACACACGCACATACACACACACACACAGGCACACACACACACGCATATACACACACACATACGCACACACACACACACACGCATATACACACACACATACGCACACACACACACACACGCACACACACACACATACGCACATACACACACACACATACGCACATACACACATATACACGCACACACACACACGCACACGCACACACACAAACACATACATACGCACATACACACACACGCACACACAGGCACACACGCACATATACACGCACACACACACACGCACACACACAAACACATACATACGCACACACACACACACACACAGGCACACACACGCACACACACATACGCACACACACGCACACACACACACGCACACACACATACGCACACACACAGGCACACACACACACGCACACACACGCACACACACACACGCACACACACGCACACACACATACACACACGCACACACATACGCACACACATACGCACATACACACACACACACACACACACACACGCACATACACACACATACGCACACACATACGCACATACACACACACACACACACGCACACACACACATATACACGCACACACACACACATACGCACGCACACGCACACACACACACAAACACACACACGCACACACACACACACATACATACGCACACACACACACGCACACACATACATACGCACACACGCACATACACACACACATACACACACGCACGCACACGCACACACACACACACGCACACACACGCACACACACGCACAGACACACACACACACACACACACACACACACACACACGCACACACACACACACACAGCTGCTCCCTGACCTGCTCACGCTGTCTGCGCCTCCTTCCTGCTGTTTACTGTTTCATTAAGGTTTCATTGCTTTGAAGCTTCTCCAGACGTTTTGCATCGGACGCGTTCTTCTAATTTTATGTTCTAGACACTAAAGCTGCTAAAAGCAGCTGAATGGATCGTGTTGTAACTGTAGGTTCTCCTGAAGGAGAAGGACAGTTGTGTCGAGCTCCCTGTGACATAATAGAATATTATGCTGAATGCACATAAAGCATAAAGAATAAAATCTATCATCTTAATTAAGAATATTTAATAAAATCAATCCATCAGTTGAATCTTAGACAAGACTAAAATATTCTTTACGTGTAAACAATCTAAGATATGACTTCTATATATAACTTAAGTGTAATTTTAATAATGAAAATAATAATTTGTTGAGACGCGCCTCTGGACGCTTCCAACCCAAACGAGCAGGTAACTAATCCCAAACCCAACCAAGCCCAGTCTTGGATGCAGTGTTATCTTCACATCTTGGTCATTTATTCACACACAAGCGAAGAGAAGCTGGATGAAAGGAGGCAGGATTTCTGACCCCACACCAATAAATGGCCAACGGCTGATGACGGTGTTAAACTACATGATGGGGCTGGTGGTGTTGCAGAAGCGAGCCTGCCGGGGGAAGATATGGCTGACGACAAGAGCTGCCACTGTGAGTTTGTGCCCCAGGATCTGACCCCCGGGATCAAGGTCACCATCAGAGGCATCTGGTACGAAGGGATTCATTCACTAAATCATTCGATTCGTTTTTCATCAGTCATCGCTTTGCTCACTTTTATTTGCTGCTTATTATGCACTGAATCATTGAGTTTTATTCACATAATTTTTTGTTTGTTTATTTATTTGTGCTCACCCAGGGTCAAAGGTCACCATCAACGGTTGGGTAAGACCAGTTAGTCTGACCTCCAGGTAGTTTCATAGTTGTCTGTTGTTTTAATGTGTCAGACATGTGATTATGCTTCGTAATAATCGTTCACAGATACTTTCCTCATGTAGCTCTGTACCAGAACCAGGTCGTGGATGAGCATAATAAAACATAAGTGTAGACAGGAACATTAGGACAGTACCGCTATTCAGTCGTCTCAAGCCACTTTACAGTACAAGGTTTAAGATGTTACACAATACAAATACAGTGGAACCTCGACATACGAGCAGCCTAACATGCGAGTTTTTGGAGATACGAGCCGTGTTTCCGGAGCGTCCCGCTAGTTTTTTCTTTCATTTGAAATGAGGAAAGTGTAGTTTTAGTTTTAAAGTTACGAAAATAGTTTTAAGTTCTAAAAAAGCGCCGTTTACGTGCCTACATCCCTTCCCCCCTCCCTCCTCCTCGCCGTTCACCTTCGTTAGCCGCACTATTATGCTAAATAACTCTTTTATTTCTTTGTTTCATATTTTGTTATGTATTTGTTCATTATACATGTTTATTTGTTATTTAAAAACATATCTTTATTCATAATTTACAATGGTTTGGGGATTTTTCATGGGTCCGGAACGGATTAAATCGAATTCAGTTGTTTTAAATGGGAGAAATTCGTTTGAGATACGAGCCGATCGACTTACGAGCTCGGTTCTGGAACGAATTGAACTCGTATCTCGAGGTACCACTGTTTACAATTGTATAGAAAGAAAGAAATAAACCAAGTCCCACTGAGCAGCACCAGGAGACAGCGAGGAGGAAAAACGCGAGTGGGCGGCCATCGGCCTTGAGCTGTTGGGTGAAGGAATAGAGATGAGAGGAAAGAACACAAGGCATCAACATGCAGCAAACAAGACGTAGGCAGGTTGGTTGGGCCAGCAACTGCACTGGAGACATGTCTCTGACTCTGACATGACCTGTAGAAAGGTCCACTAACTAAATGTAGACAATCACCTTTGACACGACCGATAGGATCACAGGTCTGAGTGAGCTGGTGGCTTCGCTAACCTAAGCTGCTGGTTGTCACCTGTGTTCTGATTGGCTCCATCCAGTGGCTGAGCATTGGTTCACATTTATCACGTGGTCAAAGATTATATTGTCTGTAAAGAATATTTCTCTTGGTTTGCTTTTGCAGTGGTCGGCAGGTTTGTCTGAAACTTAAATAGATTACATCGTCCTCAGAAGCCCGACCTTTAGATCGTCTTAACACATTTCACGATATTCCCAGATATTTGGTTCCTTGCAGATGGTCAGAGTCACCCGGAGTCTCCAGGCAACCACCGAACGGATGCTGCTGATCAGTTGTTTAACCACATAATTGTCCAGACCCAGATTCAGACCAATCTATACATTTGTCAGCTTATTCTAGTCCATGGGACTGTCCAGACCATCTGTGGGATTAATCGCTAGGTCTGTGAAACTATTCTAGTCCAGTGAGAATTGACTTCCTGTGTCTGGTCTCTCAGCATCATGCGTTTTATGGTGTCAAAGAGAAAGTTCAAGGAGAGTCTTCGTCCGTATGATGTCATGGATGTGATCGAACAGTATTCAGCTGGACACTTAGACATGCTGGCCCGCATCAAGAACCTTCAATCAAGGTAAGACACTTGACCCTGACCCTTTGAAGTTCGACGTCTGTGATGTCAGTGTAATGCTGTCTGCTGATTGGCAGGGTGGATCAGATTGTTGGCAGAGGAACACCAATTGCAGACAAGGACCGTCCCAAAGCAGCCAATGAGGAGGTTCCTGAGGACCCCAGCATGATGGGGCGACTGGGAAAAGTGGAGAAGCAGGTAACCAGTAACAACCAATCTGTCATAAAAAGATCTAATGAAATACGGCACGGTGGTGTGGTGGCTAGCACGGTCGCCTCACAGCAAGAAAGTCCCGGGTTCGATTCCCGGAGGCGACCGTGGGCCTTTCCGTGTGGAGTTTGCATGTTCTCCCCGTGTCTGCGTGGGTTTTCTCCGGTTTCCTCCCACAGACCAAAGACATGCAGACATGCAGATAGGTCAATAGGTCAATTGGAAAACTGTAGGTGTGTGAGTGTGTGACTGTGATTGTGCGTCTATATGTGTGGCCCTGTGATGGACTGGCCTCTCGCCCATAGCTGGGATAGGCTCCAGCCCACGACCCCTTCGGGGAATAAGCGGAAGAAGATGAATGAATGAAATACTTACAGAGAAGTTTCATTACCTGCTTTGCCTGTAATCTCATTGGTCCTCAGGTTCTGTCCATGGAGAGAAAGCTGGACTTCCTGGTCAATATCTACATCCAGCGAATGGGGATCCCTCAGTCTGAAACCGATGCATATTTTGGTTCCAAGGAGCCGGACCCGGCCCCACCGTACCACAGTCCAGTAGATCACCTGGAGAAGAGCCAGTCCATCACTAAGATCCTGCAGTGAGTGTTATCAGTGTTCTAGTATCAGAGTATTACCTGTAACTGTTGGACAAAGTGCTCGGTAGAAATCACATATTACTATAAAGTACTAATAACTCTTTCTGTATTACTCATTATTTGCCGCGTACTGTGGTGGTCACAGTTAGTAACACTTTTAAATGTTGTTTAGGCTCTTGCTGATTTTGGTTCATGTTAGACAAAGTGTTTGTCTGACGTGATCTTGATTAAATGCTTCAGACAGTTCAAGCTTTTGTTTGCTCTTTGAATTCGTCTTCCATCCCCTTTACTTTTAGCATTTTGCTATGAGCTAACGCCAACTTGCTCTTGTGCTTATGTTTCCTAGAAAAAAACGCTTGAAAATATTAAATTACTGTTACATGACATGTTGCTAGTGACGTTTTACTGCCCAACCTCATACCAGGACTAGAGTCAGATCACAGTCGTTAGCGGATCAGAACAATCTGTAACTGTTGATGAAATGTTTTTGCAGGGTGTTGCCAGGTGACCAAGTAGAGAAGACGCGTTGTGTGACAAAGATGGTCCGCTCCAGCAGCTCCACCGGACACAGGAACTATAATGCCCCCACCTGCCCCCCCTCTACATCCTGGCAGCCAATCAGCTCCCAGCTGCACCAGCAGCCCTTGTCCCAGCGTAGCCATGGCAACACACCTAGTCCAATAGGAGATGCATCATTGGTGCGACTCCCACCCCCTCCTGCAGGAGAGAGACATGGTGGGAACCGATCAAACCGCCACAGTGCTGGAGACCGAGGGGGCGGAGACAGACCAGAGAGGAGAAGCGAGGGGACCAATGGGACTTGCGGGACGGAGGAGGTGAAGCCAGACAGCGATGCCTCCATCTCAATCCCGTCAGTGGACCACGAGGAGCTGGAACGATCCATCAGCGGCTTCTCTATCTCCCAGTCGAGAGAGAACCTGGATTTCCTCAACAATGGATTCTACACATCCTCCTCCAACCTGGGAGACCATCAAGCAGGCAGCGCCGCTCGCTGTGCAACTGTCCGGCCTTACATCGCTGAAGGGGAGTCAGACTCTGACTCAGAGCTCTGTGCCCCCTCACCGCACAGCGACCAGGCCTGGACCGGACCCAAGTAGATTTAAGTCAGGGGCCGAAACCAGGACATTTAGCGTGAAGACTCGTGGGAACTTTTATCATCGCTGTTACTCAATATTTTCACATTTGTAGACACGTTCATGTTTCGTTACACGTACACATCTCACAGACACAACACTGTCATTTATTTTCTAAACAAGAGTAATTGACACGTTACCATGACAACAAACAGTGTGGTCATGAGTTCCAACACATCCAAGCTTTTAGTTGGACTCCTGGCCTCCTTCTCTGCAGGATTAGTTTATTCTGCCCTCTAGAGGCAGAGCTTTGTACCCACAGCCCCAAGTTATTTGATTTTTGTCTTTTGGACAGGTTTGTATTAGCTGGAAGTAATTAAGACTGCGACAGCCTGGTGGAAGATGAATGAATAATTACTATGAGTGTGGAAAACATTAAGAACCACGGTGTTGATGTTACCAACGCACAACACAATCTTGATATACTTCCAACCAAGTTATGATCATTCCCACACGATTTGAACGTTGGCATGTGTATATTTATTTAACTTTAATGTGTACATGTATAAATAAGTGACAGAACTAAGGATGTTTCAGCATATCAACATTTATCAGACGCCAGACAAAATGTTTACATGCGGAAAATGTCCATTTTAATGAGCAGTTTTTTACCTTCCTTTGTCAGACCCACTTTGGTTCTGGTTTGTGTTGTTCAGTACGTCACTTTGAATAAATGCATGACCAGATGATCAGGTTACAGGATGATCACTTGTCTGCTGAAACTCATTCATTTTAATATCGGTTTCCACGGAATGATTAAGGATTTATATTCCAGATTCACGTTGTCATCAGATGATGCGTTTAAGGACCACATTGAAACTGTTTAGTCAGACGTCATCTCTACAGATGATTATAAATGAACAAATTAAAAACCTGATGCAGCTTCAATGTTTTTTTAATTGGAGATCCAGGTTTACTCTTCATATAATGCCTGGTTTTAGAAACTACAGACATTTATTAATTCCTTTAAAATCTTTGTAATGAACAAAACAGTTGAAGACAAAGAGACGACGATGTGAAAAATTCACCTGGTCACTTCTTCTTCTTCTTAAACCTGACAGAGAACAGAGTGTGAGCCGTCTTTACTTTGGTCAAGTCCATTTGACCCACAGAGAGGCAGACGGGTCAAACTCACCTGGATCCACCAGGCCGCTTCCTGTCCAAACCAGGCCGCTTCCTGTCCAAACCAGGCCGCTTCCTGTCCAAACCAGGCCGCTTCCTGTCCAAACCAAGCCGCTTCCTGTCTGCAAACGATGGTCTGTAAAGAGGCAAAGAGGGGGAGGGAGGTGTCAGAGAGAGACGCTTGGACTTGCTGAAGGCTCTTCATGGGCTCTGTGCGGAACAGAGACTCACCCAGCTCTGTAGTGTTTCAGAGCCTTGCTGCTGGTGTTGGTCAGCTCTTTATCGAAAACAGACTTCCTGCCACCTTTTCCAGTCCTCGGATTGGCTGCTGCACAGAGACACATCAGGTCGGCGTCATCGTGCATCATCGTACTTATTGCTGTGTATGATTGCGTACCACTACTCGGCACTTCGTCCTCAGGCATTGCTCTTGCTCGTTTAGGTCGTCTTTCTCTCTTCGCTGCTCGCTCTGCAAACATTTGGGCCTTCAAGAGCTCAAACTGAGCACGTTCTTCAGACTAATACAACGAGGAGGAGGGACAAAGACAAAACAGATGCGAATATAAACATTAAATGGTTGTTGCCTTGGAATTTAAGTTAAACAAGGTAGATGTAATGAAGTGTTGGCGTTCATCCTAAAACGCTCTTTACCATTTAGGAATTACAGCCATAATAGATCAGCACCTACACATTCACGGATCATCTGATGACGGGAATGACAATGCTAATATCATTTTTATTGCTTCATTGTATCCGCGTTCCCAGTCTTATGTTACTGTGGGTCTTTCGAGAATGAGTCCACAGGTTCGCAGTAACATCCCGTGTCATCTCATTATTCCCCCCTACGTTCACAATTTAGTAGTAGCTAATATAATCTAATCTCCATTTCCTTTACTTGAATGTTACCACTGTTGTACATGATTTTATGTTGTTCACGCTCTGGACGTGAATTGGAATTAAAGTATGTAAAAATGGAGGTTCTCTAGTGAAGATGTCTGCAATTCCTAATTGGTAAACGTATTTTTGTGAAACCTCTTTACCCAGACAACTCAGACCCGTTTCTTCTTGAAGATTTTGTGGCATATGAACCAAACAAAGAGTTGAACACATCTGAACAAATGTGTTGTAGTTTGTGACACCGTGGCTAAAACCTCTTGGGTTTCTGAATGATCGTTACCGTCAGTTCCTTCTTTCTGCCATCTTTCATAAACTTTTGTCTTCTCTTCTTCCCTCTTAAAGCAAGATCAAAGTCCTGCAGAGCCTTGGAAACTAATGAACAAGAGAATCAGAGGCTGCAGGACTGCAGGATACCAATTAGCATCGTCAGGAAAGTTGTGTCTTAGTACTCACTGCGATTCTGTTTTCTCTCTTGCTGAGTTTGAAACCAAACTCTCTGTGACTGAGAGTCCAACCCATCAAGTCGCTTCTGAGCCACACTTAGCTACACACACAAAATGTATGTTTGTCAAGTTTCACATTTTTAACTGGATCCCAATCATCTATTAAAACGTGTGTAAATAACTATTTAGTCATCAATAGCTCCTCAGTATGCATTGATGAAAAGAGCAGTAGAGAGTAGTGAACATGTACCTTGGCCTCAGATGCAACCAGCTCTTTCTCCTCTCTCTCCAGCATCATCACAGCTTCAATGTCTTTCTCCAGTTTAGAGATAAGGTCTCTAAACTTCAGGATCACCTCTGAAACAGACAATTACAGGTCACCTGCCACAGCTCACCTGTGGAAAACAACTGATGCGTATGGACAGAGCGTACCTGGTGGCAGGACTCGAGCCTTCACACCGTTTTTGGCTGACTTTACCACCTCTTTGAGGATCTTCCTCTCAGATTCTCCTACCAGAGACACAGAGCGGCCAGAACGTCCTGCTCTTGCCGTGCGGCCAACTCGATGGACATAGTGTTTGACGGTAGAGGGCATCGTAAAGTTGATCACCTATAGACAGGTAAGACAGATAAACATACATTTTATCCATACACCATGAACTGATGTCGGGTTAGTGGTAGCAGACGTCCTCGCTACATTCTCCTCCTACTCCGGAGGGATCTCAAGGTGTTTCCAGGCCAAGATGGTAAATGTTCTGCAATTATACAGCATTTTTCTACCTATTGGTCCTCAAAGCGTCTCATTCACGCACCGGTGACAAACCAGGGGTTCAGTGTCTTGCCCAAGGACAGTTCGGCTTATGACTGGGAAGCCAGGAATCGAACCACCGACCCTACGATTGGTGGCCAACAGCTCAACGTCTGAGCCACTGCCGCCCTAACTGGCATAAGAAATACTGTACAGAACCTCAGAGATGGGGTTAGAACACCTCAGCGGTTTTGACGGAGCAGGGGTTCTACTTATTTACGTGCTCTTTTTGAAGAAAGCTAGAGTCACTTCATTCTCTCTTTGTATTCTTTCATGCCTCGACCACGTGATGGTACAAATGTCATCAACAGGCCAACTCACTCACTGGTGAATATGTGGAGCAACTTACTCTGCCATCAAATGGCCAGAGCCTCCTTCACGCCGTCGTGGCTGAGTTTATGATGCTGAGCGAGTTTCACAGTTTGTTTCTAACAGAGCTATGAGCTGCGTGTCGTTCTAGGAACTGCCACCATATGATGAGCAAGCGATGTTGTCAAGTTTAAGGAGGAGCCCTATCGAACAGTGTTGTCTTGTGGGACTCAAACTAACCTGTCTGGGCAGGAATATTACTCAGCCTCTAGCAAACCATTTGGTGACTCGGGAGGTGTCACATTGGAGGTGGGGAGATGAGACAAGCCTGTTGACAAACCTGTGGCATGTGGACCATCAACCAAGCTGGTTTGTGAGCTCCATGGAGGCAAGGCACCAGGGGCTTGTGAGACTTGGTTGACAAACCTCTGCAGCTTTGTATGGTGCCTCTGGCCATGATACCCAGGGTGTATGAACTCTTTCTACCCAGCCCTGGACTAGAGTGTGTTCGAACAGCCGCATTACCAGTAGCTTCAGCGACCAATAAGGGTTGTGACTCTCACCGTTTTGACTCCATCAATGTCAAGGCCTCTGGCTGCCACATCTGTCGCCACCAAGATATCAATCTGTTCATCTTTAAAACGCCTGCAGAAAACGAAGAACATGAATACAAAAGTGGAAAGATCCATGCACCCGAAGTTCTCCAGTCTCTGGTTCTGGGTGTGAGTTTACCTGAGGTTCTCCAGTCTCTGGTTCTGGCTGAGTTCTCCGTGTAGTTCACCAACCTTGAGGCCCATCAAACCCAGCAGGATGTGCAGTCTGTGTGCCTGCTTCCTCGTCTGAGTGAACACCATCACGTGATCCTGGAAAGTCCGGGTCAGCAGAGCTAGCAGAACACAAAGGTAACCGCTTTATTCATTGCACTGCAGTTTTTGGTGGTGCTACGGCGTCATTAGCACCTACCAGCTACCACAGCTTCTCTGTCTCCTTCTCGGTTTGGTCGAATTCTGACAAATTCCTGACGCAGGAAGGGAGCAACATCAGTGTTGCTGTTTATGAAAATCCTGACTGGTTGCTTCAGCGACACAGCGGCCAAGTCCTTCACCTGGAGACACAGTCACATGACGCACACTGACAAACCTGGAGACACAGTCACATGACGCACACTGACAAACCTGGAGACACAGTCACATGACGCACACTGACAAACCTGGAGACAGTCACATGACGCACACTGACAAACCTGGAGACAGTCACATGACCCACGGACGTACATACCTCATCTGTCATGGTGGCTGAAAACAACATGGTCTGTCTGTTGTAAGAACACAGCCTTATGATTTCCTTCATCTGTTCCTCAAAGTACTCGTCCAACATCCTGAGACAGAACCACAGGTGAATTCCTACATCCTCTTTTTATTGAAACAAGAGAGGTTAATATTATAGTTCATATAATAATAGCCTTACAGAAGATTTTAGTGCTGCTTCTTAAGCTACGCTAGAACCACCACAATTACAAACTGTTGTTGCTGCAACCCAGTGGGTCGAAAAGAAAAAAGTCTTTCACCCGCAGGGTTGGGTTTACCTGTCGGCCTCATCCAGAATCAGGATCTCAATGCGAGACAGCTCGAAGCTCGGTGTGTTGTGAAGATGGTCGATCAGACGACCCGGCGTAGCAATCAGAACATCGGGACCCGCCCTCAAAGCTGCCTCCTGGGACTTCAAATCTAGGCCACCTAGCGACAGAGCACAGACGGTCACCGACACACTCGATCGCATCCAGCTCTAAAATCAAACTCAACCTAAGGTCAGTGTGGAACGTGGTCAAGTCCCGCTCTGTGTTTAACAAACAGTGAAAGAAGACAGAAGTTTATGACCAGTCGTACCAACAGCCAGGCAGGTTGTGATGGAAGTGAACTGGGCAAGCTGTCGAGCCACAGAGTGAACCTGGATCCCCAGTTCTCTGGTGGGAACAAGAACCAGGACCCTGGTCACCTGAGACGTCCTGGGTTTATAAACTAGACGCTCCAGCACTGGCAGCATGAAGGCGGCAGTCTTCCCTGAGGAGAGAGGATTCATTAATCCGCTGCCAACAGACCGGCCCCAGTGTGATTAACTGGTCCCAGCGTATCAGTGTTACCTGTCCCAGTAGCAGCGCAGGCGCACAGGTCTCTGCCCAGCAGGCCCACTGGAACACAGGCCTTCTGTATAGGGGTGGGCTGCTTGAAGCCCAGAGCTGTGATGGCCTGCAAGAACACGCATACACAAATAAAACCAGGCTCGGGAACAGGACTGACCTGAACCTGCCACGCTTTGAATATCATGTCTTATAATGGGGCATTTTTTCCAGGGGGGGCCTTAACGTAATGCGTCTTCAGATCTTGGAATGGACCAGCGACACTAACCCTACTAGACTTTTAACTGTGGCCCCACATGGCCTGGATGACATCTCTGGTCACTGTTACACCAGTTTACCTTCAGGATGGGTCTAGACAGGTTCATGTCATCGAACGTCAACTGATCGTTGTATTCGGATGCATCTTCATAAAATGCTTCTGCAGCCTGGACACAAAAGCAGTGGTTACAATGGTAAAGAGGTAAACGGGTGAACCTATGACATCAGCGATGCCCTTCCTCACCTCCTCCTTCCTCTTCCTCCCCCGTCGTCCTTTTTCTCTGAGGGTGTCTGACAGAACAACATAACTTTATAACTCAAACATGAACTAAGATTCGTTAACGTGTAAACTACAGTTTAGATTTTTTTTATTCATGTGCTTCCTTCTCCTTCTCTTGGACTCACCCACTTTAGTAAGAATCTGTTCATCATTGGAGTCAAATTCTTGCTCCTCAACCTCTTCATCATTACTTTCATCTTCAGCAGCTGGTTTCACTTCCTGCTCATAAACAGCCTCCTGCTTCTTCTCTGCAGATCCTTCACCAGCTTCCCTCTGTTCCCACAACACAAACCACATCATATTCAAGAAGTAGAAAACAAAAATTAGGAGAAGCTGAGCAGAG
Organism: Macropodus opercularis; assembly: GCA_030770545.1. NCBI lineage: Eukaryota > Metazoa > Chordata > Actinopteri > Anabantiformes > Osphronemidae > Macropodus > Macropodus opercularis. Next base: position 189,161 of record CM061099.1, on the reverse strand, counting down.
AGGAAGTAGAACCCACCTCACTTTTCCTCTTCTTCCTGATTTTCTCTATTTTCTGGTCCAGTGTTGTCATGGTTTTCTGCAATGACAAAACACAGAACGTTGGGACAATACACCCAACAAGCTTAAGGTTGACTGATGTTGACAATCTGAACATGAGGGTCAGCTTCACACGCAGCAGTTCAAATGTTCAGTAACAGAAGTTCCTCTTTGCAAACTAAACATTTATTGATTTTCTGAAATAATGTGAATAGGGTTAAACAGTGTTTCCAGTTTTCACATTGTGACTAAAGAAGATTGTAATAAAAAGTCACAGCCATAGTAAGTGGACCGAAAAACTACAAGACACTGCTTGTAGATGGAAATATCTGACCCCAAATACAATAAAGCCAGTTCCTGTATTCTTCAACAAAGTGGAAGGTTTAAACCCACGGATTATTGTTATATCTGGGAAACAAAGAAAGAACAACTCAACAGCTTGAACTGGTTCGTTTGAGGCAAGTGAAGGAAACAAACGTGTGGAAACACAGCAGCTCCAAGTTAGAGCCAGATCCAAAACACTTCCACAGCAAAGTCAGCACAGATTCAGCTGAATGATCATCAAACTACTGCGGTGCACATGGTTTGTATAGACACAATTTAACATGCGTGTGTTTAATGGCTATAACCTACAAATGTTGGGCTGCACTGAAATTAAAGCGACAATAATGAGGCAGCCAGCAGCAACAGAACCTCACAGACCAGGAAGCCGAGAGTCACATCTCTCTGAGGCAGTAAAGGTAAAGATGACAGACATGCAGCAGCATCTTTACCAGGTTTGACGCCTACGGAACATTACACAAACATCTTTCATAGTAGAGAACTTAAAGTATACGTAGCCAGTTGACCACCAGTGTCACTGCTGCGTTATTTTACAATTCAACACGTAATCGATACGAATCAAAAGCTTCTTAATCCTCCCCGTGTTAGTTTTCTGCTACCATCTCGTGTTAATGTCGGTTTTGACCTGTGTCCTAGATCAGCTGAAAAACACACTAAAAACAATCATTTATCGTCCAATTTGTTGCCATTCTGCATTTAGGCCACTTATAATTTCAGTTTTGGCTCCAATTATTGCTGTTAGATGTTATAACTGGTTCGAAAACAACCGTATCAACACAAAGGTCATCATTTCAACAGGAGCATTTAAAAATTACTATTTTGTTGAAATAGAAGTTACTGACAAAGTCAAAAAGCCTTGATGCCATAAACTAAATGATATGTTTTTTTCTATGCATTTAAAAATGAAAATGGGTCGGTGGCAACTAACACAAGACGAAAATTAAACTGAACAAATTTGCATTTTCATGCTTCCCAACATTAATTCCACGTGCTTTGCTTCAGGTCTTACCTTGTTCTTGAGCTGTTTGAGGACATCGGCCATCAACCAGTCGTTGTCGTCATTCAGTACGTCTCTCTCTCCAAATTCAAAGGTACAGTTAAAGTCTCTTGATGCTAAATTCTTGAACTTCTTCCTCCTGTTCAGAATGATCTGCTCGTCCTGAGACGCACAAACACAACAATACGAACTATTAAAAAAACGAAACTAACCCAGTGATTCCCAACCTGTGCCGTGAGAAACCATCAGGTGCTGTGGAACATCGTCCAATTTCACCCGAGAGTTTCTCTAAGTGGGCGTCGTGTAGTGACAAGCAAAGCAGTGGAACGTCCCACTACCATCAGCTGGACAGGCCACATGAAATATAGGACACAGCGCAGGTAACAGTTGGATAAATATCTGAACAGAAAAAGTCCCCAGTCTGACCCTGATGAAGGCCCAGCATGAGCAGACGAGGTGACGTGGAATTATTTTACTTCATCTTTTACTGGGAACCAACCGAGCCAACTCCACTGTGACTGGTTTGAGGTGAAAGTGTCTAACATGGTTTCACGTAAACGTCGTCTCCAGACAAGACGCCCGACTTCACAACAACACGGACTGTTTAGTTAAAACGTGTGAACAGGCGCAGAAACAGGCGGCGTTACTTAGAAAAAGCACCAAGACGAGTGAGAAGATGCTGAAGTCATCGTTGAAGCCAAACAGCCTGAAACATGACCTGAGAGCAGGCGCGGAACAAACGAGTCCCTCAAACAAAGTCTACGTTTTCATTATATATGGTTTTTGTGGGACTTCTGTTTGGTGCCGTGTGATTTTTCTAATGTAGAATATGTGACATGGCTCATAAACAGAACAACCGTTTCTTTTGTGTATGAAGAGGTGAAATAAATTGTAAAAAAGTAAACCCAGCCACTAAAGCGACGATGCATAACTGATCTGGAGACAGTTCAGGGCTGTTGTGTTGCAGGCTGCGATATAATAATGATGAGAATATGGGATGTGTCCGAGTTCACTAACGTCTGTGGAGATTCTCATTCATCCAGGTGAAGTTCACCAACGTTTGCTCTTCTACTACGTGACGCTGGAAAGGAAAGCTGTGAATTACTGTTTAGACACGAGGCCTCGTTACGACCCTCATTAAAATCACAACAAGTGCCATAAAATTATGGAAATTAGCTCAGTGACCACGTGGATGTGAAAGAAAGAAAACAAGCAAAGTTGGACAGTCCAACCACTTTCGTAACTAAAATGAGGTAAACGAACTGGTGCGTGTTGCTCATTTAAGTCTGGGTCTAACCCACTTTGACCCGGTTTAGTGGAGGAGCTGTTTGTTTTTCTGACGATGATTCTGTTCAGTTCGCGTCTCATCTAATTCCGTTTAACGGTTATAACTAGAACTAAAAACACTTTGTCTACATGTCAGAGATGACGCTGTCGGAACAGTCCAGTCGAGGACTGGTCTGCGTTTAGAGGGAACAAATCCTGATGTGTGTCCGAACCGACTCACCTCCTGATCGGACTCACTGTCCGGTTCCTCCGGGCTCTGCTCGTCGTCCTGGATCGTCCCGATCAAACCAAGCTGCTCCAACATGATGGGCTGCGTGGAAACACCCAGTCTGCAGAAACTTAGGACTGGTTCTGGTCGGTTCTGTGGAAAGTACTTTTTCTTTTCTCGCAGACACACGTGTGGTGATAGAAACCGGAAACACAGGCGTTTGGTTCCGGTTCTTCTTCGTGAGTTCCAGGTGCAGCGTTGGCGTTTTGCTGCCGCCCACTGGTCGTTTGTAGGTTTTACAGTTAATTTATTGGAACCATTTAAAACTCAGCTGCTGTTTTTTCTGCTGTTCGGTAAATTTAAACTCTGTTGTTTCCTCTCGTTATTTTTGTGAAACCACAAATCAAATGGTACCAAAATAAAAAACAGAGCAGCACTAGAATCTGAACATTTTGTCAGATAAAATGCATAAAATGCCTGAGAGGCGATTGAGGTCTGCAGCCGGTTCCAGCACAGGAAGCAGGTCCGTAGACGGACCCACGTCTCTGGTCCGAAGCAGCCAGGCGTCGGTTGGGCTGGAGGTTCGACGCAGCAGGTCCGGACGTCGTTAAGACACAGATGCAGTTTTGATTTGTCTCGCTTAATTTGTTCATGTTTAACAAACATCAACACACGCAGAGAAAACCCGTCCCATCGTTGGCTGGATCGGGCGAGTCTCAGTCTGCGTGGAAACACTGATGCAAGTGTAAAAGACAGAGAGTCCAGCTCAGGCTCAGACGCAAAATAATGCATTTAGGTGGAAGCACATAAAACACCTGTGGTTTCCAAGTCCAGAGCATCTGCCCGGTGCTTTCTCAGCCTCAACTCTTGGGCACAGCTGGTCCCAATGACACGAGACAGACAAGTGGAATAAGAATCCATCCACAGGTGAATCCAAACCTTCACGACATCAGTCTGTGTATCAGATTCTACTGCAGCCAATCAAAACGGGTGCAATTGTTCAGTTGGCAAGTAAACTTAACTCAAATCAGGCCTAGTCGTCACTGAACAGGGTCTTTGTGATAAACGTGAATGAATGAATGAAAATCTGACAGAACTCAGCTGTGGTCAAATAGACTCAACATGAATCCTCAGATTTCTCTGGTATTGTTGCTGAAGTGGCTCCTGGATTTTTCTGGGTCTTTCTGGACCTGACTTTTCTATCTCTCACACAAACATTTAAAACATAATGATGTGAGTGAGTGATGTCCTTTGGAAGCATCAACAGATTGAGCCTCGATCCTCAGCCCTTACTCTTATTCGGTTCCTCCATTTTGGTGACCCGTGGGCTCATTTTGTCTGAGGAGGATTCACCGTCCTGCCTACGCCTCCTCCTTTATCAGGAGCTTGTTAGTGACTGGACGCACTCATCATCTGATTTAATGACACAAATGACATCAAACTGAAAAACAGCTTTGAACGAACTGAATGTGTTCATATTCACACCGTGGTAAATCCTACTTATTAATGAAACTGTAATATTTTAAGCACTGTCTAATTCAACAAAAGTGACCAAAGGAACTCAGCCTGACTGATGCCCAGCTGAACCACAGCTGATCTAAGCGTCAGACAACTACATTTGCTCTTAGTTGTTCAGTCGTCACATATCTCAGCAGCCTATAAAGGTTTTGGGTTCTGGTCTTTGGTTTCCTGTATTGTCCAGTTGCGTTAGATCCTTTTAGCCACTGGTCACTTACCTGCTCTCCGGTTAAATGGTAACTTGTTTAGCGCTTTTCTACCTATTAGGACTCAAAGCGCTTTGACAGTTGTTGTTAACCAGCTTGTAGCTGCTTTATTACCAGTTTATTACCTGTTTTCACTCCGAAATTGCTGGAGCTGATTTTCCTGGAAACAGTCAAGTCACTGTCACATCGAGGTCACTGTGACTTTTTTGAGGTGAATTTTGTCCCTGCAGTTGCTGAACAGCCAAGTATCAAAGCAGACTGGATGTTTGTGTTACAATAAATGAGAATCACGATGATTTCCTACTGAACGTTTGGATATTAAACACATCTGGACATGTGGAACCACTCTGGTTCTCACAACCACAGGAAATCATGCCCAGCGGTGTGTGTTTGTGGGGGGGAGGAGTCAGACCCTGGGGATAAAACCAGCAGAGACACAGACGGGAGACAAGGACACGACGACTACGGACCCACAACGAGCAGGACCATCAGTCTGCTGATCTGTGAGTTTCATCATGTTCATCTTTCACATTCAGAACAAAGTTCAGCTGATCCCAAAACAGAGAGAGACAGAGAGAAAGACAGACAAAGAGAGAAAGAGACAGACAGAGACAGAGACAGGGATTCGTCATGGACAGGTGAGTATATTGACTATGACGACGCTTTGATGATGATTCATTTATCTGCGGTTTAACGTATATGGAAGTTGTGACCCTTCCTATGTCGGACATGTGAAGCAGCCTGTGGCACTGAAAACCTGGATTCTGAACAAAGTTCTGCAGCTCGTGTGTCTGTGATTGATTTCTCAGCGAGTTGGACGCTGTGAACTTTAGTGGGTTTAAACCTCAGCTCTGCCAGTTCACGACTTCAGGATTTGTTGGGTTTAAACATTTAAACACCTCGAGATGACTTTTGTTGTGGTTTTGCACTATGTAGATATAACTGATATATCTGAGATATAACTTTAACTGAAAGACAGCACAACTATGTAAATATGTAATTCATGTCAGATAATACAATAAATCACACAATCAGCAGTTTTCTAAGTTTGGTTGTGGACCCTTCAGTGAAAGGGTAGCGCTTAGCGCTTAGCGCTTAGCCGTGTGCCCACATGTGGCCCTGCAGCAGCGGATGGATTAGCACTGACCTGTAATTACTCGAGATTACAGGGCGTGTGCTGCTGAACCTGTGTCTTTCTGAGGACCTTCTGTTTTTCTTTGGACCTGATGAATAACGTGTTGGTTTCTCTCCATATGTGACCACATTTAAAACACGTTCTTTCACGTTTCAGGCGTTATCTACCTGCATGTGATGAGGGTTGGGACTAAGCCACTATGTGCCTTAATATGGGTCGGTGTCATCAGCAGGTTCTGGGGGACGATAGTTTCACTTTTTTACTTTATAACTCTGGAAAAAAAGGCGTTGATATGACAACGAAGGTCACAATCTCTCAACCACAGCGACGATGGTCAATAAACCACAGGGACAAATTTCTACTGCGTCTCTTCAGTTTGCTTAACAGCAAGGAAAACAGGGTCACAGAGAGAAAAGACACCACGGGTGGGGGAGGGGTGTTGTGAAACAGAGGTTACCTAAGTTCAAGTTAAGCTGCGTTTATATGGGCAACACAGTTCTGATCTTTGTGCCCTCATTTGGACCTTTTATCAATCAGGCTTCAGAACCAGCAGAACTGAGCATCTGCCACTATTTTATATTCTGAGCAAACAATGTCGGTTGATGCAAAACAGATGCAGACAAGCAATTTAAATATTATCTTTTCATGCCAGAATGCACACGAAAGCGGTGACGCTTTGAACTGTCACATGTGGACCTAAAACTAATCAGATGAGCTTCCAGAACACAGACAGAACCGGTGCTGGCAGCGTATTCAACAGTGATGTGGGTTAAAGTGTAGGGCAAACAAAGCTCGGCTCAGTCCCAGACGAACCAGATTCTCGTGGGGCATCTTCTGTGTGAACCAAGGTGGGGACACAGAGGAGACACAAGACAGTAACAAAAACATTTTGGCAGGTTGAGCTTGAACCAGACAAATCTGAAACTAGACTGAGCTGGTTCAGAATCACTGAATCGACTTAACAACACAGAGGCTACAATTTCTTTGTTGACTTTAATTTTGTTGTGTTTTCTTCTTTTCCTCGCGTTTTAGGTTAACACGTCCTGCTTCAGGATGACTTTCAGTTTATTGTCCATCCACTTCCTCCTTCCTTTGGTGTCATCCGTCATGGCCTCTAAAGAACCTGCTGGCTGCAAAATCCGTATCACTGACAAAGGCCTGCAGATGTGTAAGACCTTCAACACAATCAAAGCATTTATCAAGACACGATTATTTTAGAGGGAAATGCCGTTTTGGAGATTTTTTGCTGAATTCATGACAACTTTCTCTGTACTTTGTAAGATCACAGGCTTTACACCTCAAACACAAGGTCAAACCACTAAACTGAATCTGTGGCCTTGACAACCTTGGTGCAGACCAGAGCTGGACTTAATCCAGCTATGCCAACCCTGACCCTTAACAACCAAAAGGTTTCCACAGTTTCCTGCTGGACAGACAGCTACTCACATCTCATCCCATCTAACCACCCTCTTCAGGCCCAGTGATCTCTTCTCATCACCGGATTATATGCCTGTGCGTTTAGTAGAGGGCCTTCAGTGACTTAATCCACACCTTCATCCTTTTAATCCTGCCTCTATCACACTGAAATGACGACGTATCCATGGACTTTTTTCATTCAGCTTCTCCAGGACTCGAGGCCTGAAAGGTTCCTTACACTCAGGCTGCCCACTTGTGTAGTTCTTACAGTACTAGCAGTGTAGTTGTACTTCTGTCAGTGGTGACGGTCTGTGTTCTATGTTCACAGTAAAGTTTGAGACTCAGAAGTTCGTTGAAGAGGAGCTCAGTAACATCACTATGCCAGAGATGAAGGGCAGCGAAGGCCGCTTCCACTACACCATAACTGAGTACAGATATGTCCACATTTCAAGCAGGACTTTAATGTTGACTAGTCAATATGTGTAAAATGTTGTGTCTCTCTCCTTCTTCTTATTAGTGTGAAGATAACCGAACTGAATCTGACTCACGCTGAGCTGCAATTCATCCCTGAACTGGGTTTGTTGTTTGATGTTCAGAACTCGTCCATCTCACTCAGTTTTAACCGGCAGATTCTCTACTGGTTCTTGTGAGTTCAGCACAACAAACATCTACAGTTACTTTATATTTTTATACGATGACGATGAAATGATGAAAATCTCATCTCTCAGTTATGACACAGGAAACATTAACGCGTCAGCCGAAGGTGTGAACATCAACACCGCTCTGAACCTGATCAGAGACAACGAGGGACGACTGAAGATCAATAACATCAGCTGTGATGCCAAAATCAGCAAAATGAGAGCAAAGTTCAGCGGAACACTGGGGTATAACACACTGACAGCACAACAACACCGACTGAGTCATTGTTAATCAAGTGAGAGGTCATGTGACCTTCTGATGAGCAGTTAGGAGATGTTTGCTTATTGTTTAGGAGAGTTTATGACTTCCTGGCTCGTTTCCTGACAACAGGGATGCGCTTCCTCCTAAACCAACAGGTTTGTCTTGAAGTCTCCTTCTCACTTCCCTTTTATTTTCAGACAGATCTGTGTCTGTCAAACTCAAATCTCTTTCCCCGTCTCTCTCTCAGATCTGTCCGGCCCTGAATCACGCGGCTCTAGTCCACGTGAATTCAATGTTGGAGACGATCCCTGTGAGGTCCGACGTGGATCAGTATATTGGGATAGATTATTCTCTGATCGATGATCCGGTTGTGACGTCCCAGAGCCTTGACATGCATTTCAGGGTGAGACATCATACAGTCAGACCTGATGCTGCTGTCGTGCTAATATGATCTGCTGTGAATTCAGACTGTTGTGTGTGCAGGGGATGTTCTTTGCTGTGTCGCATCAGAACCAGACGTTGGCGAACTATGCGGTGGACCCCGTCATTAGAGAGTATGACAGGATGGTTTACCTCGCTCTGTCCGAGTTCTTCTTCGACAGCGGGATGTTTGCGTACTACACTGCAGGAATCTTTCAGATGGACATCATCAATGAGAAGGTCACCACCCACACACACATACACAACCATTACTTACCCAGATTACTACACTTCACACAGACGTCCAGCATTCAGTTCAATGCAGTTTATTTATATAGACGTAAGACTTTACTGAATACAACATTACAATTACTTCCACTCACATATAAGTTTAAATGGACCGTTTCATATTCATTTCACCGACATCCCAACCTAGAAAACCTTCAGACTGTACAGCCCTTGAACCTCATATACGCCTACGACACACATCGAGAGATATGATGAGAGGCTGTGCATAAACGAGTGAACGAAGCCTTTGTGTCTGAACAAGTATATTTACTTTAGCAACAAATTAATTACTCGCATTGTTTCAGTGACTGTACGGCTGTGAAAAGGTTTCCTCTGTGCACTGAGCCTGTGTGTGCTGTCGTCTTTCAGATGCCCAAAGATCTAGAAATGTTGTTAAGAACCACCTACTTTGGAGTCATCATGATGCTGGTGAGTAGCAAAGACTGACTCACCTGAAGACACTGAAGCTGTTGTGGTGTGAAGGAACCAGTCTGACCAGAGGAACAACGAGGTTAAAAATAAAGAGGCCTCAACTATTATAGGCTTTGGTTCCTCACTGGCTCGTTTTGTGTTAAACGGTCTCTGTGCAAGAAGATATTGTACCTATGGCAGCTTTAGCATTGGTGCCTGGATGTGTGTGTGATTTCTAATACTTCATTCCCAGTGTAATATCCTGAAAACATGCTTCAGGAACTTTAACAAAGCATGATGTACACAGGAGATCGTTATGCTTATCAACACATATCTGCATACTTCAAATATGGGATCAAAGCAAACGTGACATTATTTACGTTGGACATCAACATGGATCATGGTTACAGGGATTTTCTTTGGACCTGATGATTAACATGTGTTGGTTTCTCTCCATATGTGACCAGATTTAAAACACGTTCTTTCACGTTTCAGGCGTCAGGTTACATGGATCATAACATGATCCATGTAACCTGACGGCCTCCAGGGGGAACCGCAGGAAAGCTAATTAGGTTTGGGTCTAAGATCAGTTCATCACTAACTTAAAATGATCTACGGAAGAAAAGCCCCCGAGTACGACAGATGTCTTAAAACTCAGGTACATGAGGATCCATTCACAGTATCAGTTGCACTTGATGTTTTCTTTGTCTTCTGGGTAGAACCCAGTTCTGGTGGACGCCCCACTCTCACTGCAAATTGCTGTCAACTCGCCTCCAAAAACATCCATCAAAACATCAGGTGCAACGGTTGTCATGACAGCCACTGTCAGGGTGATGGTGCTTCCTGCAGGTCTGCCTCCAATCCAGCTCAGCAGCATGACCATGGTAAACACACAGACGCACACAAGCAATAGCACATTAGCTTTCAATAGTTTCAAATTCAATTGTTGTTGTTTGTCTGTTGTGTTAATTTCTGCAGGAAACAAAGTTTAACGCCAAAGTATCAATGAAAGGAAAGCGTCTGGCGGTGCACGCTGATCTCCGGAGGTACAAACACTTTCATCTTCTACCGCTTCCTCTGGAGCCTGTCCCCGCTGTCTGTGGGCGAGAGGCAGGGTTCGCCCTGGACAGGTCGCCAGTCTGTCGCAGGGCCACACGTATCAGCACCACACAGACGCACAAGTCACAGTCACGCACACCTACGGACAATTTAGAGTTTCCAATCAGGCTAACTGCATGTGGGAGGAAGCCGGAGACCTCAGAGAAAACCTACGCAGACACGGGAGAACATGCAGACTCCACACAGAAAGGCTCCGGTCGCCTCCGGGAGTCGAACCCGGGACCTTCAGTGCTAACACAACCGTGCTGCCCGGTACAAACACTCTCAGATTAAAAGGTTCACAGGTAGGCGTCCCAACCTAAGAGCCGTTCGACTACTCTGAGCCAGGAAAAGACAACAACTGTATCCTAGTGAGAAGATGTGTCAGCGTATGCAAAACGCTAGTCCTCAACCTTTAACCTTCTGACATCAAGCAGAAGTAATGGGTCAAATTCAAATGAGGGTGACTGTGTAATATATATATAAATCCTATTATAAAATCCTTTATTTTACATAAATAAAAGAAAAACAGATCCACACACTGAAACATATCCAATTCATGAAGGTTCAGATAATCCACAGCTAACATATTAAACGGGTGGTCAGCAAAAGTAGGCTTTCACACACTCGCTACCAAAACTCACCAAGATTGAACAGGTGAAATACCGGCACCACGTGATATTACATCTGTGTCCTACACAAAGCAAAGAAAAATCCAATGGGGAATCAGACACAACTTCATCAAATGATCAGTGAAATCTCAGGATTTAATGACATCGCTATGCAGAGCAGCATATAAGCAACAACTTCTGAATTTATTCTAGATTCAGTGTAAACACCTACTGCAATCAGCCTTAATTACCCTGCAGCAAACACTGCATCTCGCTTTAAATCACAACTTCCTGGCAATATAACAAATGTCCAGACTGCTGAGGAAAAAACTGAAGTGAAGTTAGAACTCGTCATGTTTGACTGTGGTTCTTCTTTCAGGTTTAAAATCTTCTCAAACCAATCAGCTCTGGAGTCTCTGGCAGTAGGTTTTCCCTCTAATTTCTAAATATTCTACTATTTAAAGTCCAGCATATTTACAGGATGAAGGACAGACTCTTTACTCTGACTTCCCCTCTCTCTGTCTGACAGCTGATTCCTCTGCAGGCTCCTCTGAAGACTATGCTACAGATATCTGTGGTTCCTTTAATTAACAGTAAGAACCAGTCATTAACCAATAGTGACACAGGCTGCAGAGCTGGTGTTACTATGGTGACTGTAATATTTGTGTGTTTTCAGACTGGACAAAACGAGGCGTTCGCATCCCTCTGGCTGATGGGATGGATTTCGTCGAGGAGGTGGTTGAATATCACAATGTAAGTCAATGTTAGCATACGAAACTGTAATTATACCCAAAAAACCCGTGTTCACCGTCAGACCTGCTCAGTTGACGACAGCTAATGTACCGATCTCTGCAGGGTTTCATCGTCATTGGGGCGAATCTACACTTCAGCAAAGGCCTGAGAGAAATGATCGCAGGGGGCAACAAGACAGAGGCCGAGTCTAATAACATGTAAACCATGGTTGAATATGTGCATATATTTACACGTCGTGTATATAGTGGTGTGAATTGAATTGAATTGACACAAACTGGCAGAGCTGAGAATTCATGTTATGAGGATCACCACAATGACCCTGAACCACTTTCTCTCATGTACCATCTGCACAAAGCATAAAAATGGGTTGTACAGAATTCAGAGTTGTCGAGTTGTCGAGTTCTGTAGCAACTTCCAACCTGTATTACCACGACTTTGATTGGTTAGTTGGATGATGCAGGTAACGCTGGGTATAAAACATTGTGTTTACTGACTTGTTGACGTTTTGACCTTTTAACTAAATTTAATTTGCTTGCTGCCGTGGTTTAATTGTCATGTGCCATTTCCTAACTTCATCTACTGTTGAGTGATGATGTCATCATCGATAAACTATCAGCACAACAGTGTGTCATGCAGGTAGACCCGTGTTTCATGGTGCTGGCTGTGTGTCCTCAGAGGTGAGATGGTTTGTTCAGGCGCCGCAGCAATAGCACAATGTCTACATTTGTCTTGTAGTAAACCACAACTAAACATTTTAATCAGCGGCTGAGAGTTAAATGCAATAAAATTATACATATACATTAAATAGTAATACGATCATTTCTAGTTACTGGTCCTACTCATGTCAACAAACCAAAAGCTAACAGTGCATCATCAGTCATGTTTGTATTGCACATTGATTCGATTATTTTGCCACATGAACAAGATTCTGTGTTTGAACCGACAATCATGACATGTTCTCCTCTGGTCACCCACAGATAAACTAATGTCTCTTTGTCTGTTAAAGTGATTAAACAAAACTGAAAGAAATGACTGGTTTTACTCAATGAACCTAAAATGTTCATTTTGCTTTTGGTTCTGGTTCCGTCTTTGTGTGTCCACTGGTCTTAATCTCAGTTCTCACTGAACTGTGCGACGCCTTCGTAGCCATGGAATCCACACTTTCTGCCAGCAACTCTGCAGCCAAATGTAAGAGCGTCCTGCAAACCTCCACCTGTAAAGACATATTAACACACTCAAATCCTTAAATCCATGCAGCCATTAGATGAACCCTGTGGTACTGGACTGGGAAGGAGGTTATGGGTTTATGATAACTTCATCCACCTTGGACAGGGGACAGGTGGTTTGAGGTTTGAGGCATCAGATGCAACTTGTCTCACTTATCACGCTGCCCTTTCATCCGCTTTCGGAAAGATCAAGGCCACCTCACACATCCCTTCGTGAAAGACACAATTATCCATCCTGTAATGATGCAGGAGGTGAGACTTCCACATCCTCTCATTCCTCGACCACCTAGTGAGGCTTTCTTTACAGGTGTGAACTCAAATCAGATTGTAGCATAAATTTGTGTCCAGCCAACTTTTCTCAAACGAATGAAGCTACAGTCGAGATGCCAGGACTCAAAAAGTGATTCTGATAATGAATCAACGCATTTGCTCCTTCTAGACTGGAGAACTCGAATCCTTATTGAGAAGATGTTCCACATAAATTCTGCAGCCAGATTTTAATGCTTTGTTCTTTTTACTTATAAAGCACTTGATCAAGCACCATCATATGTAAAAAGCCTCAAGGAAACACATCATCCCAAAGATGGAGCTGATCATCTTGCCTTGACATTATTTTTGATTTAGTGTAATTAAACGGAATTTAATTGTTCAGTCTATAAAACCTATAAAGGCTTTACTCACTTAGGATGGTTTTATAAAAATAGTTAACAAGCAAAAGTTCATAACAGCATTTCAAACGGGACATTAGACGACAAATTCATTTCATTAATATGAGCTGGATGCATTTAATGGTCATTGTAAAGAAGTTACCGTAACGTAACGGGTCAGGCACAGAAGTTAAAATGTGTATCCACTACACACACTGGGTTGTATGAACCACTCAACATGCAGATGAGAAACTTTCGTAACTTCACGTTTAACTTCTCAGTGAGATCGCGTTATGTCTCACCTTTGGACAGTGTGTAGATGACGGCAGCATTGAAAGTGTCCCCAGCTCCCAGAGTATCGACCAGAGTTTCAGGAGGAAATGCATCAGAATGAACGATGAAACCATCAGGACCCAGAGCATCAGCTCCTTTTTCTGCCCAGGCACAAATGAGGACAGCACTAAAATTTAGACAAAGTAGAAAAACACAATTCAAATCACAAAGACAATTCACAATTAAATGGGCCACAGTGTTTGACCTTTGACCCCCCACTCACCCAGATTTGACCCGGTGGTATAATCCTCTCAGAGCAGCTTCAGATGAATCAAAGCCAAAGTGACGAGCAACATCTTTACTAACAAAAACCTGAGAAAAGTGGGAAAACGTGTCATTGAACAGAGTCAGAGTTATGAACCATTTAATGTCATCTGTAGCCTATTTAGACGATGGTTTTAAAATGTTATGGATCAGATTTGTTTTTGCATAAACCTAACCCTGAAATGTTATGTAATTTCTGATGTGTCAGACAGTTCTGGATAATCATGAACTTCATCACAATTCAAGTTAAACTTTTCTATCAAAATCTGTTTTAGTTTTTCAAAAGTTCTGTATCACATTTAAATTCAGTTTCATGTTCAGTTTTCATATGAATTCAATTGTGCAAAGTCACAGGTCAGGGAAATTGGCCATAGTAATGTTCGAAAACTTACAGAATTCATAAACCGGTAAACAACTATACTGTAAACCCAACAAATTCCACTTGATCAAACTTTATAAATCAGAAATCAATAGAAAATAATGCTGATTGTCACTTCAACTTTGTGGAAATTCTTCATTCCCATTTAATCGCGCTAGTAATGGGCTCAGTAGAGCAGTTCTTCTACCACATCGCCATGAGCAAACAGCTGATACAGCGGCTCTCTGGTTTTCTCGATCTCCAGGGAAATCGTGATCCTTTGCTCTCGGAGCAACGAGCTGTTGTATCCCTCCACCCGTTGGATCATCTTCACCTGCTCGTCAGCATTTCGCCCCTGCAGGTTTAACAATAGTCAGAATTATGCAGCTATTCTACTGGACAACATTAGAAATACATTTCCAACTCCATTATTATTTTAGTTTGTCAGTGTATGTTTACATAGGCTTCGTGCATTTTATGGTTTTTCTATAGCTGTGAGCAGCATGTTCTGCTCCGTAGCTCGGTCATTTAGACTACAGCGATGGAGGAAGTCTCTCAAACACAGTGTAAAGAAGGGAGAAGCACATTTTAAAAAACGGGTCATTGTATGTCTTTCGAAGTGGTTTGGTGATTTCTTACCTCCCAGTGAATCCACTTGAAATCATGAAGGTTGACTTTAGAAAAATCTTCTGCTGTTACATCTGGAAGGTTCCTGACAAACACAAAGTAAATGTTTTTCTTGTGACATAGTAATTTGAGGAATGTCAATCAAAAATCTACTTAACTTCGTAAAAACTTATTTAACCATAAACTTGATCTGGATGCATGAAATGTTTCAGACATTAGTTAAACATTTTTCTGAAATCTTAAAATGTATGATTGGGTGAAAAATCTCCCACTTAAACTAGTAACTAGACATTGTACATATTGTTTCATAAAAACCGTTAGATTGTTAGTTCAGACTGAAGAGAAACAGCAGAATTTTGTTACCATTCATAGACTAAGTTTTTCAATACACAGGAGATAATGATGAGATCAGAGTGAAGAATGAGTTAACCCCGAACCACTGCAGAGATTGTGACATCTGCTCTGACACAACTTTAGAGAGTCGATCCAACCCTGACACCAAATCCTCCAGTTTGACTCCAGTGTAATTCATGCGAGAACAGAAAGACATTCAGGACCTAATTCATCATGGAGACGCTTCACGTACACAATGATATAATGGTTAAACTAGCAGTAATATACTAACATCCACTATAACAGTGTGTCACCGAAGGACCTGTTCATGTGCAGGTTAATTACCAAATATTAACCAGGACCATTTTTACTGTCTCAACCTGTTTGCAGTTCTCAAATACACACACACACACACACACACACATATATATATTGAAAAGCCAAGTAAATTGGGTTGTTTTGGTTCTCTGCATAACTTGGTCACAAAACATCACAAATATGAAACCATGGCATGTGTTTGAACTGGTAAACCACAGTCACAGGCAGCGTCTGTATGTGTGAAACACCCATTCTGTGATTGTTGAGTGACTGCTCTATGTCTTGACCCACCGCTAATGTAAAGAAAATAAATATGCAATTAAATGCAAACTGTATCTTATTCATGCTTCCCCGTCATCTGTCTCCAGAAAGATCAAGACCTGTAATTGTGACAGTAGGTGTTTCACATCCACCAACTCCTCCACAGTCTGTCGTCCACCTAACAAGTCTATTTGTATGTGTGGATGTTACTCGGACTGATGAATTGAACTTCTAACCTTCAGACAAAACAGAGGGTTAGTGTAGCGTGATGTTATTCTAGTTATAGCCAAAAGTCAACTTAACTTAACTTCCTGTTAAGGATTTACTGCTGTTTGTGTAGGATTTACTTCTGCACTTTTGTGTATTTATTATCACTTTCTACTTGGTAGCATCTAATTTCACACTCAAGCACCTTTTTATTAAATGTCCATCTAATCTTCATAGTTGTATGTATTAAAGAAATCTCAAGGATCATCTACGTCTGAGGAATATTGCTGAAAATTGTTTTTAGCTTAGGCATATTGTATTTTATTTGTGACTTAGATGAACATCATATCATACCCAACGGCAGGAAAACAGCAAGTGTGTGTTCGATATGACTGGAGAGTTTGGCTGGAGTTACGGAGGACGTCTCTTATCTATAATGGTTAAGCTCAGACCCCTTCATGTGATCAGGTTCAGGGGGCCTAGTCTAGATTCTGCAGCGAGTCATGAGAGTAGTGATTTAGGTCCGTGATCAGGTGTCTGGTCAGACTGTGTTTACTAAATACATTACAGCGCATTTCTTTTCTACAGCATCCAGTGGATGAAGCTTATTGAGTTATTAAGAGTATTTGGTGGTCGGGGGATAACAAAGCACTAAATTCTGTTCTAGCGTGAACAACGATTTCAGATGATTAATTATTAATCTAACCACGTCTGACTCCTCCTTATAAGAGTGATGGCGTGTGGTCTCCATGGCACGAGCATGTCAAAGTAAACGCTGTCTGATCCCTGCTGCATGTCCATTGTCTTACGTGTCGTAGAGAACAACAGTCCGAGTCCCACTGGATGGACAAACCGCACAACATGCACACGGAGTTTGACCTTCGTTCTGGAAGACCACTGCAGAAATGTCGACTGCATGTCGTGCGAAGTCGGCCATGATGAAACTGACACAGAGGGAGATAGGAGATGCATCAGGTCTGTCCTTCGCATTAAAAAGACTTACATAAAGGAGGCGGTTTGTTTAGGGAGAGAGAAGAGGCCTGGACGGCTCCATCATCACGATGTTCCTGAAACGCGAAGGAGATGTTGGGGGGGGTTAGGATTACAGACATGCACCTGATCCCACCTGTTCATATGCAGGATGGTGCGACTTCCTGTCCTTATGTTGCTGATGACCACAGAGGATGGAAGGACACACTGAGCATGCTCAGAAACCAGAGACACGTCGATGTGGAACTTCTGAAAATCCTCCAAAACAAATCTATAGAAAGGAAACTGTTCACATATGCTCTACTACGCTAAATAAAACCGTAGACAGGAAAGTTTCTGTGTTCAGATCAATCAGTCATAGACAATAAGTTAAAAAAGTAAGAGATATCAACTGGGAACCTAATGTCTCCAGAGTATATGCACAGTATACAGGAGATATTCTACAATCATCTTAGCTTTGTCTGTAGAATCTTTTGTCGGTCTGCTCGGTGAAGGCAGAAAAGGAGACGTCCCCCTGAAATGCTCTAGTATTGCTGTAACATTTAAAGCTATAAGCTCTGGGAGTAGATCTGGGCGTTTGTAGCGATGTCATCTTTGCCTGCATTTAACTGTCATCATAGTAGGGATCACTGTTGTTTTCCTTACGATCTTGAATACACGTTTGGTTCTACAGGGTTCAAGCTGGAATGACAATAAAGAATCCTTGAATATTTTTTTATTATTACTCACTCAGCCACAGGTCCAGCAGACAGTGAGCCCATAAAGGCGCAGGAAGCTCCAAGCAGTGACAACACGGTGCAGGAGTTTGAAGCGTTTCCTCCTCTCTGCCAACGTTGTGACAAACACCTTCAGGTAGAATGAAGAACCACAAGTGTCAAAATAATTCTACCAATAATAAAAGAGTCAGAGTAGCCTGATAACAAGCGACGCCGTGAGTCGTGTAGTGTAATCTGTGGCCTTCTTGTGGAGATGAGCCACCACCAGTGTGTGAACGGAGGCTGGAAGACTGGCCGAGACGTGATATAGCTGGATTCTCAGTTTTCAACAATAAAGGAGGACGATTACAGAATTTGTCATTCTTAATAAACACAAACTATCACCTGGGTAACTGCCAGAGGACCATGACCCTGTTT
Source organism: Macropodus opercularis (assembly GCA_030770545.1). Classification (NCBI taxonomy): domain Eukaryota; kingdom Metazoa; phylum Chordata; class Actinopteri; order Anabantiformes; family Osphronemidae; genus Macropodus; species Macropodus opercularis. The sequence continues at coordinate 170,838 of CM061099.1, read as the reverse complement.
ACATGTCAGCAGATTGTGCAACTGATAAAGTAGGATTTCACAACATCCACATCTAATCATAAAAATGTGTCCTGGGTTTAAAAATGCTGTTTGTCTTCGCATGGTCCTTCACAAGAAACCAAATAAACCCACTTAAAGCTATAAACTACACACACGACACCATCCAGACAATGAGGTCTGCGAAGTCACAACGTGAATAATCAGCGTTAGCATTAGCCTGTGTGCTAACCTGGTGTCGGTGTCTTCTTCGGGATATTTGTCCACAACGCTGATGATGTCCAGACAAACCAGACCCACACACAGAACCTTCTTGTCCCGCTGCTCCATGTTGCTCCTGCCACGGTGTGTCCACGTTCGATCTGTGATGAACCTCAGCTGCAACCCGGACTTTTCCTCATCCTTCCAGAGTCATTTTACAACAATAAGACTCCACTTCGTGTCAGTACGTATTTCAAAATAAGAGCATCAGCGAACGCCGCTTAAAATGAGTTTCCATGATCAGTTTCTGCTACTACTCTGCTGAATTGGTGTCTTTTCGACAGGGTTACAGACACATCAGGTCTTTGTATTTTCTGGAACGCATCTCATCCTAGATGTACAACAGACTGGAGGTCGCTCGGTTTTCTGGCCGGTGTCGATCGGACCCGTTTGCTTCAGTAGCTTTTGCGGCAGCATTTCTCCCACATGAGGAAAAAACATCTCGGACCTTCGCTTAAAAATGAAACCATCGTATAAAATGAGCAGCAAACATGTGCGTGGAAGAGACGTGTACAACACGTCAACGGAGCAGTTTATGAGGAAAACCTGGGCTGATTAGCAGAGACGGCGTCCATCCACCTTGGATGAGTCTCTGCTCTCTAGTAACAAGTTGATTAGACTAAACCATGACCCAGAGTGGAGCCAGGACAGAGTCTCAGTCTTTCAGCCTCTCTGCAGACTCTCAGCCGCCACCACCTCGTAGCTGTAACACTCCCATCGAGACTGTGTCTGCTCCCCGACCACCTAAATGATATAAATCACAATAAATAAAAGAGGAGAGATTCACAGGAATCTAATAAACATCAAGACAGAACAAAGTAACAATAAAAGAATTAAATGTGATCTATTAAATTTCAGATCTCTCTCTTCTAAATCTCTGTTAATAAATGACTTGATCAGTGACCATCACATAGATTTATTCAGTCTCACTGAAACCTGGCTGCAGCAGGATGAATACGTTTGTCTGAATGAGTCAACTCCAACCAGTCACATCAACCATCATATTCCTAGAAGTTCAGGTAGAGGTGGAGGAGTAGCAGCAATATATAACTCAGATTTATTAATTATTCCTAGCCCTAAACATAACTATAATTCTTTTTCTCACTCAGACTGTAAAACCCAGAAACCAGTTGTGTTCTGTGTCGTCTACCGTCCTCCTGGTCCATATTCAGATCTTAACTGAATTCTCAGAGTTTTTATCTAACTTAGTTCTCAGCACAGATAAAGTGATTGTAGTGGGCGACTTTAACATTCATGTAGATGTTGACAGTAACTGTCTCAACATTGCATTTAATTCACTACTGGATTCTATTGGTTTTAGTCAGCGTGTGAATGAACCCACTCACTGTCTTAATCATACTCTGGATCTTGTCCTGACTTATGGGTTGAGATTGATCATTTAAAAGTTCTCCCTCAAAACCCTCTGTTATCTGACCATTTCTTAATAACGTTTGAATTTACCATAACAGACGTGACAACAGTTGAAATAAGTTCTATTACAGCAGATGTTTATCTGATGATGCTGTTATTAGATTTAAGGAGATGATTCCATCATCTTTTGTCTCATTCCCTTGTAGCTACACAGAGGAGAGCAGTCATCTGAATCATGAGCAGGTAGTTTGTCTTGTTGATGATGCTACAATTTTAGACTCTGTTGCTCCTCTGAAGAAGAAGCCAGTGAATCAGAGGAGGTTGGCTTCATGGTATAACTCAGATCCGCAGCCTTAAGCAGAGGACTCGAAAACTAGAAAGATTGTGGCGTTCCAACAAATTAGGTGAATCCTGTCTAGCATGGAAAAACAGTTTAATACTATATAAAAAGCACTTCGGGTTGCTAGAACCACATATTATTCATCATTAATTGAGGAAAATAAAATCAACCCCAGGTTTCTGTTCAGCTCTGTAGCCAGGCTGACTAAGAGTCATAGTTGTGTTGAGCCTAGTGTCCCTTTAAATCTCTGCAGCAACGACTTTATGAATTTCTTTACCAATAAAATCATAACCATTAGAGAAAAGATTTATCAGAATCTGTCAACAAAAGTCATAAACCGATCTGCAGATCCAACAGCCTTAGATCTGCTGGTTAGACCTATGTCTGACTTAAACTGTTTTTCCCCCATAGATCACACTGAGTTAACTTCAATAATTAACTCTGCTAAATCAGCTACTTGTCTCTTAGACTCAATCCCAACTAGACTCAAAGAAGTTTTTCCATTAATCAGCACGTCCATATTAAATCAAACCAACCAGTCTCTGGTTACAGGCTACGTACCACAGGCTTTAATGTTGCTGTGGTTAGGGTTAGGGTTAGTGTAGTTGTCACAGAGATTTCCCACTGAAAGAATTCAGTCAAACACAGTACTGAGATTCAAAATAATACAAATGATTTATTTCTCATAAGTGGTGTAAAATATATGAAAGGCAGATATACGAAGTCACCTGTTTCCTCCCTGCAGGGGTAGAGCTCGCTGGCGCGTGGGGGAGCTCCGGGCCTGACCACAGAGAACAAGTTATCTCCTAGGCAGGGGACGAAACTCTCCTACTTTCCTAGTTGGGGTGTTGGTTTTTAAACCCTCAACTTGCGTCAGTAGAAAGAAGACCGTTGCCCAATTTTGGTCTTCGGTTCTGGATAGTTTAGACTAATGACTCTGTTTACTGGAAAGTTATCAACAGGTCACTTCGACCTGGCGTGTTCCCGGAGCAGCCCCACTCGCCAAGAACTTTCCAGATGTGGGAGAGAGAACATCCTGTTCACATAAGAGGTTCACATCCTGGACACAGAAACTCCATCACCTCACCGCCTGACTATCTAGCCTGCACTTCATGAGAGCCTATTCCTATTCCTCCTATGTGGACACACTTACATCAATAACAAATAATACTACATTAATACTAAACATATTACATATGAACTATGTATCCCCTATTTTCTACTACATTAGGTGTATGAGTTTTTTCTCAATGACTCCCCCCACTCTAGTCCTTTAGAGTAGAGCAGTTTGGTGTGGAGAGCCAAGGGCAAGGCACGGGCCGACGCTTGTCACTCATGTTCCTCGATACTTGAGTTACTCTTGTGTTTTGCAGATTCCTTTATATGGTCAAAGCGTCCTCTGCAGCCCCCAGGAGGCCGTGAGACAGCTGCAAAGGGTGAGCTTTGCCATTTTTTTGGATTTGTTCCTCCTAGTTTGATTGCTTTCGGTCTTAGAGACATTTTCAAGTTCTCCGTTTGGGATTTCAATCGTTAGGTTTAGGCACAGGGATCCCACGGTTAGGTTTAGGGGAATGCCCAGGTGAGGGATAAGAGTTAATTTAGTTGTTAGAGTCCTAGTTTGGAGTCTAACGGTTAGGTTTAGGCATGAGGACCCTATGGTTAGGGTTAGTAGGAAGCCAAGGTTGAGGTTAAGTTGTTGCTAATGTGCCAGGTTGGGTTTAGGCATTGAGTTCTACTTGTTAGGTTTAGGATAAGTCCCATGTTAGGGTTTAGACAGTTTGCTCTAAGTTACTTTGAACTAAATTGTGAGGACATATCATCAGTAGTGTACCTTAGGTTCATCGGGCGTTTCGGCCATTTACCACTAGACACCCTCCCCTAAGGGCGGCCCCCTGGGGTGATCAAGTCCCAGGGTATGTCCTCTTAGCCAATTGGTCCGCTTTAGAAGTGGCACATTAAATTTAGCGCAATCAAGGTTCGAATTGACAGCCAATTTAGATTGATCAGAGTGAATTGGCTAAGTTAAGAAGGTCAATAGGTCAGAATTAAAGTCAAACTGAGTTCCTAGGTGTAAAGACTTTAAGTTTCTCTGTCTAGGAGGATCTGGATTCCAAGAGGTCAAAAGGTCAGGTAGGATGAATTAATATCAAGGCCAGATCTGAACTAATTCTAGTTTTCTCTCTGTCCAGTGGTTCCAGGTGGAGTCCTCTTCTTCAGGAGAGTTGAGATTTCCCGTCCAGGAGGACTTGGATTCCGGGGGTCAAAAGGTCAGGTAAGGATTTGGATTAAAATTAATTTAGGGTTAATATTAAGGACCAGATTGGAACTAATTTCTATTTTTTCTGTCCAATTGTTCCAGGTGGAGTCCTCTTCTTCCAGTGGGGGTTCCTCCGTCAGTCTTCACGTGTGGTGCAGCATGTGCTGTGCATGAGCGGAGCTATCCTCCATAGAAGACTCGGCCACGTTTAAGGTCCTTGACGCCGTGGACCACCACATCCCGCGTGCTGTCCTAGTGGACCCGGGAGGGCCGTCTACTTACCCCTTGTTCAGGTTGAGATTGGTTGTTGGCACCGTTAGGTTACTCCAATCTGCCCAGACAAGGTTGAGAGGTGGGTCTCGTCTTCTTCGGTCTTGCCGTTAACGGGAGCGGGACCGGCACTCGGGGAGCTCCGGGACAAGCTGTCGCCCGCCCGGCTCGACCCGAGCGTCGGCTCGCTCCCTCCCCTTAGCACTTCCCCGGTGGAGACAGCGCTCATTCTACGGTGGCTAGGGGAAAAGGGCCACCCGGGGCAGCGCCCCGAGCGGATAACCCTATCCCCGTCCCCGAGCGCTCCCTCTGGAGAACTACCAGGTTCAGCAAGCGTTGCTTCACCATCATTCCCCAGTGGAAGGCGCCCATGCTAGCAGGGTCTAGAGTAACCACCCAGGGGGAGTATTCCTGGTGGTGGAGCGTACCTCCAGCTAGTCTGGAAGCCCCCACGCTTCGACCAGGCTCCCCCCTATGCTAACCTGTCTGCCTACCCCAAGCTGGCTAAGGAATGGTGCTCTGGAGTCGCTGCGGGTCTCTCGTAGAACTCCCTCTGGGGGTCTCTGGTGTTGAAGCTCTCAAAAGAGCTCAGAGACAGTTCTTCAGAGTCAATCTGGCAGTCTCTGGGGATCTTCAGCGCGGAGGCCGAGGTTCTCCCGGGTGTACTTGGGGGGCGATTTTCGGGGGGTCTCCATGTTTTGAAGCAGCGTTTTCGGTTATGGTGTCAATTTTTGCAGATGCATCATGGGTAATATGCAAATTTTTAGGGGCGTGGTTGGACTTCCGGGTTAGAATTGGCGTTAGGGTTAGGGTTAGCGTTCTCAGCTAGGGTTAGGGTTAGAGTTTTTAGGTCTGTTTTCTGAAAGCTAAGGGCTAATTTGTTGAGTTTAGCATTGTATTAGCTGCCCCAGTCCATTGGTGTATCGTAGGTCTGATGGGTCGCCGGTCAGGGCTAGACCAGAACCGAGTTCTAGGTCTTGGGTCATTTGGACACCTAGGGTGAGGCACCTAATGATTATTGGATTTAAGTTGAGCTAATTGAATTTAAACTAGACTGTGCTGATGTGGTTGTCCTAGTTACCAGGGTTCGGTGTCCTTTTCCGTTATTTCCTCTTCATCCTTGTAGGTCTTGGTGCCACACCACGAGGAGCAGAATCGGAAAGGAGTTCCGCAGGGAAAGGAAGCGGGTGTACATCGTTATACTAACACCACAACCCCGCCGGATTAGGCGCCACCTGCATCCCTCCTCCCTCTTCCGTCCCGTGGGGGGAAGTGGGAGGTTGGAGGAGAAAAAAAGAGAAAAATAGGGGGTGAGTTCCTTAGGTGTCTTTTTCCATGGCTTTCTTCTGTTTTTAGGTTTCCCGGGCCCTCACCACGAGGAGCAGAATCGGAAAGGAGTTCCGCAGGGAAAGGAAGTGGGTGTACATCGTTATACTAACACCACAACCCCGCCGGATTAGGCGCCACCTGCATCCCTCCTCCCTCTTCCGTCCCGTGGGGGGAAGTGGGAGGTTGGAGGAGAAAAAAGAAAAAGTGAGTCCATTAGGTGTGTTTTCCTGGATCTTCTGTCTTTAGGTTTCCCGGGCCCTCACCACGAGGAGCAGAATCGGAAAGGAGTTCCGCAGGGAAAGGAAGTGGGTGTACATCGTTATACTAACACCACAACCCCGCCGGATTAGGCGCCACCTGCATCCCTCCTCCCTCTTCCGTCCCGTGGGGGGAAGTGGGAGGTTGGAGGAGAAAAAAGAAAAAGTGAGTCCATTAGGTGTGTTTTCCTGGATCTTCTGTCTTTAGGTTTCCCGGGCCCTCACCACGAGGAGCAGAATCGGAAAGGAGTTCCGCAGGGAAAGGAAGTGGGTGTACATCGTTATACTAACACCACAACCCCGCCGGATTAGGCGCCACCTGCATCCCTCCTCCCTCTTCCGTCCCGTGGGGGGAAGTGGGAGGTTGGAGGAGAAAAAAGAAAAAGTGAGTCCATTAGGTGTGTTTTCCTGGATCTTCTGTCTTTAGGTTTCCCGGGCCCTCACCACGAGGAGCAGAATCGGAAAGGAGTTCCGCAGGGAAAGGAAGTGGGTGTACATCGTTATACTAACACCACAACCCCGCCGGATTAGGCGCCACCTGCATCCCTCCTCCCTCTTCCGTCCCGTGGGGGGAAGTGGGAGGTTGGAGGAAAAATTCCATGTGTCTTCTGTTTTTTAGGTTTTTCAGGCCCTCGCCACGAGGAGCAGAATCGGAAAGGAGTTCCGCAGGGATAGGAAGTGGGTGTACATCGTTATACTAACACCACAACCCCGCCGGATTAGGCGCCACCTGCATCCCTCCTCCCTCTTCCGTCCCGTGGGGGGAAGATGGAGGTTGGAGGTACTTGTGAGTAACTCTTTTTTAGTTTTCAGAGGAACAGGTTGTCCGATGGCTCTGGCTGGGTTAGGTGTATGAGTTTTTTCTCAATGACTCCCCCCACTCTAGTCCTTTAGAGTAGAGCAGTTTGGTGTGGAGAGCCAAGGGCAAGGCACGGGCCGACGCTTGTCACTCATGTTCCTCGATACTTGAGTTACTCTTGTGTTTTGCAGATTCCTTTATATGGTCAAAGCGTCCTCTGCAGCCCCCAGGAGGCCGTGAGACAGCTGCAAAGGGTGAGCTTTGCCATTTTTTTGGATTTGTTCCTCCTAGTTTGATTGCTTTCGGTCTTAGAGACATTTTCAAGTTCTCCGTTTGGGATTTCAATCGTTAGGTTTAGGCACAGGGATCCCACGGTTAGGTTTAGGGGAATGCCCAGGTGAGGGATAAGAGTTAATTTAGTTGTTAGAGTCCTAGTTTGGAGTCTAACGGTTAGGTTTAGGCATGAGGACCCTATGGTTAGGGTTAGTAGGAAGCCAAGGTTGAGGTTAAGTTGTTGCTAATGTGCCAGGTTGGGTTTAGGCATTGAGTTCTACTTGTTAGGTTTAGGATAAGTCCCATGTTAGGGTTTAGACAGTTTGCTCTAAGTTACTTTGAACTAAATTGTGAGGACATATCATCAGTAGTGTACCTTAGGTTCATCGGGCGTTTCGGCCATTTACCACTAGACACCCTCCCCTAAGGGCGGCCCCCTGGGGTGATCAAGTCCCAGGGTATGTCCTCTTAGCCAATTGGTCCGCTTTAGAAGTGGCACATTAAATTTAGCGCAATCAAGGTTCGAATTGACAGCCAATTTAGATTGATCAGAGTGAATTGGCTAAGTTAAGAAGGTCAATAGGTCAGAATTAAAGTCAAACTGAGTTCCTAGGTGTAAAGAGTTTAAGTTTCTCTGTCTAGGAGGATCTGGATTCCAAGAGGTCAAAAGGTCAGGTAGGATGAATTAATATCAAGGCCAGATCTGAACTAATTCTAGTTTTCTCTCTGTCCAGTGGTTCCAGGTGGAGTCCTCTTCTTCAGGAGAGTTGAGATTTCCCGTCCAGGAGGACTTGGATTCCGGGGGTCAAAAGGTCAGGTAAGGATTTGGATTAAAATTAATTTAGGGTTATGTAGTAGAAAATGTGTGTACTCAGAATAGAATATTTGCTCAGAATGTATAGGATGGAATCTGTACTCTATGTAGGTATTAACAGGAATAGGTTTCATAAGTGCAGGCATGAAGTAAGATAGTCAGACTAGGAGTTACAGAGTTTGTGTGTCCAGGACGTGAACCTCTTATGTGAACAGGATGTTCACTCTCCCACATCTGGAAAGTTCTTGGCGAGTGGGGCTGCTCCGGGAACACGCTAGGTCGAAGTGACCTGTTGATAACTTTCCAGTAAACAGAGTCATTAGTCTAAACTATCCAGATCCGAAGACCAAGATTGGGCAATAGCTTTCTTCCGACTGACGCAGGTTTAGGGTTTAAAAACCAACACCCCAAAGCGGAGAGGGGGAGATGTGTGCTGTGCCGGCTGGGAGACACAGCTGGTGTCTCCCAGCCAGGCTCCGTCCTTCCCCACGCGCCAGCAAGCTTTACCCCTGCAGGGAGGAATCAGGTGACTTCGTATAACTGCCTTATGTATATTTTTACACCACTTATGTGAAATAAATCATTTGTATTATTTTGAATCTCAGTGCTGTGTTTAACTGAAACCTCTCGGTGAGGAATATCTGTAAACAACTACAGTTAATATTAAGGACCAGATTGGAACTAATTTCTATTTTTTCTGTCCAATTGTTCCAGGTGGAGTCCTCTTCTTCCAGTGGGGGTTCCTCCGTCAGTCTTCACGTGTGGTGCAGCATGTGCTGTGCATGAGCGGAGCTATCCTCCATAGAAGACTCGGCCACGTTTAAGGTCCTTGACGCCGTGGACCACCACATCCCGCGTGCTGTCCTAGTGGACCCGGGAGGGCCGTCTACTTACCCCTTGTTCAGGTTGAGATTGGTTGTTGGCACCGTTAGGTTACTCCAATCTGCCCAGACAAGGTTGAGAGGTGGGTCTCGTCTTCTTCGGTCTTGCCGTTAACGGGAGCGGGACCGGCACTCGGGGAGCTCCGGGACAAGCTGTCGCCCGCCCGGCTCGACCCGAGCGTCGGCTCGCTCCCTCCCCTTAGCACTTCCCCGGTGGAGACAGCGCTCATTCTACGGTGGCTAGGGGAAAAGGGCCACCCGGGGCAGCGCCCCGAGCGGATAACCCTATCCCCGTCCCCGAGCGCTCCCTCTGGAGAACTACCAGGTTCAGCAAGCGTTGCTTCACCATCATTCCCCAGTGGAAGGCGCCCATGCTAGCAGGGTCTAGAGTAACCACCCAGGGGGAGTATTCCTGGTGGTGGAGCGTACCTCCAGCTAGTCTGGAAGCCCCCACGCTTCGACCAGGCTCCCCCCTATGCTAACCTGTCTGCCTACCCCAAGCTGGCTAAGGAATGGTGCTCTGGAGTCGCTGCGGGTCTCTCGTAGAACTCCCTCTGGGGGTCTCTGGTGTTGAAGCTCTCAAAAGAGCTCAGAGACAGTTCTTCAGAGTCAATCTGGCAGTCTCTGGGGATCTTCAGCGCGGAGGCCGAGGTTCTCCCGGGTGTACTTGGGGGGCGATTTTCGGGGGGTCTCCATGTTTTGAAGCAGCGTTTTCGGTTATGGTGTCAATTTTTGCAGATGCATCATGGGTAATATGCAAATTTTTAGGGGCGTGGTTGGACTTCCGGGTTAGAATTGGCGTTAGGGTTAGGGTTAGCGTTCTCAGCTAGGGTTAGGGTTAGAGTTTTTAGGTCTGTTTTCTGAAAGCTAAGGGCTAATTTGTTGAGTTTAGCATTGTATTAGCTGCCCCAGTCCATTGGTGTATCGTAGGTCTGATGGGTCGCCGGTCAGGGCTAGACCAGAACCGAGTTCTAGGTCTTGGGTCATTTGGACACCTAGGGTGAGGCACCTAATGATTATTGGATTTAAGTTGAGCTAATTGAATTTAAACTAGACTGGACTGATGTGGTTGTCCAAGTTCCCAGGGTTCGGTGTCCTTTTCCGTTATTTCCTCTTCATCCTTGTAGGTCTTGGTGCCACACCACGAGGAGCAGAATCGGAAAGGAGTTCCGCAGGGAAAGGAAGCGGGTGTACATCGTTATACTAACACCACAACCCCGCCGGATTAGGCGCCACCTGCATCCCTCCTCCCTCTTCCGTCCCGTGGGGGGAAGTGGGAGGTTGGAGGAGAAAAAAAGAGAAAAATAGGGGGTGAGTTCCTTAGGTGTCTTTTTCCATGGCTTTCTTCTGTTTTTAGGTTTCCCGGGCCCTCACCACGAGGAGCAGAATCGGAAAGGAGTTCCGCAGGGAAAGGAAGTGGGTGTACATCGTTATACTAACACCACAACCCCGCCGGATTAGGCGCCACCTGCATCCCTCCTCCCTCTTCCGTCCCGTGGGGGGAAGTGGGAGGTTGGAGGAGAAAAAAGAAAAAGTGAGTCCATTAGGTGTGTTTTCCTGGATCTTCTGTCTTTAGGTTTCCCGGGCCCTCACCACGAGGAGCAGAATCGGAAAGGAGTTCCGCAGGGAAAGGAAGTGGGTGTACATCGTTATACTAACACCACAACCCCGCCGGATTAGGCGCCACCTGCATCCCTCCTCCCTCTTCCGTCCCGTGGGGGGAAGTGGGAGGTTGGAGGAGAAAAAAGAAAAAGTGAGTCCATTAGGTGTGTTTTCCTGGATCTTCTGTCTTTAGGTTTCCCGGGCCCTCACCACGAGGAGCAGAATCGGAAAGGAGTTCCGCAGGGAAAGGAAGTGGGTGTACATCGTTATACTAACACCACAACCCCGCCGGATTAGGCGCCACCTGCATCCCTCCTCCCTCTTCCGTCCCGTGGGGGGAAGTGGGAGGTTGGAGGAGAAAAAAGAAAAAGTGAGTCCATTAGGTGTGTTTTCCTGGATCTTCTGTCTTTAGGTTTCCCGGGCCCTCACCACGAGGAGCAGAATCGGAAAGGAGTTCCGCAGGGAAAGGAAGTGGGTGTACATCGTTATACTAACACCACAACCCCGCCGGATTAGGCGCCACCTGCATCCCTCCTCCCTCTTCCGTCCCGTGGGGGGAAGTGGGAGGTTGGAGGAAAAATTCCATGTGTCTTCTGTTTTTTAGGTTTTTCAGGCCCTCGCCACGAGGAGCAGAATCGGAAAGGAGTTCCGCAGGGATAGGAAGTGGGTGTACATCGTTATACTAACACCACAACCCCGCCGGATTAGGCGCCACCTGCATCCCTCCTCCCTCTTCCGTCCCGTGGGGGGAAGATGGAGGTTGGAGGTACTTGTGAGTAACTCTTTTTTAGTTTTCAGAGGAACAGGTTGTCCGATGGCTCTGGCTGGGTTAGGTGTATGAGTTTTTTCTCAATGACTCCCCCCACTCTAGTCCTTTAGAGTAGAGCAGTTTGGTGTGGAGAGCCAAGGGCAAGGCACGGGCCGACGCTTGTCACTCATGTTCCTCGATACTTGAGTTACTCTTGTGTTTTGCAGATTCCTTTATATGGTCAAAGCGTCCTCTGCAGCCCCCAGGAGGCCGTGAGACAGCTGCAAAGGGTGAGCTTTGCCATTTTTTTGGATTTGTTCCTCCTAGTTTGATTGCTTTCGGTCTTAGAGACATTTTCAAGTTCTCCGTTTGGGATTTCAATCGTTAGGTTTAGGCACAGGGATCCCACGGTTAGGTTTAGGGGAATGCCCAGGTGAGGGATAAGAGTTAATTTAGTTGTTAGAGTCCTAGTTTGGAGTCTAACGGTTAGGTTTAGGCATGAGGACCCTATGGTTAGGGTTAGTAGGAAGCCAAGGTTGAGGTTAAGTTGTTGCTAATGTGCCAGGTTGGGTTTAGGCATTGAGTTCTACTTGTTAGGTTTAGGATAAGTCCCATGTTAGGGTTTAGACAGTTTGCTCTAAGTTACTTTGAACTAAATTGTGAGGACATATCATCAGTAGTGTACCTTAGGTTCATCGGGCGTTTCGGCCATTTACCACTAGACACCCTCCCCTAAGGGCGGCCCCCTGGGGTGATCAAGTCCCAGGGTATGTCCTCTTAGCCAATTGGTCCGCTTTAGAAGTGGCACATTAAATTTAGCGCAATCAAGGTTCGAATTGACAGCCAATTTAGATTGATCAGAGTGAATTGGCTAAGTTAAGAAGGTCAATAGGTCAGAATTAAAGTCAAACTGAGTTCCTAGGTGTAAAGAGTTTAAGTTTCTCTGTCTAGGAGGATCTGGATTCCAAGAGGTCAAAAGGTCAGGTAGGATGAATTAATATCAAGGCCAGATCTGAACTAATTCTAGTTTTCTCTCTGTCCAGTGGTTCCAGGTGGAGTCCTCTTCTTCAGGAGAGTTGAGATTTCCCGTCCAGGAGGACTTGGATTCCGGGGGTCAAAAGGTCAGGTAAGGATTTGGATTAAAATTAATTTAGGGTTAATATTAAGGACCAGATTGGAACTAATTTCTATTTTTTCTGTCCAATTGTTCCAGGTGGAGTCCTCTTCTTCCAGTGGGGGTTCCTCCGTCAGTCTTCACGTGTGGTGCAGCATGTGCTGTGCATGAGCGGAGCTATCCTCCATAGAAGACTCGGCCACGTTTAAGGTCCTTGACGCCGTGGACCACCACATCCCGCGTGCTGTCCTAGTGGACCCGGGAGGGCCGTCTACTTACCCCTTGTTCAGGTTGAGATTGGTTGTTGGCACCGTTAGGTTACTCCAATCTGCCCAGACAAGGTTGAGAGGTGGGTCTCGTCTTCTTCGGTCTTGCCGTTAACGGGAGCGGGACCGGCACTCGGGGAGCTCCGGGACAAGCTGTCGCCCGCCCGGCTCGACCCGAGCGTCGGCTCGCTCCCTCCCCTTAGCACTTCCCCGGTGGAGACAGCGCTCATTCTACGGTGGCTAGGGGAAAAGGGCCACCCGGGGCAGCGCCCCGAGCGGATAACCCTATCCCCGTCCCCGAGCGCTCCCTCTGGAGAACTACCAGGTTCAGCAAGCGTTGCTTCACCATCATTCCCCAGTGGAAGGCGCCCATGCTAGCAGGGTCTAGAGTAACCACCCAGGGGGAGTATTCCTGGTGGTGGAGCGTACCTCCAGCTAGTCTGGAAGCCCCCACGCTTCGACCAGGCTCCCCCCTATGCTAACCTGTCTGCCTACCCCAAGCTGGCTAAGGAATGATGCTCTGGAGTCGCTGCGGGTCTCTCGTAGAACTCCCTCTGGGGGTCTCTGGTGTTGAAGCTCTCAAAAGAGCTCAGAGACAGTTCTTCAGAGTCAATCTGGCAGTCTCTGGGGATCTTCAGCGCGGAGGCCGAGGTTCTCCCGGGTGTACTTGGGGGGCGATTTTCGGGGGGTCTCCATGTTTTGAAGCAGCGTTTTCGGTTATGGTGTCAATTTTTGCAGATGCATCATGGGTAATATGCAAATTTTTAGGGGCGTGGTTGGACTTCCGGGTTAGAATTGGCGTTAGGGTTAGGGTTAGCGTTCTCAGCTAGGGTTAGGGTTAGAGTTTTTAGGTCTGTTTTCTGAAAGCTAAGGGCTAATTTGTTGAGTTTAGCATTGTATTAGCTGCCCCAGTCCATTGGTGTATCGTAGGTCTGATGGGTCGCCGGTCAGGGCTAGACCAGAACCGAGTTCTAGGTCTTGGGTCATTTGGACACCTAGGGTGAGGCACCTAATGATTATTGGATTTAAGTTGAGCTAATTGAATTTAAACTAGACTGGACTGATGTGGTTGTCCAAGTTCCCAGGGTTCGGTGTCCTTTTCCGTTATTTCCTCTTCATCCTTGTAGGTCTTGGTGCCACACCACGAGGAGCAGAATCGGAAAGGAGTTCCGCAGGGAAAGGAAGTGGGTGTACATCGTTATACTAACACCACAACCCCGCCGGATTAGGCGCCACCTGCATCCCTCCTCCCTCTTCCGTCCCGTGGGGGGAAGTGGGAGGTTGGAGGAGAAAAAAAGAGAAAAATAGGGGGTGAGTTCCTTAGGTGTCTTTTTCCATGGCTTTCTTCTGTTTTTAGGTTTCCCGGGCCCTCACCACGAGGAGCAGAATCGGAAAGGAGTTCCGCAGGGAAAGGAAGTGGGTGTACATCGTTATACTAACACCACAACCCCGCCGGATTAGGCGCCACCTGCATCCCTCCTCCCTCTTCCGTCCCGTGGGGGGAAGTGGGAGGTTGGAGGAGAAAAAAGAAAAAGTGAGTCCATTAGGTGTGTTTTCCTGGATCTTCTGTCTTTAGGTTTCCCGGGCCCTCACCACGAGGAGCAGAATCGGAAAGGAGTTCCGCAGGGAAAGGAAGTGGGTGTACATCGTTATACTAACACCACAACCCCGCCGGATTAGGCGCCACCTGCATCCCTCCTCCCTCTTCCGTCCCGTGGGGGGAAGTGGGAGGTTGGAGGAGAAAAAAGAAAAAGTGAGTCCATTAGGTGTGTTTTCCTGGATCTTCTGTCTTTAGGTTTCCCGGGCCCTCACCACGAGGAGCAGAATCGGAAAGGAGTTCCGCAGGGAAAGGAAGTGGGTGTACATCGTTATACTAACACCACAACCCCGCCGGATTAGGCGCCACCTGCATCCCTCCTCCCTCTTCCGTCCCGTGGGGGGAAGTGGGAGGTTGGAGGAGAAAAAAGAAAAAGTGAGTCCATTAGGTGTGTTTTCCTGGATCTTCTGTCTTTAGGTTTCCCGGGCCCTCACCACGAGGAGCAGAATCGGAAAGGAGTTCCGCAGGGAAAGGAAGTGGGTGTACATCGTTATACTAACACCACAACCCCGCCGGATTAGGCGCCACCTGCATCCCTCCTCCCTCTTCCGTCCCGTGGGGGGAAGTGGGAGGTTGGAGGAGAAAAAAGAAAAAGTGAGTCCATTAGGTGTGTTTTCCTGGATCTTCTGTCTTTAGGTTTCCCGGGCCCTCACCACGAGGAGCAGAATCGGAAAGGAGTTCCGCAGGGAAAGGAAGTGGGTGTACATCGTTATACTAACACCACAACCCCGCCGGATTAGGCGCCACCTGCATCCCTCCTCCCTCTTCCGTCCCGTGGGGGGAAGTGGGAGGTTGGAGGAAAAATTCCATGTGTCTTCTGTTTTTTAGGTTTTTCAGGCCCTCGCCACGAGGAGCAGAATCGGAAAGGAGTTCCGCAGGGATAGGAAGTGGGTGTACATCGTTATACTAACACCACAACCCCGCCGGATTAGGCGCCACCTGCATCCCTCCTCCCTCTTCCGTCCCGTGGGGGGAAGATGGAGGTTGGAGGTACTTGTGAGTAACTCTTTTTTAGTTTTCAGAGGAACAGGTTGTCCGATGGCTCTGGCTGGGTTAGGTGTATGAGTTTTTTCTCAATGACTCCCCCCACTCTAGTCCTTTAGAGTAGAGCAGTTTGGTGTGGAGAGCCAAGGGCAAGGCACGGGCCGACGCTTGTCACTCATGTTCCTCGATACTTGAGTTACTCTTGTGTTTTGCAGATTCCTTTATATGGTCAAAGCGTCCTCTGCAGCCCCCAGGAGGCCGTGAGACAGCTGCAAAGGGTGAGCTTTGCCATTTTTTTGGATTTGTTCCTCCTAGTTTGATTGCTTTCGGTCTTAGAGACATTTTCAAGTTCTCCGTTTGGGATTTCAATCGTTAGGTTTAGGCACAGGGATCCCACGGTTAGGTTTAGGGGAATGCCCAGGTGAGGGATAAGAGTTAATTTAGTTGTTAGAGTCCTAGTTTGGAGTCTAACGGTTAGGTTTAGGCATGAGGACCCTATGGTTAGGGTTAGTAGGAAGCCAAGGTTGAGGTTAAGTTGTTGCTAATGTGCCAGGTTGGGTTTAGGCATTGAGTTCTACTTGTTAGGTTTAGGATAAGTCCCATGTTAGGGTTTAGACAGTTTGCTCTAAGTTACTTTGAACTAAATTGTGAGGACATATCATCAGTAGTGTACCTTAGGTTCATCGGGCGTTTCGGCCATTTACCACTAGACACCCTCCCCTAAGGGCGGCCCCCTGGGGTGATCAAGTCCCAGGGTATGTCCTCTTAGCCAATTGGTCCGCTTTAGAAGTGGCACATTAAATTTAGCGCAATCAAGGTTCGAATTGACAGCCAATTTAGATTGATCAGAGTGAATTGGCTAAGTTAAGAAGGTCAATAGGTCAGAATTAAAGTCAAACTGAGTTCCTAGGTGTAAAGAGTTTAAGTTTCTCTGTCTAGGAGGATCTGGATTCCAAGAGGTCAAAAGGTCAGGTAGGATGAATTAATATCAAGGCCAGATCTGAACTAATTCTAGTTTTCTCTCTGTCCAGTGGTTCCAGGTGGAGTCCTCTTCTTCAGGAGAGTTGAGATTTCCCGTCCAGGAGGACTTGGATTCCGGGGGTCAAAAGGTCAGGTAAGGATTTGGATTAAAATTAATTTAGGGTTAATATTAAGGACCAGATTGGAACTAATTTCTATTTTTTCTGTCCAATTGTTCCAGGTGGAGTCCTCTTCTTCCAGTGGGGGTTCCTCCGTCAGTCTTCACGTGTGGTGCAGCATGTGCTGTGCATGAGCGGAGCTATCCTCCATAGAAGACTCGGCCACGTTTAAGGTCCTTGACGCCGTGGACCACCACATCCCGCGTGCTGTCCTAGTGGACCCGGGAGGGCCGTCTACTTACCCCTTGTTCAGGTTGAGATTGGTTGTTGGCACCGTTAGGTTACTCCAATCTGCCCAGACAAGGTTGAGAGGTGGGTCTCGTCTTCTTCGGTCTTGCCGTTAACGGGAGCGGGACCGGCACTCGGGGAGCTCCGGGACAAGCTGTCGCCCGCCCGGCTCGACCCGAGCGTCGGCTCGCTCCCTCCCCTTAGCACTTCCCCGGTGGAGACAGCGCTCATTCTACGGTGGCTAGGGGAAAAGGGCCACCCGGGGCAGCGCCCCGAGCGGATAACCCTATCCCCGTCCCCGAGCGCTCCCTCTGGAGAACTACCAGGTTCAGCAAGCGTTGCTTCACCATCATTCCCCAGTGGAAGGCGCCCATGCTAGCAGGGTCTAGAGTAACCACCCAGGGGGAGTATTCCTGGTGGTGGAGCGTACCTCCAGCTAGTCTGGAAGCCCCCACGCTTCGACCAGGCTCCCCCCTATGCTAACCTGTCTGCCTACCCCAAGCTGGCTAAGGAATGGTGCTCTGGAGTCGCTGCGGGTCTCTCGTAGAACTCCCTCTGGGGGTCTCTGGTGTTGAAGCTCTCAAAAGAGCTCAGAGACAGTTCTTCAGAGTCAATCTGGCAGTCTCTGGGGATCTTCAGCGCGGAGGCCGAGGTTCTCCCGGGTGTACTTGGGGGGCGATTTTCGGGGGGTCTCCATGTTTTGAAGCAGCGTTTTCGGTTATGGTGTCAATTTTTGCAGATGCATCATGGGTAATATGCAAATTTTTAGGGGCGTGGTTGGACTTCCGGGTTAGAATTGGCGTTAGGGTTAGGGTTAGCGTTCTCAGCTAGGGTTAGGGTTAGAGTTTTTAGGTCTGTTTTCTGAAAGCTAAGGGCTAATTTGTTGAGTTTAGCATTGTATTAGCTGCCCCAGTCCATTGGTGTATCGTAGGTCTGATGGGTCGCCGGTCAGGGCTAGACCAGAACCGAGTTCTAGGTCTTGGGTCATTTGGACACCTAGGGTGAGGCACCTAATGATTATTGGATTTAAGTTGAGCTAATTGAATTTAAACTAGACTGGACTGATGTGGTTGTCCAAGTTCCCAGGGTTCGGTGTCCTTTTCCGTTATTTCCTCTTCATCCTTGTAGGTCTTGGTGCCACACCACGAGGAGCAGAATCGGAAAGGAGTTCCGCAGGGAAAGGAAGTGGGTGTACATCGTTATACTAACACCACAACCCCGCCGGATTAGGCGCCACCTGCATCCCTCCTCCCTCTTCCGTCCCGTGGGGGGAAGTGGGAGGTTGGAGGAGAAAAAAAGAGAAAAATAGGGGGTGAGTTCCTTAGGTGTCTTTTTCCATGGCTTTCTTCTGTTTTTAGGTTTCCCGGGCCCTCACCACGAGGAGCAGAATCGGAAAGGAGTTCTGCAGGGAAAGGAAGTGGGTGTACATCGTTATACTAACACCACAACCCCGCCGGATTAGGCGCCACCTGCATCCCTCCTCCCTCTTCCGTCCCGTGGGGGGAAGTGGGAGGTTGGAGGAGAAAAAAGAAAAAGTGAGTCCATTAGGTGTGTTTTCCTGGATCTTCTGTCTTTAGGTTTCCCGGGCCCTCACCACGAGGAGCAGAATCGGAAAGGAGTTCCGCAGGGAAAGGAAGTGGGTGTACATCGTTATACTAACACCACAACCCCGCCGGATTAGGCGCCACCTGCATCCCTCCTCCCTCTTCCGTCCCGTGGGGGGAAGTGGGAGGTTGGAGGAGAAAAAAGAAAAAGTGAGTCCATTAGGTGTGTTTTCCTGGATCTTCTGTCTTTAGGTTTCCCGGGCCCTCACCACGAGGAGCAGAATCGGAAAGGAGTTCCGCAGGGAAAGGAAGTGGGTGTACATCGTTATACTAACACCACAACCCCGCCGGATTAGGCGCCACCTGCATCCCTCCTCCCTCTTCCGTCCCGTGGGGGGAAGTGGGAGGTTGGAGGAAAAATTCCATGTGTCTTCTGTTTTTTAGGTTTTTCAGGCCCTCGCCACGAGGAGCAGAATCGGAAAGGAGTTCCGCAGGGATAGGAAGTGGGTGTACATCGTTATACTAACACCACAACCCCGCCGGATTAGGCGCCACCTGCATCCCTCCTCCCTCTTCCGTCCCGTGGGGGGAAGATGGAGGTTGGAGGTACTTGTGAGTAACTCTTTTTTAGTTTTCAGAGGAACAGGTTGTCCGATGGCTCTGGCTGGGTTAGGTGTATGAGTTTTTTCTCAATGACTCCCCCCACTCTAGTCCTTTAGAGTAGAGCAGTTTGGTGTGGAGAGCCAAGGGCAAGGCACGGGCCGACGCTTGTCACTCATGTTCCTCGATACTTGAGTTACTCTTGTGTTTTGCAGATTCCTTTATATGGTCAAAGCGTCCTCTGCAGCCCCCAGGAGGCCGTGAGACAGCTGCAAAGGGTGAGCTTTGCCATTTTTTTGGATTTGTTCCTCCTAGTTTGATTGCTTTCGGTCTTAGAGACATTTTCAAGTTCTCCGTTTGGGATTTCAATCGTTAGGTTTAGGCACAGGGATCCCACGGTTAGGTTTAGGGGAATGCCCAGGTGAGGGATAAGAGTTAATTTAGTTGTTAGAGTCCTAGTTTGGAGTCTAACGGTTAGGTTTAGGCATGAGGACCCTATGGTTAGGGTTAGTAGGAAGCCAAGGTTGAGGTTAAGTTGTTGCTAATGTGCCAGGTTGGGTTTAGGCATTGAGTTCTACTTGTTAGGTTTAGGATAAGTCCCATGTTAGGGTTTAGACAGTTTGCTCTAAGTTACTTTGAACTAAATTGTGAGGACATATCATCAGTAGTGTACCTTAGGTTCATCGGGCGTTTCGGCCATTTACCACTAGACACCCTCCCCTAAGGGCGGCCCCCTGGGGTGATCAAGTCCCAGGGTATGTCCTCTTAGCCAATTGGTCCGCTTTAGAAGTGGCACATTAAATTTAGCGCAATCAAGGTTCGAATTGACAGCCAATTTAGATTGATCAGAGTGAATTGGCTAAGTTAAGAAGGTCAATAGGTCAGAATTAAAGTCAAACTGAGTTCCTAGGTGTAAAGAGTTTAAGTTTCTCTGTCTAGGAGGATCTGGATTCCAAGAGGTCAAAAGGTCAGGTAGGATGAATTAATATCAAGGCCAGATCTGAACTAATTCTAGTTTTCTCTCTGTCCAGTGGTTCCAGGTGGAGTCCTCTTCTTCAGGAGAGTTGAGATTTCCCGTCCAGGAGGACTTGGATTCCGGGGGTCAAAAGGTCAGGTAAGGATTTGGATTAAAATTAATTTAGGGTTAATATTAAGGACCAGATTGGAACTAATTTCTATTTTTTCTGTCCAATTGTTCCAGGTGGAGTCCTCTTCTTCCAGTGGGGGTTCCTCCGTCAGTCTTCACGTGTGGTGCAGCATGTGCTGTGCATGAGCGGAGCTATCCTCCATAGAAGACTCGGCCACGTTTAAGGTCCTTGACGCCGTGGACCACCACATCCCGCGTGCTGTCCTAGTGGACCCGGGAGGGCCGTCTACTTACCCCTTGTTCAGGTTGAGATTGGTTGTTGGCACCGTTAGGTTACTCCAATCTGCCCAGACAAGGTTGAGAGGTGGGTCTCGTCTTCTTCGGTCTTGCCGTTAACGGGAGCGGGACCGGCACTCGGGGAGCTCCGGGACAAGCTGTCGCCCGCCCGGCTCGACCCGAGCGTCGGCTCGCTCCCTCCCCTTAGCACTTCCCCGGTGGAGACAGCGCTCATTCTACGGTGGCTAGGGGAAAAGGGCCACCCGGGGCAGCGCCCCGAGCGGATAACCCTATCCCCGTCCCCGAGCGCTCCCTCTGGAGAACTACCAGGTTCAGCAAGCGTTGCTTCACCATCATTCCCCAGTGGAAGGCGCCCATGCTAGCAGGGTCTAGAGTAACCACCCAGGGGGAGTATTCCTGGTGGTGGAGCGTACCTCCAGCTAGTCTGGAAGCCCCCACGCTTCGACCAGGCTCCCCCCTATGCTAACCTGTCTGCCTACCCCAAGCTGGCTAAGGAATGGTGCTCTGGAGTCGCTGCGGGTCTCTCGTAGAACTCCCTCTGGGGGTCTCTGGTGTTGAAGCTCTCAAAAGAGCTCAGAGACAGTTCTTCAGAGTCAATCTGGCAGTCTCTGGGGATCTTCAGCGCGGAGGCCGAGGTTCTCCCGGGTGTACTTGGGGGGCGATTTTCGGGGGGTCTCCATGTTTTGAAGCAGCGTTTTCGGTTATGGTGTCAATTTTTGCAGATGCATCATGGGTAATATGCAAATTTTTAGGGGCGTGGTTGGACTTCCGGGTTAGAATTGGCGTTAGGGTTAGGGTTAGCGTTCTCAGCTAGGGTTAGGGTTAGAGTTTTTAGGTCTGTTTTCTGAAAGCTAAGGGCTAATTTGTTGAGTTTAGCATTGTATTAGCTGCCCCAGTCCATTGGTGTATCGTAGGTCTGATGGGTCGCCGGTCAGGGCTAGACCAGAACCGAGTTCTAGGTCTTGGGTCATTTGGACACCTAGGGTGAGGCACCTAATGATTATTGGATTTAAGTTGAGCTAATTGAATTTAAACTAGACTGGACTGATGTGGTTGTCCAAGTTCCCAGGGTTCGGTGTCCTTTTCCGTTATTTCCTCTTCATCCTTGTAGGTCTTGGTGCCACACCACGAGGAGCAGAATCGGAAAGGAGTTCCGCAGGGAAAGGAAGTGGGTGTACATCGTTATACTAACACCACAACCCCGCCGGATTAGGCGCCACCTGCATCCCTCCTCCCTCTTCCGTCCCGTGGGGGGAAGTGGGAGGTTGGAGGAGAAAAAAAGAGAAAAATAGGGGGTGAGTTCCTTAGGTGTCTTTTTCCATGGCTTTCTTCTGTTTTTAGGTTTCCCGGGCCCTCACCACGAGGAGCAGAATCGGAAAGGAGTTCCGCAGGGAAAGGAAGTGGGTGTACATCGTTATACTAACACCACAACCCCGCCGGATTAGGCGCCACCTGCATCCCTCCTCCCTCTTCCGTCCCGTGGGGGGAAGTGGGAGGTTGGAGGAGAAAAAAGAAAAAGTGAGTCCATTAGGTGTGTTTTCCTGGATCTTCTGTCTTTAGGTTTCCCGGGCCCTCACCACGAGGAGCAGAATCGGAAAGGAGTTCCGCAGGGAAAGGAAGTGGGTGTACATCGTTATACTAACACCACAACCCCGCCGGATTAGGCGCCACCTGCATCCCTCCTCCCTCTTCCGTCCCGTGGGGGGAAGTGGGAGGTTGGAGGAGAAAAAAGAAAAAGTGAGTCCATTAGGTGTGTTTTCCTGGATCTTCTGTCTTTAGGTTTCCCGGGCCCTCACCACGAGGAGCAGAATCGGAAAGGAGTTCCGCAGGGAAAGGAAGTGGGTGTACATCGTTATACTAACACCACAACCCTGCCGGATTAGGCGCCACCTGCATCCCTCCTCCCTCTTCCGTCCCGTGGGGGGAAGTGGGAGGTTGGAGGAGAAAAAAGAAAAAGTGAGTCCATTAGGTGTGTTTTCCTGGATCTTCTGTCTTTAGGTTTCCCGGGCCCTCACCACGAGGAGCAGAATCGGAAAGGAGTTCCGCAGGGAAAGGAAGTGGGTGTACATCGTTATACTAACACCACAACCCCGCCGGATTAGGCGCCACCTGCATCCCTCCTCCCTCTTCCGTCCCGTGGGGGGAAGTGGGAGGTTGGAGGAAAAATTCCATGTGTCTTCTGTTTTTTAGGTTTTTCAGGCCCTCGCCACGAGGAGCAGAATCGGAAAGGAGTTCCGCAGGGATAGGAAGTGGGTGTACATCGTTATACTAACACCACAACCCCGCCGGATTAGGCGCCACCTGCATCCCTCCTCCCTCTTCCGTCCCGTGGGGGGAAGATGGAGGTTGGAGGTACTTGTGAGTAACTCTTTTTTAGTTTTCAGAGGAACAGGTTGTCCGATGGCTCTGGCTGGGTTAGGTGTATGAGTTTTTTCTCAATGACTCCCCCCACTCTAGTCCTTTAGAGTAGAGCAGTTTGGTGTGGAGAGCCAAGGGCAAGGCACGGGCCGACGCTTGTCACTCATGTTCCTCGATACTTGAGTTACTCTTGTGTTTTGCAGATTCCTTTATATGGTCAAAGCGTCCTCTGCAGCCCCCAGGAGGCCGTGAGACAGCTGCAAAGGGTGAGCTTTGCCATTTTTTTGGATTTGTTCCTCCTAGTTTGATTGCTTTCGGTCTTAGAGACATTTTCAAGTTCTCCGTTTGGGATTTCAATCGTTAGGTTTAGGCACAGGGATCCCACGGTTAGGTTTAGGGGAATGCCCAGGTGAGGGATAAGAGTTAATTTAGTTGTTAGAGTCCTAGTTTGGAGTCTAACGGTTAGGTTTAGGCATGAGGACCCTATGGTTAGGGTTAGTAGGAAGCCAAGGTTGAGGTTAAGTTGTTGCTAATGTGCCAGGTTGGGTTTAGGCATTGAGTTCTACTTGTTAGGTTTAGGATAAGTCCCATGTTAGGGTTTAGACAGTTTGCTCTAAGTTACTTTGAACTAAATTGTGAGGACATATCATCAGTAGTGTACCTTAGGTTCATCGGGCGTTTCGGCCATTTACCACTAGACACCCTCCCCTAAGGGCGGCCCCCTGGGGTGATCAAGTCCCAGGGTATGTCCTCTTAGCCAATTGGTCCGCTTTAGAAGTGGCACATTAAATTTAGCGCAATCAAGGTTCGAATTGACAGCCAATTTAGATTGATCAGAGTGAATTGGCTAAGTTAAGAAGGTCAATAGGTCAGAATTAAAGTCAAACTGAGTTCCTAGGTGTAAAGAGTTTAAGTTTCTCTGTCTAGGAGGATCTGGATTCCAAGAGGTCAAAAGGTCAGGTAGGATGAATTAATATCAAGGCCAGATCTGAACTAATTCTAGTTTTCTCTCTGTCCAGTGGTTCCAGGTGGAGTCCTCTTCTTCAGGAGAGTTGAGATTTCCCGTCCAGGAGGACTTGGATTCCGGGGGTCAAAAGGTCAGGTAAGGATTTGGATTAAAATTAATTTAGGGTTAATATTAAGGACCAGATTGGAACTAATTTCTATTTTTTCTGTCCAATTGTTCCAGGTGGAGTCCTCTTCTTCCAGTGGGGGTTCCTCCGTCAGTCTTCACGTGTGGTGCAGCATGTGCTGTGCATGAGCGGAGCTATCCTCCATAGAAGACTCGGCCACGTTTAAGGTCCTTGACGCCGTGGACCACCACATCCCGCGTGCTGTCCTAGTGGACCCGGGAGGGCCGTCTACTTACCCCTTGTTCAGGTTGAGATTGGTTGTTGGCACCGTTAGGTTACTCCAATCTGCCCAGACAAGGTTGAGAGGTGGGTCTCGTCTTCTTCGGTCTTGCCGTTAACGGGAGCGGGACCGGCACTCGGGGAGCTCCGGGACAAGCTGTCGCCCGCCCGGCTCGACCCGAGCGTCGGCTCGCTCCCTCCCCTTAGCACTTCCCCGGTGGAGACAGCGCTCATTCTACGGTGGCTAGGGGAAAAGGGCCACCCGGGGCAGCGCCCCGAGCGGATAACCCTATCCCCGTCCCCGAGCGCTCCCTCTGGAGAACTACCAGGTTCAGCAAGCGTTGCTTCACCATCATTCCCCAGTGGAAGGCGCCCATGCTAGCAGGGTCTAGAGTAACCACCCAGGGGGAGTATTCCTGGTGGTGGAGCGTACCTCCAGCTAGTCTGGAAGCCCCCACGCTTCGACCAGGCTCCCCCCTATGCTAACCTGTCTGCCTACCCCAAGCTGGCTAAGGAATGGTGCTCTGGAGTCGCTGCGGGTCTCTCGTAGAACTCCCTCTGGGGGTCTCTGGTGTTGAAGCTCTCAAAAGAGCTCAGAGACAGTTCTTCAGAGTCAATCTGGCAGTCTCTGGGGATCTTCAGCGCGGAGGCCGAGGTTCTCCCGGGTGTACTTGGGGGGCGATTTTCGGGGGGTCTCCATGTTTTGAAGCAGCGTTTTCGGTTATGGTGTCAATTTTTGCAGATGCATCATGGGTAATATGCAAATTTTTAGGGGCGTGGTTGGACTTCCGGGTTAGAATTGGCGTTAGGGTTAGGGTTAGCGTTCTCAGCTAGGGTTAGGGTTAGAGTTTTTAGGTCTGTTTTCTGAAAGCTAAGGGCTAATTTGTTGAGTTTAGCATTGTATTAGCTGCCCCAGTCCATTGGTGTATCGTAGGTCTGATGGGTCGCCGGTCAGGGCTAGACCAGAACCGAGTTCTAGGTCTTGGGTCATTTGGACACCTAGGGTGAGGCACCTAATGATTATTGGATTTAAGTTGAGCTAATTGAATTTAAACTAGACTGGACTGATGTGGTTGTCCAAGTTCCCAGGGTTCGGTGTCCTTTTCCGTTATTTCCTCTTCATCCTTGTAGGTCTTGGTGCCACACCACGAGGAGCAGAATCGGAAAGGAGTTCCGCAGGGAAAGGAAGTGGGTGTACATCGTTATACTAACACCACAACCCCGCCGGATTAGGCGCCACCTGCATCCCTCCTCCCTCTTCCGTCCCGTGGGGGGAAGTGGGAGGTTGGAGGAGAAAAAAAGAGAAAAATAGGGGGTGAGTTCCTTAGGTGTCTTTTTCCATGGCTTTCTTCTGTTTTTAGGTTTCCCGGGCCCTCACCACGAGGAGCAGAATCGGAAAGGAGTTCCGCAGGGAAAGGAAGTGGGTGTACATCGTTATACTAACACCACAACCCCGCCGGATTAGGCGCCACCTGCATCCCTCCTCCCTCTTCCGTCCCGTGGGGGGAAGTGGGAGGTTGGAGGAGAAAAAAGAAAAAGTGAGTCCATTAGGTGTGTTTTCCTGGATCTTCTGTCTTTAGGTTTCCCGGGCCCTCACCACGAGGAGCAGAATCGGAAAGGAGTTCCGCAGGGAAAGGAAGTGGGTGTACATCGTTATACTAACACCACAACCCCGCCGGATTAGGCGCCACCTGCATCCCTCCTCCCTCTTCCGTCCCGTGGGGGGAAGTGGGAGGTTGGAGGAAAAATTCCATGTGTCTTCTGTTTTTTAGGTTTTTCAGGCCCTCGCCACGAGGAGCAGAATCGGAAAGGAGTTCCGCAGGGATAGGAAGTGGGTGTACATCGTTATACTAACACCACAACCCCGCCGGATTAGGCGCCACCTGCATCCCTCCTCCCTCTTCCGTCCCGTGGGGGGAAGATGGAGGTTGGAGGTACTTGTGAGTAACTCTTTTTTAGTTTTCAGAGGAACAGGTTGTCCGATGGCTCTGGCTGGGTTAGGTGTATGAGTTTTTTCTCAATGACTCCCCCCACTCTAGTCCTTTAGAGTAGAGCAGTTTGGTGTGGAGAGCCAAGGGCAAGGCACGGGCCGACGCTTGTCACTCATGTTCCTCGATACTTGAGTTACTCTTGTGTTTTGCAGATTCCTTTATATGGTCAAAGCGTCCTCTGCAGCCCCCAGGAGGCCGTGAGACAGCTGCAAAGGGTGAGCTTTGCCATTTTTTTGGATTTGTTCCTCCTAGTTTGATTGCTTTCGGTCTTAGAGACATTTTCAAGTTCTCCGTTTGGGATTTCAATCGTTAGGTTTAGGCACAGGGATCCCACGGTTAGGTTTAGGGGAATGCCCAGGTGAGGGATAAGAGTTAATTTAGTTGTTAGAGTCCTAGTTTGGAGTCTAACGGTTAGGTTTAGGCATGAGGACCCTATGGTTAGGGTTAGTAGGAAGCCAAGGTTGAGGTTAAGTTGTTGCTAATGTGCCAGGTTGGGTTTAGGCATTGAGTTCTACTTGTTAGGTTTAGGATAAGTCCCATGTTAGGGTTTAGACAGTTTGCTCTAAGTTACTTTGAACTAAATTGTGAGGACATATCATCAGTAGTGTACCTTAGGTTCATCGGGCGTTTCGGCCATTTACCACTAGACACCCTCCCCTAAGGGCGGCCCCCTGGGGTGATCAAGTCCCAGGGTATGTCCTCTTAGCCAATTGGTCCGCTTTAGAAGTGGCACATTAAATTTAGCGCAATCAAGGTTCGAATTGACAGCCAATTTAGATTGATCAGAGTGAATTGGCTAAGTTAAGAAGGTCAATAGGTCAGAATTAAAGTCAAACTGAGTTCCTAGGTGTAAAGAGTTTAAGTTTCTCTGTCTAGGAGGATCTGGATTCCAAGAGGTCAAAAGGTCAGGTAGGATGAATTAATATCAAGGCCAGATCTGAACTAATTCTAGTTTTCTCTCTGTCCAGTGGTTCCAGGTGGAGTCCTCTTCTTCAGGAGAGTTGAGATTTCCCGTCCAGGAGGACTTGGATTCCGGGGGTCAAAAGGTCAGGTAAGGATTTGGATTAAAATTAATTTAGGGTTATGTAGTAGAAAATGTGTGTACTCAGAATAGAATATTTGCTCAGAATGTATAGGATGGAATCTGTACTCTATGTAGGTATTAACAGGAATAGGTTTCATAAGTGCAGGCATGAAGTAAGATAGTCAGACTAGGAGTTACAGAGTTTGTGTGTCCAGGACGTGAACCTCTTATGTGAACAGGATGTTCACTCTCCCACATCTGGAAAGTTCTTGGCGAGTGGGGCTGCTCCGGGAACACGCTAGGTCGAAGTGACCTGTTGATAACTTTCCAGTAAACAGAGTCATTAGTCTAAACTATCCAGATCCGAAGACCAAGATTGGGCAATAGCTTTCTTCCGACTGACGCAGGTTTAGGGTTTAAAAACCAACACCCCAAAGCGGAGAGGGGGAGATGTGTGCTGTGCCGGCTGGGAGACACAGCTGGTGTCTCCCAGCCAGGCTCCGTCCTTCCCCACGCGCCAGCAAGCTTTACCCCTGCAGGGAGGAATCAGGTGACTTCGTATAACTGCCTTATGTATATTTTTACACCACTTATGTGAAATAAATCATTTGTATTATTTTGAATCTCAGTGCTGTGTTTAACTGAAACCTCTCGGTGAGGAATATCTGTAAACAACTACAGTTAATATTAAGGACCAGATTGGAACTAATTTCTATTTTTTCTGTCCAATTGTTCCAGGTGGAGTCCTCTTCTTCCAGTGGGGGTTCCTCCGTCAGTCTTCACGTGTGGTGCAGCATGTGCTGTGCATGAGCGGAGCTATCCTCCATAGAAGACTCGGCCACGTTTAAGGTCCTTGACGCCGTGGACCACCACATCCCGCGTGCTGTCCTAGTGGACCCGGGAGGGCCGTCTACTTACCCCTTGTTCAGGTTGAGATTGGTTGTTGGCACCGTTAGGTTACTCCAATCTGCCCAGACAAGGTTGAGAGGTGGGTCTCGTCTTCTTCGGTCTTGCCGTTAACGGGAGCGGGACCGGCACTCGGGGAGCTCCGGGACAAGCTGTCGCCCGCCCGGCTCGACCCGAGCGTCGGCTCGCTCCCTCCCCTTAGCACTTCCCCGGTGGAGACAGCGCTCATTCTACGGTGGCTAGGGGAAAAGGGCCACCCGGGGCAGCGCCCCGAGCGGATAACCCTATCCCCGTCCCCGAGCGCTCCCTCTGGAGAACTACCAGGTTCAGCAAGCGTTGCTTCACCATCATTCCCCAGTGGAAGGCGCCCATGCTAGCAGGGTCTAGAGTAACCACCCAGGGGGAGTATTCCTGGTGGTGGAGCGTACCTCCAGCTAGTCTGGAAGCCCCCACGCTTCGACCAGGCTCCCCCCTATGCTAACCTGTCTGCCTACCCCAAGCTGGCTAAGGAATGGTGCTCTGGAGTCGCTGCGGGTCTCTCGTAGAACTCCCTCTGGGGGTCTCTGGTGTTGAAGCTCTCAAAAGAGCTCAGAGACAGTTCTTCAGAGTCAATCTGGCAGTCTCTGGGGATCTTCAGCGCGGAGGCCGAGGTTCTCCCGGGTGTACTTGGGGGGCGATTTTCGGGGGGTCTCCATGTTTTGAAGCAGCGTTTTCGGTTATGGTGTCAATTTTTGCAGATGCATCATGGGTAATATGCAAATTTTTAGGGGCGTGGTTGGACTTCCGGGTTAGAATTGGCGTTAGGGTTAGGGTTAGCGTTCTCAGCTAGGGTTAGGGTTAGAGTTTTTAGGTCTGTTTTCTGAAAGCTAAGGGCTAATTTGTTGAGTTTAGCATTGTATTAGCTGCCCCAGTCCATTGGTGTATCGTAGGTCTGATGGGTCGCCGGTCAGGGCTAGACCAGAACCGAGTTCTAGGTCTTGGGTCATTTGGACACCTAGGGTGAGGCACCTAATGATTATTGGATTTAAGTTGAGCTAATTGAATTTAAACTAGACTGGACTGATGTGGTTGTCCAAGTTCCCAGGGTTCGGTGTCCTTTTCCGTTATTTCCTCTTCATCCTTGTAGGTCTTGGTGCCACACCACGAGGAGCAGAATCGGAAAGGAGTTCCGCAGGGAAAGGAAGTGGGTGTACATCGTTATACTAACACCACAACCCCGCCGGATTAGGCGCCACCTGCATCCCTCCTCCCTCTTCCGTCCCGTGGGGGGAAGTGGGAGGTTGGAGGAGAAAAAAAGAGAAAAATAGGGGGTGAGTTCCTTAGGTGTCTTTTTCCATGGCTTTCTTCTGTTTTTAGGGTTAGGGTTAGGGTTAGGGTTAGGGTTAGGGTTAGGGTTAGGTGTATGAGTTTTTTCTCAATGACTCCCCCCACTCTAGTCCTTTAGAGTAGAGCAGTTTGGTGTGGAGAGCCAAGGGCAAGGCACGGGCCGACGCTTGTCACTCATGTTCCTCGATACTTGAGTTACTCTTGTGTTTTGCAGATTCCTTTATATGGTCAAAGCGTCCTCTGCAGCCCCCAGGAGGCCGTGAGACAGCTGCAAAGGGTGAGCTTTGCCATTTTTTTGGATTTGGTCCTCCTCGTTTGATTGCTTTCGGTCTTAGAGACATTTTCAAGTCCTCCGTTCGGGATTTCAATCATTAGAATTAGGCACAGGGATCCCACGGTTAGGTTTAGGGGAATGCCCAGGTGAGGGATAAGGGTTAAATTAGTTGTTAGAGTCCTAGTTTGGAGACTAACGGTTAGGTTTAGGCATGAGGCCCCTATGGTTAGGGTTAGTAGGAAGCCAAGGTTGGGTTAGGGTTAGGGTTAGGGGTTAGGGTTAGGGTTAGGGACTTTCCATTGAAAATGAATTGAGATCCCAGACTTCCATAATTCCAACCCAAGTTCACATCTATTAATTAAGAATGTGGGTTTTCGAATTCCAGGTTCAAGTTCAAGTTTCAAATTTCACTTCCCAATTTTGAACACCATTAGGGGGCGACATTGAGACCACACATGTCCATAAATTGTCACTTCCAATTTCCGTTTTACATTTTAAAATCATTTGAATATTAGTGTTTTCCTATAAAGTTGTTCATTACCCCCTCAATATAAGCAAATAGCCTCATTATTAAAACAAACCCTCAATTAATTCCTTTGTTGTCTATTGTAGATTACAAAAAGCCTTCTTTTGAGGTTTACTTTTCACTTTAATATCATGTTGTCATTCAAACAGGACACTCACTGGGGTCCGATAGAAGGGGCCAGGTGTGGCCTCAGTTGTCGGCCCTGGCAAGGATGACCACTACCCTGTTCTAACTGCAAAGTAGACACTTAGGGATGGGGGACACCTTCTGCTACACACATCCGTCAGCCAGCGGTTGTGCTCCTGGACACCTTCCCCACTTGTAATGCATCTTAGCCCCAAACTCCCAAGCCAAGCTGGCTGGCAGGGTGAAGGGGTCCTGTCCTGTGGCTGCTGCAGGCCTCTTGCCACGTGTTGGGGTGGTAGGGACACACATTACCTTCCCCCATCACCCTGGTTTCTACTAGTGGCACTGTGCACCAATGCCTGTATCACCACATCGGTGAATGATGTAGTTTTGCTGTTTCCAGATAATGGGACAAACTATATCAGCCACAATGTGCATGTGTGTTATGATATATCTCCTCCTTATTAATTTCAATAATGTTATAATGTTATTATTGTCTTGGTATTGCTGTACATGTACCTATAGTCGTTGTATGGTTATTATTATTATCATACCTACCAGGACGGTTATTAATAAATTTTATCATTACTACTTTTTTTGTTTTTACTACTGTTTTAAATATTCTCAATCAATGTTGGCTGTACTATGTATTACGTTCTTGGTGTTTCTTCTCCCCCCAATTCACCCTGTCCAAACCAGAGACTGACATTTCCTTATGATGGACCAATTAAACCATACACAGATCTTCAAAGAGGGTTCATAGTTTATGTATCCATTTTGAAAAAGCAAAACTGCCATCACAATAGAGCATCCAGCACATACATTATGGATGCTAAACTGCTGGACAGGACAAAGACTTTAAACACTAACTAAAAGAGAACACCCCCCCCAAAAAAACAGGACACTTTGGACAAACTACAGTGATTTAGGATGCACTTGGCAACAAAGGCATGCGAGGGCCGCCTTCCATGATAGGACTCCTTGTGGCGTACATTTCAGCAAGAAGTAACTACAAGCAAAAGTTCTAAACACATTTCTGTTGTCTATACCTGTACAGGCAGATGGTAAGATGTGGATGAGCACGGTCCACCATCAAGTCAGGCAAAGCATAGGATGTAATAAAGCATGCTTTGATGGACTAAAAAAATCACCCCAGAATGAGAAGAGTGAGATGTGCATGGCAGCACCCAAAGCTAAAGATGTGTCAGGATGTGTGTCTGAGGCCCTGTATGTGAGGTCTACAGGAAGTTCGCAGTCACCCCTGCAAATCAAACTGAGCAGGAGATGCCAGCAATTTAATTCAGTTCAACTTTATTTCTCTAGCGCCAATTCACAACATCAGTTATCTCAAGGCACTTTACAAGTAAGATTTAAGACCTGACACAACTAAACCCACATAGAGCAGCTTTTAATTGGAGCCAATCAATAAATTGCACATTTTAATAGCAACAGTGGAAAAACTCTATAGAGGAAGAAACCTCCAGCAGGCAGGATGGTTGGACCAGCAGCTGAACACTGAGACACACGACTCTTAGTCTGACGATACCTGGAGATGAGAATAGAGAGAAACACAACTAGAGAGAACAGAGACAAAGTTAGTCACATGTGGACATGGAGGCATGTTAGTGGATGGAATAGATAGAAAACCAGAGGAGCTCAGTGAATGAAGGAGGTTCCAGCATCTAAGCCTGTTCTTGGCCTGATCTTGTATTTGAGTTTGCACTGAACTCTCCTCTGCTCCTCTCTGTCCCTTGAATTAAAAGCCCTCCTCTTCTCCTTCAGTAGGGCAGCACCACACCTGACCTGCTTCAATAGCTGCTGATGTCTGCTTCCCAGAGTTTTGGTCAGGTGTCTGTGAAAAATGTGGACGGTGCAATGCTCAGAGACAAACCACACATGAAAACATGCAAAGACATTGAGGGATCGCCCCTGTAACAGACTGGAGACCTTTTTAGGATGTACCCTGCATCTTGCCCAATGGCACTTGGGTTTGGAGAAGGGAAGGAGATCGAAAACACAAACAAAAGGCAGCTCTAATATTACTGCAGGTTAAAATAACGTATCTGATTCATGGGCAAATAAATGAAAGATTTGTGTTTCTCAGGCAAATTGGAAAAAAAATCCCAAGTTGAGGAGTATAATGCATTTACTGATGTCCGTCGTGGACAGTGCTTCTCACCCACTGCACCAGACACTGTTGGCTCTGAACAGCTTCTGTTACAACCTGGGTGTACAGGACGCACTGAGGTTGCAGGTAGTGATGGGAACTGGTTGCAGCTCGTCACTGCGCCAAAAGATGGCGCCAAAGAACAGTAAACTAAGCACTGGGGTTTATGAGGCCAGCAATTAAACTGCCTGTGACAGGACACGACTGGAGACTGACAAGAACACAAACCCTAAGGAACTAAGTGAACTTAAGATCACTACACATGCAGGAAAACTAGAAAACAAATACAAGAAAGAAAAACCACCTATGACCACAAGTGAGAATGTGGGCTGCCTAGGTTCTGTGAACAAACGGGACTTGACTTGGCTCCTGGACATAAACGCAACACTAGACAGGAATTTGACACAGAACGTACATGGAAAGACACGGACTCACACCCACAAACAGGTAAACGGTCACCAGATGAGATATGACAGGAAGCACAACACAAGAAACATTAGACCGACAAGTGACAGGGACACGACTGGAACCTAAATACATGACGAGACAGGAGCAAGTAAGGTGCATAAACACCTGACACAAGATGCAGGAACAGAAGAAGAGGAAAACCAGGACGAGACCACAGCGCCCACCAGGGGCTGGATGGCTAACTGTCACACCTTCATTGGAAAACTGATCCACCCCCAGTTTAGGAAGGAGCGGTACCGCAGATCCTTCATTCCCACTGCTAGACAACAACCAACCAGTGTAACAGCCCAACCCAGCAAATTATGTCATATAGTTTATTTGTTTTTTTGACATTTATGTACAGTATTTTGTCATTGCAAGTGTGTATAATGGATAATTTTCTTTGCACACACTCCACATTCACTCTTTTGCATCTGCTGATTGTTTGTAGCTGTTGTTGTAACAATTGAATTTCTCCAGTGTGGCATCAATAAAGAATGATCTTATCTTATCTTACATTCCAGATTTCAACATACGGATTGGCTCTTGTGTGTAGATGAAAATCTGGACTTCCTCTGTACACAGGAAGTGGGAAGTAAGAAGTACAGCAGTAGGAAGAAGCACATGGTGAGTAGGTGTGTTCTGATAGAAAACCTGTTTATTTTTGTCTTATTGCAGTGTGTAACATTCCTCTGTAACAATTAGTAAGTGTTGGACATGAAAATGCTGTGACTTAGATGTAATTGTTAACGTGTCAACTTATTTCTCCCAACTTTTATCTAAGTCACGGTAAATATAGACTGAAATATGAAATATGAGAACAGTTGTGTAGGTACATAGTAATAGGTAGGTTTGAGACTAAAGGAAGCAGAAAAAATTTATCTCACCCATAGATGAGAATGTGGAGGTCTAATTTTTAGATCAGAATTTGAAATTACTGTAACTCAGTTTCTAAAATTCCAACAAGAACGTTAATTGTGCTTGCTTTGTCTACGTACGTCGCTTATACATTATTTCAGCATGCTCCTGAAAGAGTTCTTATTTTTTCATATTTCCTCCCTTTTCCACAATTAAACTGTTTGTTTCTCTTAAATCACTGTGACAGGTATTCTGCAAATCCAGCGTGACAAAATGGTAAGTACATTAAAACAGTGTGTTTACTGTAATATTTTGCTGGAGACCTGGAACCTCAATGTGTTTTGTCTCTATGATTTGTCCACAGGCTGACAAGTTGTGCGGACTTTGCTTTGGAAACTTTTCCGACCTAAAGCATCACCTGAACGTGTCCCACACTATTCCAAACGAACACGAGTTTCAGCTTCTCCTGCAATATGGGAATCCACGGTGAGATTAAGATTGTTGTCTGATATTTATATATACATACATAATGTTATTATATTAATTATGTGCTGGTCTTTCATGAGTTGTTTTCGTTTCCCACCACAGAACTAGAAAAACCCTGGATTGTAAAATCTGTGGAAAGAAGACCCTAGTTTGCCTTGATAGACACCTGCAGTTCTCACACAACATGGGTTCAGTAAAAGTACATAAGTTCACTTTGTGTTTAAAAAATGTTTCCCCCTCTAAACTCAGTTTAATCTAAAGTCAAATAACGTTGATAGGACCGAGAACCATTCATGAAGGAAGCTAAGAGGGCAGCTATAGTCAAAGAGCTGGCGAAGTTAAGGGAATCTAACCCAGATGTGCCCCTGGTTTCAACGCTGGACATGGGCAGTATTGCTGAACACGGTACTGGTAAGTGGTGCTTATGTTTTTTGGTCCATATCAGAAAAGTCATCTAATGGCATCCTATTAACTTGAGTAATAAACTACAATTTGTAAGGGTTTCCATTTACACCCAATGATGTTATTTATTCTACTGAAGTTCGGAACCACTGGGTTTTCATCTGAAACTTGCACATTTCCTTATAGACCACTGTGCTCCAAGTGTGAGTGACCACATGACTGCCTCCAGTGACCCTCATGAGAGTGGATTGAGTCCTGTTCCTGGATCTCTCAACTCCTCTTCTCCTCCTTTTTTATTTACTCTCCCTATTTGTAAGGAAGAGTTTGAGGAGCCTCTTGACAAGAAGGTCAAGGATGATGAGGAGGAGGAGATGGAGTGGCAATCCCTAGATCTTCACTTGTCCAGCAGCTCATCTGACACAGATGGGAGAAACCTGTCGTCCATTGATTGTCATCACAGTGCAAGTCAACACCTAAAGGAAGCTAAGGATGTGCCACAGAGTGTGATGGCCACAGGAAGTGACTGTACATATGAGGAGGTTCCAGAGAATTCTCTTTAGTTATCAAAACCATGACCATATTTTGCTCAAACATCTGAGTAGTGTTCAGGCCTCTTGACGTCTGCAGTTATAATTAAGATGTCATGTTTAGTGAGGGCAACAAAAAATGTTCCTGAGTTGTTCTTTGTTTTATTGCAATAAAAAGCATCATTTATTTGTTTAGGTTTTTTATTTCAACCTAATACATTCAACATTAATTCACTATTTAAAAAAATAATAATTATGCATTAATGCATTAGCTCATATATACACAAGGTAAGATAAATAATTCAATTGTTACAACAGCTACAAAAACCGTACTACACCATGAAGGTGCAATACAATGAAAGTGTGCAAAGAAAGATCCATCTTACATATTTACAATTACAAAAAAACACATAAATGTCCAACGAACTATACAAAATAATGTGCAGGGTGGGGCCGTTAGTTGTACGCTGGTTGATTGGTTGTACAGTCTCACAGCAGTGGGAATGAAGGTCTGCCGTACCACTCCTTCCTGACCGGATGGTGGAGTCTCTTTGTGTCCTGCTGCCTGCTCCCACAGACACAGCGTAGTGAGAGCAGAGGCCACAGAGTCACAGAGTCACAGAGTGTCCTCACAGAGGCTGCTCCCTGCAGAGGAGTCAGTCTCAGCAGCTGGAGCCACGTTGGTCCTTCTAGTGCAGGACGTCACTGTTGTGAGTCCAGTCCAGATCACGGTTGAGGTGAACACCAGGTCCTTTAAACTGTCCACTGTCTCCATGTCTGAGCCCTGGAATCTCACCGGTGTGTGATGTGATGGTTTCCTCCATCTCCTTCGTCCTCCTGGTGTTTAAGCAGGTTGTTGCTCTCACACCAGTCCACCAAGTCCCCGATGACGACCCGTATCCAGCTCGTTCCCCTCAGACTCACAGCCAACAATGGCCGAATCCTCTGAGAGCTTCTGGAGGCCACGACTGCTGGTGTTGTGTGTGAAGAGGACGGTGAGAGAACGTCCCCTGAGGAGCCCAGAGCTGGAAACCAGCACCTCAGACCACAGTTGGTCGCCTCACGTACTGTGGCCTGTTGGTGAGGGATCAGTTGTCCACGCCAGCAGTTGTCCATCCACTGCGGCTCCTTCCAGGTTCTGTCTCAGAAGTGCTGGTCCACTGGTGTTGAAGGTGCTGGAGAAGTAAAAGAACATGACCCTGACAGCGGTTCTGATGGCCTCCAGGTGAGTCAGCGCCCGATGCAGCAGGTAGATGACACATGCGTTTCCCAAAAGATAAGACAATGTCCAAGAGGCATCACTGTAGAAAAAAATATTTCAATTCAGTCAGAAGTATGAATAATTTATAGATAGATAGAGCAGAGTCACATCAGGTACAGGCAATGAGGAGATATAAAGGAGGCGATAAATTCCACATTTTCATCTGTTGGCTGTGACATAGAAGAGAATTAAATGTAAAAGTATTTCAATGTCTCATATCTCATAATAGGCGAGAGATGGACGGCAGCTGTTAGGATGAAATGAAAGCTTGGCAGAATCAATGACACTCTGCTGTAGATACGTCATGAGGAGATATACAATCAAGAAATTCCAAATTCACATCTACCAACTGTGTCATAGGTGACAGATGTGGGTTGAAGTCTGAATTCAGGAACCAGGTGATGGTTGCACAGAGCTCAGACAACGTGGCAGTTGCACTTGTCAGTGACCTCTTGAAACACATGTTATGACAGGTTACACTATTGATGAAGACTCTCAAGTAACTGAAAAACATACGTCACCATCAGGCCTATAGGTTACAGTTGAATGGCTCAGAACAGACTGAGACCACAGCAGGCTCATCAGACCCATGGCTTTTTACACATGTCACTAGTTCTTTGGCAACTTTGGTCCATGCTCACAGAGCCTTAAGCAAGGATGAAGGAATGGAAGATGGAAGTATTCAGACAGTGCATGTTTGCTAAGGCTAAGTTATGTTATACAGAAACGTAGAGAAGTTGTATGTTATCCTTGAAGTTCGTTCCTTGGCTTAAAGGTGTAATCGCTCCACATTTCAATCAGTTGTATGATGTAATCATGTTTCATTAATGCCTTTATGTGGTTCGTGGTGTATTTAATTCCTTGATCTGCCCAGTCTGTAACAGATGCTGCAACAAATGCAGCCCAATGTATCCAGATATAATGTTAGTCAAACAGTAAAGTTTTGCACCTCTGTGGATGACTGTGAAGATTCTCATTCATCCACGTGAAGTTGTCTGAAGGTTGAGTCGTGGCAACTGGATTCTTCTAGTTAGTGGAAACGTTTCTCCATCTGTCCAGGAGGCTTCTTCAGTCTGTGGGAAGTTGGTGAAGACACTGATTTATCCTCCAGTTTGGTTTTACTTCACGCCTGTGAAGAATGGGTTCGTTATGCGAACGGAGGGGGGTGCACCTCTGTGGATATAATCAATCTCGACGATTGGGCCACACATATAGACGCATAACCAGTCACGGACACACTCACACTCACACCATGCATGTCTTTGGACACCGGTCACCACCGGGAATCAAACCCAGGATCTTCTTGCTTCACTCAAAGCACAGCATATTCTATAAAATTATAATCATTTGATTGTATGTTAAAATAACTTATTGGTTTCGCGGTGTAGATAGATACGGGTGTGGTCCTTTACTACAAGGTAATAAAGAATTTCAAATATGATCCGTAATGCATTTATTTTCCAGATTTTAGTCTATACATTGAGTGTTGCATGTAAATGAAAACCTGGACTTCCTCTGTACAAAGGAAGTGGGAAGTGAGAGAAGTGCAGCAGAAGTAGGAAGCACATGGTGAGTAATAGGTCTCTAGTTGATCAAATGTTCTGATAGAAATGATGCTCTAATCCATAACTTTTTGACTTATAGCAGTGTGTAACATCCCTATGTAGCAATTACCAGTGTTGTTATAACAGCTTTGATCTTAGAATATATATTTTTTTAATTGTCAAAGTTTAGGACATGAACATGTTATGACTTAGATGTATTTGTGAACTTGCTACTACTCACCAAATGTTTGTCTGTACATGTAAATAAAATGTACAGACACTCTAAACATGAACAAAAAAGATTTGGACATGAAGCAAGCACAGCAATTTTGATTTATAGTCATGCTTGTCCTACTTATAACATGATAAACAACATAAACAGTGTCAGAAAGTGGACTTCTCCCTTTGGAGTCGAAATATTATATTATAATAATAGTGTAATTCCAAGTTGTAATAGTATATGTGTATATACCATAAAACAATATTTCTATAGGTTATATAATGCCTTATTATCCAACTTCAAGTTTAGATTGTGAGCAACCAGTAAAGTAGCCTCCTCCAACCTTCAAATCAACTCAATTTCCAGATTCAAACTTAAAGTCCAACTTTAGTTTGACCAGTAGGTGGTGACATAAGACCACAAACGGCCAATTCTGAGATCATGATGTATTGGCTATTTGGAAACCATGGAAAAAAGTCTAATGTTAACACGTCATGGCAAGTGGATTTCTGCCTTTGGAGTAAGATTTTCAGACACGTCCACTTGCCATGACTCAGCTTTCAGACAACCTCACCTAGATGATTATCCAGACAACGTTAATTGTGCTTGCTTTGTCTACGTACGTCGCTTATACATTATTTCAGCATGCTCCTGAAAGAGTTCTTATTTTTTCATATTTCCTCCCTTTTCCACAATTAAACTGTTTGTGTCTCTTGAATCACTGTGACAGGTATTCTGCAAATCCAGCGTGACAAAATGGTAAGTACATTAAAACAGTGTGTTTACTGTAATATTTTGCTGGAGACCTGGAACCTCAATGTGTTTTGTCTCTATGATTTGTCCACAGGCTGACAAGTTGTGCGGACTTTGCTTTGGAAACTTTTCCGACCTAAAGCATCACCTGAACGTGTCCCACACTATTCCAAACGAAGAAGAGTTTGAGCTTCTCCTGCAATATGGGAATCCACGGTGAGATTAAGATTGTTGTCTGATATTTATGTAGAGATACATAATGTTATTATATTATTTCATGAGTTGTTTTCGTTTTTCACCACAGAACTACAAAAACCCTGGATTGTAAAATCTGTGGAAAGAAGACCCTAGTTCGCCTTGATAGACACCTGCAGTTCTCACACAACATGGGTTCAGTAAAAGTACATAAGTTCAGTTTGTGTTTAAAAAATGTTTCCCCCTCTAAACTCAGTTTAATCTAAAGTCAAATAACGTTGATAGGACCGAGAACCATTCATGAAGGAAGCTAAGAGGGCAGCTATAGTCAAAGAGCTGGCGAAGTTAAGGGAATCTAACCCAGATGTGCCCCTGGTTTCAACGCTGGACATGGGCAGTATTGCTGAACACGGTACTGGTAAGTGGTGCTTATGTTTTTTGGTCCATATCAGAAAAGTCATCTAATGGCATCCTATTAACTTGAGTAATAAACTACAATTTGTAAGGGTTTCCATTTACACCCAATGATGTTATTTATTCTACTGAAGTTTGGAACCACTGGGTTTTCATCTGAAACTTGCACATTTCCTTATAGACCACTGTGCTCCAAGTGTTCGTGATGAACAGCTTGTGGAGCCATTTGACACGCAGTTGGAGGGATGGAAGTCAGATGACTTGTGCTATAATCGTCCCACTGAAGACCACTCCACGCCCAGGTGTTCTACCCCAGTGCCTCTTCTGAATGAAGAGTTAATCCAGTCCTCCAGTGACACTCATCAGGATACCAGTCGCCCACTTCCTTCAAGTCCTGTTTCTGGGTCCTGCGACACCTTTTCCTCTCCTCTCCACCAATGTTCTTCCACCTCGCTGCCTGCATCCATTACTCCTGCATCCTTTGAGAGTGAGCTGCTGTCATCCAACCTTCCAGGACAATTGAGTGGCCATAGTGAAACTTCTGTTGGCTCATTGTCCAAGGTATGCTTGTGCAACTCCCGCTGGGAAGAGTTTGAATCTAGATTACAGATGCTGGAGAAAAGGGTGAATGAGATGACAACGGTGCAGCCACAGACGCCGATAAGCATAACACATCAGCCTCCTGTGTCGGCTCATAAGGGACAACACTTAGCCAAAGGAAAAAAAGACAGATGTTTATTTGGTGAGTCCATTTTTCATTTCCATTAGAACTTTAGGAGATGTCTTGGATTTTGTGCGACTGTACTGTAAATGTGTTTTTCTTGAATGCAGAAAACATTATTGAAGACTTTGCCAGGTTTCGTTTGGGCCCACGTACAGGAAGAAAAGACAAGGACAATGCAAAGCAGTCATCAAGCCATGCTCTTCGCTTTTGTCTGTACATGGCATCCGGTCTACCTTCCAGATCCGTCTGCCATGACCTGAGGTTCCTAAACCAAATGGACAAGTTGCGCATGTGAGTAATTTTCAAATACTTGATCTAAAGCAAATCAATATCAGGGTTATCCAGGCACAATTGATTCGGAATGGGATAAAATTTGGATGTTAAATTATGGAATGTGTTGTCTGAGGGCGACTTGGAAGTAAAATAAGTAACTTGTAACTGTGTACCTTGTTTCATAGTTGGCCGACTTACCTGGCTAAAAAGGGCTATGCACCCACATCAATGAAAAACATGTTGTCCAACGTGATCATGTTTATCAAACATGTGGAAAACTCATTTCAGAAAGCTAGTAAGCTTAAACAAAAAGAATTGGGCAATATTCAGTATGAAATGGAAAGGATCCAGGCTGAGGTCCAAAGGAAAGTGGCAGTCCACCGACAGAAAGTGATGCGCCAAAAAACAGGTAGATGTTGACACTGTCTGTACATCTGATAGTGTGTAGTGATGGTTTAGTGTCCTGTATGTATTTTGTCATCTGAAGAAATTCTTACTTGGAATATCACACCTGTCACATTGTTTTCACAGCAAACCAGCTAGATGCAGTCACAGAAAACACATTGATGGTGGCTGCCAGGAAAAATATTCCTAAACTGTTTGGTAACGACCTAAGTTTGCACATTTTACTGATTGTCTGGTAGTTAAGCTTCCTAATGAGCTGTATTTACTTCTTACTGTGTTTTGTAGAACGGTTGAGCTGTCCTGGAATTCAGCAGCATGAGCATTGTCTAGTGACTGGCTACATCATGGGCTACCTTTCCATCCTGACTGGGCAC
Source organism: Macropodus opercularis (assembly GCA_030770545.1). Taxonomy (NCBI): domain Eukaryota; kingdom Metazoa; phylum Chordata; class Actinopteri; order Anabantiformes; family Osphronemidae; genus Macropodus; species Macropodus opercularis. The sequence goes on along the minus strand of CM061099.1, from coordinate 129,850 downwards.
AGATCTGTTGTGTTCACTAACATGACCAAGGAAAGTGTGCTGGGCTGTACCAGCTGGAGTCGTGGAAAGTTCCAAGTTCTGGTAAGTCTGTTTAACCCTCGTGCAGCCTTTGAGGGGTCAAAACGACCCCATTGTAAACTAGCTAGAGCTGAAAAACAGACACCAGGGTTGGATCAAACAGCCTTCGTAGGTGTTACATCCAAGCAATGAACACGTGTGGGTCTATGATGGACACGTTCATCCAACCGTTCATGTGGATGAAGCGTGTTGTGATTTATCGTCTGTCTGCGGCTGTTTGATCCAACCCTGGTTCTTGAGCTTACAAGAGCTTAATATTGCACATAATCATTACACCACACTGTACATACTCACCTGTAAATGCACGTATCTATTGCACATTTATATTTGTAAATACCAACCTGTATATCATATCTACTTACATATTCCTGACCACTATAACAAGCAGTATACATCTTTATCTATTTGTAAATTTCTGGTTATAGTTGGCAACCTGTATATTATGTTCTTTTCTAATTATAGTTAATAACAACCTGTATAGTGTGTGTGTGTAGCATATCCGTCAGTAAAAATCATCCATATTCTCTTCTGCACATTTCTATATCCTGCACTTGCTGCTTATTGCACTAAACTGCACTTCGTTGCCTTGTACTAGTATGTGATGACAATAAAGTTGAATCTAATGAAGTCAGCAACACTCATTAGTGAGTCAATCTAACCACCGTGATTGCTAATTTTCTGTTTTTTATTTCCCAAGGTGGATGACCACAAAACAACACAATCATTTGGACAAGCTGCACTCAGCCTTAATGCTGAGGAGTTCGGATGGCTTCAACACCTGAGCAAGGGCAAGTGCTGCGCTCTAAGTCAAGGAACCCATTATGTGTTTCACACAGTTTTTGGTAAACAGGTTCAGCACCCCTCTCACTTCCTCCAGCTGGCTTGGTTTGACGCTGGTATGACAGGTACCATCACATTCAACAAGATCCGGAGCAGTGTTTCTACTCAGGTAAGAATTTATGTTGGAATCGGGCTGTAGGAGAAAATGTTTGGCTTGGAAGTGAAATGATGTTGGCGTTTAGAGCGAGGTAAAACCACCACATTTGGTGTGCACACATTTTAGGTGGTACTAAGAAGATACTGTAAGATAATAATTCTTATGTAGATGCATTTAAAAAAGGACTGTTTTGATATATTAACAAAATCTTTATTTGGGGTTTTAAGGCCAGTCAACACCTCACTGAAAAGGAGCAGGTGGCAAAATCGATGTGCCATGATCCCAGCACAGCAGAAAGTGGAATGTGTTCAGAAACCCCACCAAAGCAAAAGACTGACACCTCAGCTGAGGAGAACCCAGAATGTGTTCCACAGCTAGAAATCCCATTCACATATGAATGTGTTCAGGAAACCCCACCAAAGCAAAAGGCTAATACCTCAGCTGAGGAGAACCCAGAATGTGTTCCACAGCTAGAAATCCCATTCACACATGAATGGGTTCAAGAAACCCCACCAAAGCAAAAGACTGACACCTCAGCTGAGGAGAACCCAGAAGAGGGTTGTACATATGAGGAGGTTCCAGAGAATTCTCTTTAATTATCAAAACCATGACCATATTTTGCTCAAACATCTGAGTAGTGTTCAGGCCTCTTGACGTCTGCAGTTATAATTAAGATGTCATGTTTAGTGAGGGCAACAAAAAATGTTCCTGAGTTGTTCTTTGTTTTATTGCAATAAAAAGCATCATTTATTTGTTTAGGTTTTTTTATTTCAACCTAATACATTCAACATTAATTCACTATTTAAAAAAATAATAATTATGCATTAATGCATTAGCTCATATATACACAAGGTAAGATAAATAATTCAATTGTTACAACAGCTACAAAAACCGTACTACACCATGAAGGTGCAATACAATGAAAGTGTGCAAAGAAAGATCCATCTTACATATTTACAATTACAAAAAAACACATAAATGTCCAACGAACTATACAAAATAATGTGCAGGGTGGGGCCGTTAGTTGTACGCTGGTTGATTGGTTGTACAGTCTCACAGCAGTGGGAATGAAGGTCTGCCGTACCACTCCTTCCTGACCGGATGGTGGAGTCTCTTTGTGTCCTGCTGCCTGCTCCCACAGACACAGCGTAGTGAGAGCAGAGGCCACAGAGTCACAGAGTCACAGAGTGTCCTCACAGAGGCTGCTCCCTGCAGAGGAGTCAGTCTCAGCAGCTGGAGCCACGTTGGTCCTTCTAGTGCAGGACGTCACTGTTGTGAGTCCAGTCCAGATCACGGTTGAGGTGAACACCAGGTCCTTTAAACTGTCCACTGTCTCCATGTCTGAGCCCTGGAATCTCACCGGTGTGTGATGTGATGGTTTCCTCCATCTCCTTCGTCCTCCTGGTGTTTAAGCAGGTTGTTGCTCTCACACCAGTCCACCAAGTCCCCGATGACGACCCGTATCCAGCTCGTTCCCCTCAGACTCACAGCCAACAATGGCCGAATCCTCTGAGAGCTTCTGGAGGCCACGACTGCTGGTGTTGTGTGTGAAGAGGACGGTGAGAGAACGTCCCCTGAGGAGCCCAGAGCTGGAAACCAGCACCTCAGACCACAGTTGGTCGCCTCACGTACTGTGGCCTGTTGGTGAGGGATCAGTTGTCCACGCCAGCAGTTGTCCATCCACTGCGGCTCCTTCCAGGTTCTGTCTCAGAAGTGCTGGTCCACTGGTGTTGAAGGTGCTGGAGAAGTAAAAGAACATGACCCTGACAGCGGTTCTGATGGCCTCCAGGTGAGTCAGCGCCCGATGCAGCAGGTAGATGACACATGCGTTTCCCAAAAGATAAGACGATGTCCAAGAGGCATCACTGTAGAAAAAAATATTTGAATTCAGTCAGGAGTATGAATAATTTAGATAGAATAAATAGATAAAATAGATAAAAAAAGATAGAATAGATAAAAAAGATAGAGCAGAGTCACATCAGGTACAGGCAATGAGGAGATATAATGGTTTCACAATGCTCTGTGCCATGCTCTTTGCTTTTGTCTGTACGAGGCGTCTGGTCTACCTTCCAGATCCTTCTGCCATGACCTGAGGTTCCTAAACCAAATGGACAAGTTGCACACGTGAGTAATTTTCAGATATTTGTAATATTTTTATATTTTATTGTCATGTGCTATTTCCACGTAAGCTTGTCTGAAGCCATCAGTCAGGTTATCAGCTTGAGCCAGCTTCACTTAGGGAGGCATGTTCGCTATGTTGCAGTAGTCACCGTATGCATACGCTCCGTCTCCCTGTCTGGTCCACTGCTGGCACATAAACTGCTCTCCCGTCTTTTGACCTTAAAGGTCCCCATCTCGGGTCTGGAGCCGACCTCTCAGGCACTTGCAGAGGGTCGTGGTATTTCGGTTTTCTTTTCCCTGCTTTCCTGTATGTGCCGGTTCTCAGTGGCTTTGCTGGTGTTTCTTCCCAGATCCAGCTGTTGTCATCCTCATCCTCATCCTCATCCTCCTCTGGTGCTGACGCTTCTCCATCTGCCCCAGACTCAGGCTCTCGTTCTGGCACCGAGTGCTGCCCGTTAGCCTGCGCGACAACACTCCACTGTCTACCTAGGTCAGGTGGCGGAGCTTGACCAGGTCTCGGTTGGTGAGGGCTTTTTCTGGGTGAGTTTGGTGTCTGGCCCGTCGGTGTAGTCGTCGACGTGCTTCTATGCACAGTCTGTGCCCTCGAGCCCCTTTGCAGGTTTCTCTCCACGCCGCCTCTCGTGTCTGAATCAGCTTCAGCTCTGCCTGCAAACCCAGGGTGGGGTGTGCCAGGCCGCTCCGCAGGTGAAAACACATCTGGTGGCTCGTTCGGTGCATTTAACGCCTGAAAGGGCGTAGGCAGTACCACCTCCTCTCCTTGGTCTGCGTCATCAGGACCACCCGGGAACATCTGCAGGTTCTATTCTATTATCACTGTCTTCAGTTTGGTCCGTATGCCTTCGCTCTGGTCGTGCTTCTTTACAGCTGCTATGACCCCTCGTTCCACCAGGCAATCAAAGGAGCATCAAAGGATGTCACTGAAATGAGGGCTGATTCCACATCACTCTCGTGGGCCATGTTTAGCGCCACACCCACGGCTGCAGCCACATTTGCTTGGGAATGTTGCACTGTCTCCGCGAAACCCTGGATGTGCTACATGGATGACGCCTCCGGTCCACGTGCTTTTCACCGGAACGAGGACCGCTGCATGCTGAGAGATGGGTGCACGATGTTGACTGGCTGCAGTTACAGGTGTCTGACAATCACTGCCTGCCATAGCTGCCCATCTGTCTCTCAGCATCTCTCTCACAAACCAGGTTGGCGTCTGTGATGACTGCTGCAGCCTCTCCCAGCTCTCCATAGGTCCGTCGTAACACTGTGTTATTGGTCATTTTGACTGGGTCTTTTGTGGTTGGAGGCTTTTTCCGCGCTATGGGGGTGAATTGTACAGCAACATATGAGTTTTCTGCATACAGCTCCTGTTCATCCTCACTGCTGTGATCTCCATGCTGTCGCCTGCTCTGTTTGCCATTGCTCAACTCTTTTCCTTTTCTCCCCCTCGCCTGAGCGTTTGAGCTGGAGGCTGTCGTGGGGTTTCCCCTCAGCACACTTCTTTTTTCAGACTTTCTGCTTGCTTGAGCCTCTCCGTTCTGCAGTTGGAACCGAAGACTGCATCCATTACCTTGACAGGATTTGGACTCACTCCATCCAATCCATAGCAAGCATCTTTCTCCCCCGTCCGCCACGCGATTTGGCCTTTCCATGCTTGGGCCTTTCCAGACGATGGGGAGGTCTATGGACCCGCCGCAGCTTCCGCACGCTCCATCTGGGGCTTGTCTCCACAATATTGATTCAGCTTCCCATTCGCTAATGTAGGCTTTTTTAGCGAAGTACAGTTTCTTCACGGCTCTGCCGACCCAGAGCCTCTGGTGCCCTCTCCTCGTGATAACCACACCTTGGACACTGGCTATTTTTATCCAGCGTGGTAGATCCTGTGCTCGAGAAGCCATCGACCTTTCGGCTCCTAGTTTTCCTCTCTTGATTGGTGCTGGTTTCAGCTGCTCCACTCCTTTAACAGCGGCTTCTCTTAATCTCACCGTGTTGAGATCAAGAATCTCCACCACTGCCTTTCTGATGTCACGCTCAGTGCGGGTGCTTTAGTGCATTCTTTTCAAAGCTACTCCTCCAGGTAGCCCTTCAGTAACTTTGGCTAGGAAGGAGATGGCTCTTCTCTGGAGAACGGCGTGTCTCTCACTCGCCCACGGCGTGGCCAGGTCTTCGCCTTCCCTCAGTCGTGCCCTTAGCCTCTGTGCTTTAGCATCTTCGTCATCTCCTGCTCCCGTTGTCACTGTTTCAGAGAATTCATCAGCTGTTGTGTCTTCAGATACTTGGATCTGCATCACCTTTCCTATCCAGAGATTTTCAGTCTGTTCCGAAGGGCGCTGGTTGTTCACCGTTCTCCAGGTATCACACAGGTAGCTGTTGGCTGCTTCACCTGGATAGTTTGGCCGAACGGTTAGCATCAACGACCCTCTAACTCTTTGTAGATTCTGGTTCGCCTGTCTCGGTCGTCCCCGCCGCTCTGAGGTGAGTCATGGTCGGTGCAGCTCTCACCTCCTCTTTTTGTTTGAATGCAGGGCTCTGTTTGTAGTTGTCTCTCACTCTCATGTCCACGTGCATGGCTTGCTGCGTAGCTGTGCTCCAGGGAGACTCTTCCTCTCTCTGCTCGCCGGGCGGGAACGTAATCGTCGTCACTCGACTCTGATTCCTCTTGTGCAGCATCCCTTACAATCGTGGCTATTCTGGGTTTTACTGTCTTCAGCAGGAAGTCATGTGCTCTTTCCACGTAAGCTTGTCTGAAGCCATCAGTCAGGTTATCAGCTTGAGCCAGCTTCACTTAGGGAGGCATGTTCGCTATGTTGCAGTAGTCACCGTATGCATACGCTCCGTCTCCCTGTCTGGTCCACTGCTGGCACATAAACTGCTCTCCCGTCTTTTGACCTTAAAGGTCCCCATCTCGGGTCTGGAGCCGACCTCTCAGGCACTTGCAGAGGGTCGTGGTATTTCGGTTTTCTTTTCCCTGCTTTCCTGTATGTGCCGGTTCTCAGTGGCTTTGCTGGTGTTTCTTCCCAGATCCAGCTGTTGTCATCCTCATCCTCATCCTCATCCTCCTCTGGTGCTGACGCTTCTCCATCTGCCCCAGACTCAGGCTCTCGTTCTGGCACCGAGTGCTGCCCGTTAGCCTGCGCGACAACACTCCACTGTCTACCTAGGTCAGGTGGCGGAGCTTGACCAGGTCTCGGTTGGTGAGGGCTTTTTCTGGGTGAGTTTGGTGTCTGGCCCGTCGGTGTAGTCGTCGACGTGCTTCTATGCACAGTCTGTGCCCTCGAGCCCCTTTGCAGGTTTCTCTCCACGCCGCCTCTCGTGTCTGAATCAGCTTCAGCTCTGCCTGCAAACCCAGGGTGGGGTGTGCCAGGCCGCTCCGCAGGTGAAAACACATCTGGTGGCTCGTTCGGTGCATTTAACGCCTGAAAGGGCGTAGGCAGTACCACCTCCTCTCCTTGGTCTGCGTCATCAGGACCACCCGGGAACATCTGCAGGTTCTATTCTATTATCACTGTCTTCAGTTTGGTCCGTATGCCTTCGCTCTGGTCGTGCTTCTTTACAGCTGCTATGACCCCTCGTTCCACCAGGCAATCAAAGGAGCATCAAAGGATGTCACTGAAATGAGGGCTGATTCCACATCACTCTCGTGGGCCATGTTTAGCGCCACACCCACGGCTGCAGCCACATTTGCTTGGGAATGTTGCACTGTCTCCTCGAAACCCTGGATGTGCTACATGGATGACGCCTCCGGTCCACGTGCTTTTCACCGGAACGAGGACCGCTGCATGCTGAGAGATGGGTGCACGATGTTGACTGGCTGCAGTTACAGGTGTCTGACAATCACTGCCTGCCATAGCTGCCCATCTGTCTCTCAGCATCTCTCTCACAAACCAGGTTGGCGTCTGTGATGACTGCTGCAGCCTCTCCCAGCTCTCCATAGGTCCGTCGTAACACTGTGTTATTGGTCATTTTGACTGGGTCTTTTGTGGTTGGAGGCTTTTTCCGCGCTATGGGGGTGAATTGTACAGCAACATATGAGTTTTCTGCATACAGCTCCTGTTCATCCTCACTGCTGTGATCTCCATGCTGTCGCCTGCTCTGTTTGCCATTGCTCAACTCTTTTCCTTTTCTCCCCCTCGCCTGAGCGTTTGAGCTGGAGGCTGTCGTGGGGTTTCCCCTCAGCACACTTCTTTTTTCAGACTTTCTGCTTGCTTGAGCCTCTCCGTTCTGCAGTTGGAACCGAAGACTGCATCCATTACCTTGACAGGATTTGGACTCACTCCATCCAATCCATAGCAAGCATCTTTCTCCCCCGTCCGCCACGCGATTTGGCCTTTCCATGCTTGGGCCTTTCCAGACGATGGGGAGGTCTATGGACCCGCCGCAGCTTCCGCACGCTCCATCTGGGGCTTGTCTCCACAATATTGATTCAGCTTCCCATTCGCTAATGTAGGCTTTTTTAGCGAAGTACAGTTTCTTCACGGCTCTGCCGACCCAGAGCCTCTGGTGCCCTCTCCTCGTGATAACCACACCTTGGACACTGGCTATTTTTATCCAGCGTGGTAGATCCTGTGCTCGAGAAGCCATCGACCTTTCGGCTCCTAGTTTTCCTCTCTTGATTGGTGCTGGTTTCAGCTGCTCCACTCCTTTAACAGCGGCTTCTCTTAATCTCACCGTGTTGAGATCAAGAATCTCCACCACTGCCTTTCTGATGTCACGCTCAGTGCGGGTGCTTTAGTGCATTCTTTTCAAAGCTACTCCTCCAGGTAGCCCTTCAGTAACTTTGGCTAGGAAGGAGATGGCTCTTCTCTGGAGAACGGCATGTCTCTCACTCGCCCACGGCTTGGCCAGGTCTTCGCCTTCCCTCAGTCGTGCCCTTAGCCTCTGTGCTTTAGCATCTTCGTCATCTCCTGCTCCCGTTGTCACTGTTTCAGAGAATTCATCAGCTGTTGTGTCTTCAGATACTTGGATCTGCATCACCTTTCCTATCCAGAGATTTTCAGTCTGTTCCGAAGGGCGCTGGTTGTTCACCGTTCTCCAGGTATCACACAGGTAGCTGTTGGCTGCTTCACCTGGATAGTTTGGCCGAACGGTTAGCATCAACGACCCTCTAACTCTTTGTAGATTCTGGTTCGCCTGTCTCGGTCGTCCCCGCCGCTCTGAGGTGAGTCATGGTCGGTGCAGCTCTCACCTCCTCTTTTTGTTTGAATGCAGGGCTCTGTTTGTAGTTGTCTCTCACTCTCATGTCCACGTGCATGGCTTGCTGCGTAGCTGTGCTCCAGGGAGACTCTTCCTCTCTCTGCTCGCCGGGCGGGAACGTAATCGTCGTCACTCGACTCTGATTCCTCTTGTGCAGCATCCCTTACAATCGTGGCTATTCTGGGTTTTACTGTCTTCAGCAGGAAGTCATGTGCTCTTTCCACGTAAGCTTGTCTGAAGCCATCAGTCAGGTTATCAGCTTGAGCCAGCTTCACTTAGGGAGGCATGTTCGCTATGTTGCAGTAGTCACCGTATGCATACGCTCCGTCTCCCTGTCTGGTCCACTGCTGGCACATAAACTGCTCTCCCGTCTTTTGACCTTAAAGGTCCCCATCTCGGGTCTGGAGCCGACCTCTCAGGCACTTGCAGAGGGTCGTGGTATTTCGGTTTTCTTTTCCCTGCTTTCCTGTATGTGCCGGTTCTCAGTGGCTTTGCTGGTGTTTCTTCCCAGATCCAGCTGTTGTCATCCTCATCCTCATCCTCATCCTCCTCTGGTGCTGACGCTTCTCCATCTGCCCCAGACTCAGGCTCTCGTTCTGGCACCGAGTGCTGCCCGTTAGCCTGCGCGACAACACTCCACTGTCTACCTAGGTCAGGTGGCGGAGCTTGACCAGGTCTCGGTTGGTGAGGGCTTTTTCTGGGTGAGTTTGGTGTCTGGCCCGTCGGTGTAGTCGTCGACGTGCTTCTATGCACAGTCTGTGCCCTCGAGCCCCTTTGCAGGTTTCTCTCCACGCCGCCTCTCGTGTCTGAATCAGCTTCAGCTCTGCCTGCAAACCCAGGGTGGGGTGTGCCAGGCCGCTCCGCAGGTGAAAACACATCTGGTGGCTCGTTCGGTGCATTTAACGCCTGAAAGGGCGTAGGCAGTGCCACCTCCTCTCCTTGGTCTGCGTCATCAGGACCACCCGGGAACATCTGCAGGTTCTATTCTATTATCACTGTCTTCAGTTTGGTCCGTATGCCTTCGCTCTGGTCGTGCTTCTTTACAGCTGCTATGACCCCTCGTTCCACCAGGCAATCAAAGGAGCATCAAAGGATGTCACTGAAATGAGGGCTGATTCCACATCACTCTCGTGGGCCATGTTTAGCGCCACACCCACGGCTGCAGCCACATTTGCTTGGGAATGTTGCACTGTCTCCTCGAAACCCTGGATGTGCTACATGGATGACGCCTCCGGTCCACGTGCTTTTCACCGGAACGAGGACCGCTGCATGCTGAGAGATGGGTGCACGATGTTGACTGGCTGCAGTTACAGGTGTCTGACAATCACTGCCTGCCATAGCTGCCCATCTGTCTCTCAGCATCTCTCTCACAAACCAGGTTGGCGTCTGTGATGACTGCTGCAGCCTCTCCCAGCTCTCCATAGGTCCGTCGTAACACTGTGTTATTGGTCATTTTGACTGGGTCTTTTGTGGTTGGAGGCTTTTTCCGCGCTATGGGGGTGAATTGTACAGCAACATATGAGTTTTCTGCATACAGCTCCTGTTCATCCTCACTGCTGTGATCTCCATGCTGTCGCCTGCTCTGTTTGCCATTGCTCAACTCTTTTCCTTTTCTCCCCCTCGCCTGAGCGTTTGAGCTGGAGGCTGTCGTGGGGTTTCCCCTCAGCACACTTCTTTTTTCAGACTTTCTGCTTGCTTGAGCCTCTCCGTTCTGCAGTTGGAACCGAAGACTGCATCCATTACCTTGACAGGATTTGGACTCACTCCATCCAATCCATAGCAAGCATCTTTCTCCCCCGTCCGCCACGCGATTTGGCCTTTCCATGCTTGGGCCTTTCCAGACGATGGGGAGGTCTATGGACCCGCCGCAGCTTCCGCACGCTCCATCTGGGGCTTGTCTCCACAATATTGATTCAGCTTCCCATTCGCTAATGTAGGCTTTTTTAGCGAAGTACAGTTTCTTCACGGCTCTGCCGACCCAGAGCCTCTGGTGCCCTCTCCTCGTGATAACCACACCTTGGACACTGGCTATTTTTATCCAGCGTGGTAGATCCTGTGCTCGAGAAGCCATCGACCTTTCGGCTCCTAGTTTTCCTCTCTTGATTGGTGCTGGTTTCAGCTGCTCCACTCCTTTAACAGCGGCTTCTCTTAATCTCACCGTGTTGAGATCAAGAATCTCCACCACTGCCTTTCTGATGTCACGCTCAGTGCGGGTGCTTTAGTGCATTCTTTTCAAAGCTACTCCTCCAGGTAGCCCTTCAGTAACTTTGGCTAGGAAGGAGATGGCTCTTCTCTGGAGAACGGCGTGTCTCTCACTCGCCCACGGCGTGGCCAGGTCTTCGCCTTCCCTCAGTCGTGCCCTTAGCCTCTGTGCTTTAGCATCTTCGTCATCTCCTGCTCCCGTTGTCACTGTTTCAGAGAATTCATCAGCTGTTGTGTCTTCAGATACTTGGATCTGCATCACCTTTCCTATCCAGAGATTTTCAGTCTGTTCCGAAGGGCGCTGGTTGTTCACCGTTCTCCAGGTATCACACAGGTAGCTGTTGGCTGCTTCACCTGGATAGTTTGGCCGAACGGTTAGCATCAACGACCCTCTAACTCTTTGTAGATTCTGGTTCGCCTGTCTCGGTCGTCCCCGCCGCTCTGAGGTGAGTCATGGTCGGTGCAGCTCTCACCTCCTCTTTTTGTTTGAATGCAGGGCTCTGTTTGTAGTTGTCTCTCACTCTCATGTCCACGTGCATGGCTTGCTGCGTAGCTGTGCTCCAGGGAGACTCTTCCTCTCTCTGCTCGCCGGGCGGGAACGTAATCGTCGTCACTCGACTCTGATTCCTCTTGTGCAGCATCCCTTACAATCGTGGCTATTCTGGGTTTTACTGTCTTCAGCAGGAAGTCATGTGCTCTTTCCACGTAAGCTTGTCTGAAGCCATCAGTCAGGTTATCAGCTTGAGCCAGCTTCACTTAGGGAGGCATGTTCGCTATGTTGCAGTAGTCACCGTATGCATACGCTCCGTCTCCCTGTCTGGTCCACTGCTGGCACATAAACTGCTCTCCCGTCTTTTGACCTTAAAGGTCCCCATCTCGGGTCTGGAGCCGACCTCTCAGGCACTTGCAGAGGGTCGTGGTATTTCGGTTTTCTTTTCCCTGCTTTCCTGTATGTGCCGGTTCTCAGTGGCTTTGCTGGTGTTTCTTCCCAGATCCAGCTGTTGTCATCCTCATCCTCATCCTCATCCTCCTCTGGTGCTGACGCTTCTCCATCTGCCCCAGACTCAGGCTCTCGTTCTGGCACCGAGTGCTGCCCGTTAGCCTGCGCGACAACACTCCACTGTCTACCTAGGTCAGGTGGCGGAGCTTGACCAGGTCTCGGTTGGTGAGGGCTTTTTCTGGGTGAGTTTGGTGTCTGGCCCGTCGGTGTAGTCGTCGACGTGCTTCTATGCACAGTCTGTGCCCTCGAGCCCCTTTGCAGGTTTCTCTCCACGCCGCCTCTCGTGTCTGAATCAGCTTCAGCTCTGCCTGCAAACCCAGGGTGGGGTGTGCCAGGCCGCTCCGCAGGTGAAAACACATCTGGTGGCTCGTTCGGTGCATTTAACGCCTGAAAGGGCGTAGGCAGTGCCACCTCCTCTCCTTGGTCTGCGTCATCAGGACCACCCGGGAACATCTGCAGGTTCTATTCTATTATCACTGTCTTCAGTTTGGTCCGTATGCCTTCGCTCTGGTCGTGCTTCTTTACAGCTGCTATGACCCCTCGTTCCACCAGGCAATCAAAGGAGCATCAAAGGATGTCACTGAAATGAGGGCTGATTCCACATCACTCTCGTGGGCCATGTTTAGCGCCACACCCACGGCTGCAGCCACATTTGCTTGGGAATGTTGCACTGTCTCCTCGAAACCCTGGATGTGCTACATGGATGACGCCTCCGGTCCACGTGCTTTTCACCGGAACGAGGACCGCTGCATGCTGAGAGATGGGTGCACGATGTTGACTGGCTGCAGTTACAGGTGTCTGACAATCACTGCCTGCCATAGCTGCCCATCTGTCTCTCAGCATCTCTCTCACAAACCAGGTTGGCGTCTGTGATGACTGCTGCAGCCTCTCCCAGCTCTCCATAGGTCCGTCGTAACACTGTGTTATTGGTCATTTTGACTGGGTCTTTTGTGGTTGGAGGCTTTTTCCGCGCTATGGGGGTGAATTGTACAGCAACATATGAGTTTTCTGCATACAGCTCCTGTTCATCCTCACTGCTGTGATCTCCATGCTGTCGCCTGCTCTGTTTGCCATTGCTCAACTCTTTTCCTTTTCTCCCCCTCGCCTGAGCGTTTGAGCTGGAGGCTGTCGTGGGGTTTCCCCTCAGCACACTTCTTTTTTCAGACTTTCTGCTTGCTTGAGCCTCTCCGTTCTGCAGTTGGAACCGAAGACTGCATCCATTACCTTGACAGGATTTGGACTCACTCCATCCAATCCATAGCAAGCATCTTTCTCCCCCGTCCGCCACGCGATTTGGCCTTTCCATGCTTGGGCCTTTCCAGACGATGGGGAGGTCTATGGACCCGCCGCAGCTTCCGCACGCTCCATCTGGGGCTTGTCTCCACAATATTGATTCAGCTTCCCATTCGCTAATGTAGGCTTTTTTAGCGAAGTACAGTTTCTTCACGGCTCTGCCGACCCAGAGCCTCTGGTGCCCTCTCCTCGTGATAACCACACCTTGGACACTGGCTATTTTTATCCAGCGTGGTAGATCCTGTGCTCGAGAAGCCATCGACCTTTCGGCTCCTAGTTTTCCTCTCTTGATTGGTGCTGGTTTCAGCTGCTCCACTCCTTTAACAGCGGCTTCTCTTAATCTCACCGTGTTGAGATCAAGAATCTCCACCACTGCCTTTCTGATGTCACGCTCAGTGCGGGTGCTTTAGTGCATTCTTTTCAAAGCTACTCCTCCAGGTAGCCCTTCAGTAACTTTGGCTAGGAAGGAGATGGCTCTTCTCTGGAGAACGGCGTGTCTCTCACTCGCCCACGGCGTGGCCAGGTCTTCGCCTTCCCTCAGTCGTGCCCTTAGCCTCTGTGCTTTAGCATCTTCGTCATCTCCTGCTCCCGTTGTCACTGTTTCAGAGAATTCATCAGCTGTTGTGTCTTCAGATACTTGGATCTGCATCACCTTTCCTATCCAGAGATTTTCAGTCTGTTCCGAAGGGCGCTGGTTGTTCACCGTTCTCCAGGTATCACACAGGTAGCTGTTGGCTGCTTCACCTGGATAGTTTGGCCGAACGGTTAGCATCAACGACCCTCTAACTCTTTGTAGATTCTGGTTCGCCTGTCTCGGTCGTCCCCGCCGCTCTGAGGTGAGTCATGGTCGGTGCAGCTCTCACCTCCTCTTTTTGTTTGAATGCAGGGCTCTGTTTGTAGTTGTCTCTCACTCTCATGTCCACGTGCATGGCTTGCTGCGTAGCTGTGCTCCAGGGAGACTCTTCCTCTCTCTGCTCGCCGGGCGGGAACGTAATCGTCGTCACTCGACTCTGATTCCTCTTGTGCAGCATCCCTTACAATCGTGGCTATTCTGGGTTTTACTGTCTTCAGCAGGAAGTCATGTGCTCTTTCCACGTAAGCTTGTCTGAAGCCATCAGTCAGGTTATCAGCTTGAGCCAGCTTCACTTAGGGAGGCATGTTCGCTATGTTGCAGTAGTCACCGTATGCATACGCTCCGTCTCCCTGTCTGGTCCACTGCTGGCACATAAACTGCTCTCCCGTCTTTTGACCTTAAAGGTCCCCATCTCGGGTCTGGAGCCGACCTCTCAGGCACTTGCAGAGGGTCGTGGTATTTCGGTTTTCTTTTCCCTGCTTTCCTGTATGTGCCGGTTCTCAGTGGCTTTGCTGGTGTTTCTTCCCAGATCCAGCTGTTGTCATCCTCATCCTCATCCTCATCCTCCTCTGGTGCTGACGCTTCTCCATCTGCCCCAGACTCAGGCTCTCGTTCTGGCACCGAGTGCTGCCCGTTAGCCTGCGCGACAACACTCCACTGTCTACCTAGGTCAGGTGGCGGAGCTTGACCAGGTCTCGGTTGGTGAGGGCTTTTTCTGGGTGAGTTTGGTGTCTGGCCCGTCGGTGTAGTCGTCGACGTGCTTCTATGCACAGTCTGTGCCCTCGAGCCCCTTTGCAGGTTTCTCTCCACGCCGCCTCTCGTGTCTGAATCAGCTTCAGCTCTGCCTGCAAACCCAGGGTGGGGTGTGCCAGGCCGCTCCGCAGGTGAAAACACATCTGGTGGCTCGTTCGGTGCATTTAACGCCTGAAAGGGCGTAGGCAGTGCCACCTCCTCTCCTTGGTCTGCGTCATCAGGACCACCCGGGAACATCTGCAGGTTCTATTCTATTATCACTGTCTTCAGTTTGGTCCGTATGCCTTCGCTCTGGTCGTGCTTCTTTACAGCTGCTATGACCCCTCGTTCCACCAGGCAATCAAAGGAGCATCAAAGGATGTCACTGAAATGAGGGCTGATTCCACATCACTCTCGTGGGCCATGTTTAGCGCCACACCCACGGCTGCAGCCACATTTGCTTGGGAATGTTGCACTGTCTCCTCGAAACCCTGGATGTGCTACATGGATGACGCCTCCGGTCCACGTGCTTTTCACCGGAACGAGGACCGCTGCATGCTGAGAGATGGGTGCACGATGTTGACTGGCTGCAGTTACAGGTGTCTGACAATCACTGCCTGCCATAGCTGCCCATCTGTCTCTCAGCATCTCTCTCACAAACCAGGTTGGCGTCTGTGATGACTGCTGCAGCCTCTCCCAGCTCTCCATAGGTCCGTCGTAACACTGTGTTATTGGTCATTTTGACTGGGTCTTTTGTGGTTGGAGGCTTTTTCCGCGCTATGGGGGTGAATTGTACAGCAACATATGAGTTTTCTGCATACAGCTCCTGTTCATCCTCACTGCTGTGATCTCCATGCTGTCGCCTGCTCTGTTTGCCATTGCTCAACTCTTTTCCTTTTCTCCCCCTCGCCTGAGCGTTTGAGCTGGAGGCTGTCGTGGGGTTTCCCCTCAGCACACTTCTTTTTTCAGACTTTCTGCTTGCTTGAGCCTCTCCGTTCTGCAGTTGGAACCGAAGACTGCATCCATTACCTTGACAGGATTTGGACTCACTCCATCCAATCCATAGCAAGCATCTTTCTCCCCCGTCCGCCACGCGATTTGGCCTTTCCATGCTTGGGCCTTTCCAGACGATGGGGAGGTCTATGGACCCGCCGCAGCTTCCGCACGCTCCATCTGGGGCTTGTCTCCACAATATTGATTCAGCTTCCCATTCGCTAATGTAGGCTTTTTTAGCGAAGTACAGTTTCTTCACGGCTCTGCCGACCCAGAGCCTCTGGTGCCCTCTCCTCGTGATAACCACACCTTGGACACTGGCTATTTTTATCCAGCGTGGTAGATCCTGTGCTCGAGAAGCCATCGACCTTTCGGCTCCTAGTTTTCCTCTCTTGATTGGTGCTGGTTTCAGCTGCTCCACTCCTTTAACAGCGGCTTCTCTTAATCTCACCGTGTTGAGATCAAGAATCTCCACCACTGCCTTTCTGATGTCACGCTCAGTGCGGGTGCTTTAGTGCATTCTTTTCAAAGCTACTCCTCCAGGTAGCCCTTCAGTAACTTTGGCTAGGAAGGAGATGGCTCTTCTCTGGAGAACGGCGTGTCTCTCACTCGCCCACGGCGTGGCCAGGTCTTCGCCTTCCCTCAGTCGTGCCCTTAGCCTCTGTGCTTTAGCATCTTCGTCATCTCCTGCTCCCGTTGTCACTGTTTCAGAGAATTCATCAGCTGTTGTGTCTTCAGATACTTGGATCTGCATCACCTTTCCTATCCAGAGATTTTCAGTCTGTTCCGAAGGGCGCTGGTTGTTCACCGTTCTCCAGGTATCACACAGGTAGCTGTTGGCTGCTTCACCTGGATAGTTTGGCCGAACGGTTAGCATCAACGACCCTCTAACTCTTTGTAGATTCTGGTTCGCCTGTCTCGGTCGTCCCCGCCGCTCTGAGGTGAGTCATGGTCGGTGCAGCTCTCACCTCCTCTTTTTGTTTGAATGCAGGGCTCTGTTTGTAGTTGTCTCTCACTCTCATGTCCACGTGCATGGCTTGCTGCGTAGCTGTGCTCCAGGGAGACTCTTCCTCTCTCTGCTCGCCGGGCGGGAACGTAATCGTCGTCACTCGACTCTGATTCCTCTTGTGCAGCATCCCTTACAATCGTGGCTATTCTGGGTTTTACTGTCTTCAGCAGGAAGTCATGTGCTCTTTCCACGTAAGCTTGTCTGAAGCCATCAGTCAGGTTATCAGCTTGAGCCAGCTTCACTTAGGGAGGCATGTTCGCTATGTTGCAGTAGTCACCGTATGCATACGCTCCGTCTCCCTGTCTGGTCCACTGCTGGCACATAAACTGCTCTCCCGTCTTTTGACCTTAAAGGTCCCCATCTCGGGTCTGGAGCCGACCTCTCAGGCACTTGCAGAGGGTCGTGGTATTTCGGTTTTCTTTTCCCTGCTTTCCTGTATGTGCCGGTTCTCAGTGGCTTTGCTGGTGTTTCTTCCCAGATCCAGCTGTTGTCATCCTCATCCTCATCCTCATCCTCCTCTGGTGCTGACGCTTCTCCATCTGCCCCAGACTCAGGCTCTCGTTCTGGCACCGAGTGCTGCCCGTTAGCCTGCGCGACAACACTCCACTGTCTACCTAGGTCAGGTGGCGGAGCTTGACCAGGTCTCGGTTGGTGAGGGCTTTTTCTGGGTGAGTTTGGTGTCTGGCCCGTCGGTGTAGTCGTCGACGTGCTTCTATGCACAGTCTGTGCCCTCGAGCCCCTTTGCAGGTTTCTCTCCACGCCGCCTCTCGTGTCTGAATCAGCTTCAGCTCTGCCTGCAAACCCAGGGTGGGGTGTGCCAGGCCGCTCCGCAGGTGAAAACACATCTGGTGGCTCGTTCGGTGCATTTAACGCCTGAAAGGGCGTAGGCAGTGCCACCTCCTCTCCTTGGTCTGCGTCATCAGGACCACCCGGGAACATCTGCAGGTTCTATTCTATTATCACTGTCTTCAGTTTGGTCCGTATGCCTTCGCTCTGGTCGTGCTTCTTTACAGCTGCTATGACCCCTCGTTCCACCAGGCAATCAAAGGAGCATCAAAGGATGTCACTGAAATGAGGGCTGATTCCACATCACTCTCGTGGGCCATGTTTAGCGCCACACCCACGGCTGCAGCCACATTTGCTTGGGAATGTTGCACTGTCTCCTCGAAACCCTGGATGTGCTACATGGATGACGCCTCCGGTCCACGTGCTTTTCACCGGAACGAGGACCGCTGCATGCTGAGAGATGGGTGCACGATGTTGACTGGCTGCAGTTACAGGTGTCTGACAATCACTGCCTGCCATAGCTGCCCATCTGTCTCTCAGCATCTCTCTCACAAACCAGGTTGGCGTCTGTGATGACTGCTGCAGCCTCTCCCAGCTCTCCATAGGTCCGTCGTAACACTGTGTTATTGGTCATTTTGACTGGGTCTTTTGTGGTTGGAGGCTTTTTCCGCGCTATGGGGGTGAATTGTACAGCAACATATGAGTTTTCTGCATACAGCTCCTGTTCATCCTCACTGCTGTGATCTCCATGCTGTCGCCTGCTCTGTTTGCCATTGCTCAACTCTTTTCCTTTTCTCCCCCTCGCCTGAGCGTTTGAGCTGGAGGCTGTCGTGGGGTTTCCCCTCAGCACACTTCTTTTTTCAGACTTTCTGCTTGCTTGAGCCTCTCCGTTCTGCAGTTGGAACCGAAGACTGCATCCATTACCTTGACAGGATTTGGACTCACTCCATCCAATCCATAGCAAGCATCTTTCTCCCCCGTCCGCCACGCGATTTGGCCTTTCCATGCTTGGGCCTTTCCAGACGATGGGGAGGTCTATGGACCCGCCGCAGCTTCCGCACGCTCCATCTGGGGCTTGTCTCCACAATATTGATTCAGCTTCCCATTCGCTAATGTAGGCTTTTTTAGCGAAGTACAGTTTCTTCACGGCTCTGCCGACCCAGAGCCTCTGGTGCCCTCTCCTCGTGATAACCACACCTTGGACACTGGCTATTTTTATCCAGCGTGGTAGATCCTGTGCTCGAGAAGCCATCGACCTTTCGGCTCCTAGTTTTCCTCTCTTGATTGGTGCTGGTTTCAGCTGCTCCACTCCTTTAACAGCGGCTTCTCTTAATCTCACCGTGTTGAGATCAAGAATCTCCACCACTGCCTTTCTGATGTCACGCTCAGTGCGGGTGCTTTAGTGCATTCTTTTCAAAGCTACTCCTCCAGGTAGCCCTTCAGTAACTTTGGCTAGGAAGGAGATGGCTCTTCTCTGGAGAACGGCGTGTCTCTCACTCGCCCACGGCGTGGCCAGGTCTTCGCCTTCCCTCAGTCGTGCCCTTAGCCTCTGTGCTTTAGCATCTTCGTCATCTCCTGCTCCCGTTGTCACTGTTTCAGAGAATTCATCAGCTGTTGTGTCTTCAGATACTTGGATCTGCATCACCTTTCCTATCCAGAGATTTTCAGTCTGTTCCGAAGGGCGCTGGTTGTTCACCGTTCTCCAGGTATCACACAGGTAGCTGTTGGCTGCTTCACCTGGATAGTTTGGCCGAACGGTTAGCATCAACGACCCTCTAACTCTTTGTAGATTCTGGTTCGCCTGTCTCGGTCGTCCCCGCCGCTCTGAGGTGAGTCATGGTCGGTGCAGCTCTCACCTCCTCTTTTTGTTTGAATGCAGGGCTCTGTTTGTAGTTGTCTCTCACTCTCATGTCCACGTGCATGGCTTGCTGCGTAGCTGTGCTCCAGGGAGACTCTTCCTCTCTCTGCTCGCCGGGCGGGAACGTAATCGTCGTCACTCGACTCTGATTCCTCTTGTGCAGCATCCCTTACAATCGTGGCTATTCTGGGTTTTACTGTCTTCAGCAGGAAGTCATGTGCTCTTTCCACGTAAGCTTGTCTGAAGCCATCAGTCAGGTTATCAGCTTGAGCCAGCTTCACTTAGGGAGGCATGTTCGCTATGTTGCAGTAGTCACCGTATGCATACGCTCCGTCTCCCTGTCTGGTCCACTGCTGGCACATAAACTGCTCTCCCGTCTTTTGACCTTAAAGGTCCCCATCTCGGGTCTGGAGCCGACCTCTCAGGCACTTGCAGAGGGTCGTGGTATTTCGGTTTTCTTTTCCCTGCTTTCCTGTATGTGCCGGTTCTCAGTGGCTTTGCTGGTGTTTCTTCCCAGATCCAGCTGTTGTCATCCTCATCCTCATCCTCATCCTCCTCTGGTGCTGACGCTTCTCCATCTGCCCCAGACTCAGGCTCTCGTTCTGGCACCGAGTGCTGCCCGTTAGCCTGCGCGACAACACTCCACTGTCTACCTAGGTCAGGTGGCGGAGCTTGACCAGGTCTCGGTTGGTGAGGGCTTTTTCTGGGTGAGTTTGGTGTCTGGCCCGTCGGTGTAGTCGTCGACGTGCTTCTATGCACAGTCTGTGCCCTCGAGCCCCTTTGCAGGTTTCTCTCCACGCCGCCTCTCGTGTCTGAATCAGCTTCAGCTCTGCCTGCAAACCCAGGGTGGGGTGTGCCAGGCCGCTCCGCAGGTGAAAACACATCTGGTGGCCCGTTCGGTGCATTTAACGCCTGAAAGGGCGTAGGCAGTACCACCTCCTCTCCTTGGTCTGCGTCATCAGGACCACCCGGGAACATCTGCAGGTTCTATTCTATTATCACTGTCTTCAGTTTGGTCCGTATGCCTTCGCTCTGGTCGTGCTTCTTTACAGCTGCTATGACCCCTCGTTCCACCAGGCAATCAAAGGAGCATCAAAGGATGTCACTGAAATGAGGGCTGATTCCACATCACTCTCGTGGGCCATGTTTAGCGCCACACCCACGGCTGCAGCCACATTTGCTTGGGAATGTTGCACTGTCTCCGCGAAACCCTGGATGTGCTACATGGATGACGCCTCCGGTCCACGTGCTTTTCACCGGAACGAGGACCGCTGCATGCTGAGAGATGGGTGCACGATGTTGACTGGCTGCAGTTACAGGTGTCTGACAATCACTGCCTGCCATAGCTGCCCATCTGTCTCTCAGCATCTCTCTCACAAACCAGGTTGGCGTCTGTGATGACTGCTGCAGCCTCTCCCAGCTCTCCATAGGTCCGTCGTAACACTGTGTTATTGGTCATTTTGACTGGGTCTTTTGTGGTTGGAGGCTTTTTCCGCGCTATGGGGGTGAATTGTACAGCAACATATGAGTTTTCTGCATACAGCTCCTGTTCATCCTCACTGCTGTGATCTCCATGCTGTCGCCTGCTCTGTTTGCCATTGCTCAACTCTTTTCCTTTTCTCCCCCTCGCCTGAGCGTTTGAGCTGGAGGCTGTCGTGGGGTTTCCCCTCAGCACACTTCTTTTTTCAGACTTTCTGCTTGCTTGAGCCTCTCCGTTCTGCAGTTGGAACCGAAGACTGCATCCATTACCTTGACAGGATTTGGACTCACTCCATCCAATCCATAGCAAGCATCTTTCTCCCCCGTCCGCCACGCGATTTGGCCTTTCCATGCTTGGGCCTTTCCAGACGATGGGGAGGTCTATGGACCCGCCGCAGCTTCCGCACGCTCCATCTGGGGCTTGTCTCCACAATATTGATTCAG
The DNA here is from genome assembly GCA_030770545.1 of Macropodus opercularis. Lineage (NCBI taxonomy): Eukaryota > Metazoa > Chordata > Actinopteri > Anabantiformes > Osphronemidae > Macropodus > Macropodus opercularis. The sequence goes on along the minus strand of CM061099.1, from coordinate 108,860 downwards.
CTTCCCATTCGCTAATGTAGGCTTTTTTAGCGAAGTACAGTTTCTTCACGGCTCTGCCGACCCAGAGCCTCTGGTGCCCTCTCCTCGTGATAACCACACCTTGGACACTGGCTATTTTTATCCAGCGTGGTAGATCCTGTGCTCGAGAAGCCATCGACCTTTCGGCTCCTAGTTTTCCTCTCTTGATTGGTGCTGGTTTCAGCTGCTCCACTCCTTTAACAGCGGCTTCTCTTAATCTCACCGTGTTGAGATCAAGAATCTCCACCACTGCCTTTCTGATGTCACGCTCAGTGCGGGTGCTTTAGTGCATTCTTTTCAAAGCTACTCCTCCAGGTAGCCCTTCAGTAACTTTGGCTAGGAAGGAGATGGCTCTTCTCTGGAGAACGGCGTGTCTCTCACTCGCCCACGGCGTGGCCAGGTCTTCGCCTTCCCTCAGTCGTGCCCTTAGCCTCTGTGCTTTAGCATCTTCGTCATCTCCTGCTCCCGTTGTCACTGTTTCAGAGAATTCATCAGCTGTTGTGTCTTCAGATACTTGGATCTGCATCACCTTTCCTATCCAGAGATTTTCAGTCTGTTCCGAAGGGCGCTGGTTGTTCACCGTTCTCCAGGTATCACACAGGTAGCTGTTGGCTGCTTCACCTGGATAGTTTGGCCGAACGGTTAGCATCAACGACCCTCTAACTCTTTGTAGATTCTGGTTCGCCTGTCTCGGTCGTCCCCGCCGCTCTGAGGTGAGTCATGGTCGGTGCAGCTCTCACCTCCTCTTTTTGTTTGAATGCAGGGCTCTGTTTGTAGTTGTCTCTCACTCTCATGTCCACGTGCATGGCTTGCTGCGTAGCTGTGCTCCAGGGAGACTCTTCCTCTCTCTGCTCGCCGGGCGGGAACGTAATCGTCGTCACTCGACTCTGATTCCTCTTGTGCAGCATCCCTTACAATCGTGGCTATTCTGGGTTTTACTGTCTTCAGCAGGAAGTCATGTGCTCTTTCCACGTAAGCTTGTCTGAAGCCATCAGTCAGGTTATCAGCTTGAGCCAGCTTCACTTAGGGAGGCATGTTCGCTATGTTGCAGTAGTCACCGTATGCATACGCTCCGTCTCCCTGTCTGGTCCACTGCTGGCACATAAACTGCTCTCCCGTCTTTTGACCTTAAAGGTCCCCATCTCGGGTCTGGAGCCGACCTCTCAGGCACTTGCAGAGGGTCGTGGTATTTCGGTTTTCTTTTCCCTGCTTTCCTGTATGTGCCGGTTCTCAGTGGCTTTGCTGGTGTTTCTTCCCAGATCCAGCTGTTGTCATCCTCATCCTCATCCTCATCCTCCTCTGGTGCTGACGCTTCTCCATCTGCCCCAGACTCAGGCTCTCGTTCTGGCACCGAGTGCTGCCCGTTAGCCTGCGCGACAACACTCCACTGTCTACCTAGGTCAGGTGGCGGAGCTTGACCAGGTCTCGGTTGGTGAGGGCTTTTTCTGGGTGAGTTTGGTGTCTGGCCCGTCGGTGTAGTCGTCGACGTGCTTCTATGCACAGTCTGTGCCCTCGAGCCCCTTTGCAGGTTTCTCTCCACGCCGCCTCTCGTGTCTGAATCAGCTTCAGCTCTGCCTGCAAACCCAGGGTGGGGTGTGCCAGGCCGCTCCGCAGGTGAAAACACATCTGGTGGCTCGTTCGGTGCATTTAACGCCTGAAAGGGCGTAGGCAGTGCCACCTCCTCTCCTTGGTCTGCGTCATCAGGACCACCCGGGAACATCTGCAGGTTCTATTCTATTATCACTGTCTTCAGTTTGGTCCGTATGCCTTCGCTCTGGTCGTGCTTCTTTACAGCTGCTATGACCCCTCGTTCCACCAGGCAATCAAAGGAGCATCAAAGGATGTCACTGAAATGAGGGCTGATTCCACATCACTCTCGTGGGCCATGTTTAGCGCCACACCCACGGCTGCAGCCACATTTGCTTGGGAATGTTGCACTGTCTCCTCGAAACCCTGGATGTGCTACATGGATGACGCCTCCGGTCCACGTGCTTTTCACCGGAACGAGGACCGCTGCATGCTGAGAGATGGGTGCACGATGTTGACTGGCTGCAGTTACAGGTGTCTGACAATCACTGCCTGCCATAGCTGCCCATCTGTCTCTCAGCATCTCTCTCACAAACCAGGTTGGCGTCTGTGATGACTGCTGCAGCCTCTCCCAGCTCTCCATAGGTCCGTCGTAACACTGTGTTATTGGTCATTTTGACTGGGTCTTTTGTGGTTGGAGGCTTTTTCCGCGCTATGGGGGTGAATTGTACAGCAACATATGAGTTTTCTGCATACAGCTCCTGTTCATCCTCACTGCTGTGATCTCCATGCTGTCGCCTGCTCTGTTTGCCATTGCTCAACTCTTTTCCTTTTCTCCCCCTCGCCTGAGCGTTTGAGCTGGAGGCTGTCGTGGGGTTTCCCCTCAGCACACTTCTTTTTTCAGACTTTCTGCTTGCTTGAGCCTCTCCGTTCTGCAGTTGGAACCGAAGACTGCATCCATTACCTTGACAGGATTTGGACTCACTCCATCCAATCCATAGCAAGCATCTTTCTCCCCCGTCCGCCACGCGATTTGGCCTTTCCATGCTTGGGCCTTTCCAGACGATGGGGAGGTCTATGGACCCGCCGCAGCTTCCGCACGCTCCATCTGGGGCTTGTCTCCACAATATTGATTCAGCTTCCCATTCGCTAATGTAGGCTTTTTTAGCGAAGTACAGTTTCTTCACGGCTCTGCCGACCCAGAGCCTCTGGTGCCCTCTCCTCGTGATAACCACACCTTGGACACTGGCTATTTTTATCCAGCGTGGTAGATCCTGTGCTCGAGAAGCCATCGACCTTTCGGCTCCTAGTTTTCCTCTCTTGATTGGTGCTGGTTTCAGCTGCTCCACTCCTTTAACAGCGGCTTCTCTTAATCTCACCGTGTTGAGATCAAGAATCTCCACCACTGCCTTTCTGATGTCACGCTCAGTGCGGGTGCTTTAGTGCATTCTTTTCAAAGCTACTCCTCCAGGTAGCCCTTCAGTAACTTTGGCTAGGAAGGAGATGGCTCTTCTCTGGAGAACGGCGTGTCTCTCACTCGCCCACGGCTTGGCCAGGTCTTCGCCTTCCCTCAGTCGTGCCCTTAGCCTCTGTGCTTTAGCATCTTCGTCATCTCCTGCTCCCGTTGTCACTGTTTCAGAGAATTCATCAGCTGTTGTGTCTTCAGATACTTGGATCTGCATCACCTTTCCTATCCAGAGATTTTCAGTCTGTTCCGAAGGGCGCTGGTTGTTCACCGTTCTCCAGGTATCACACAGGTAGCTGTTGGCTGCTTCACCTGGATAGTTTGGCCGAACGGTTAGCATCAACGACCCTCTAACTCTTTGTAGATTCTGGTTCGCCTGTCTCGGTCGTCCCCGCCGCTCTGAGGTGAGTCATGGTCGGTGCAGCTCTCACCTCCTCTTTTTGTTTGAATGCAGGGCTCTGTTTGTAGTTGTCTCTCACTCTCATGTCCACGTGCATGGCTTGCTGCGTAGCTGTGCTCCAGGGAGACTCTTCCTCTCTCTGCTCGCCGGGCGGGAACGTAATCGTCGTCACTCGACTCTGATTCCTCTTGTGCAGCATCCCTTACAATCGTGGCTATTCTGGGTTTTACTGTCTTCAGCAGGAAGTCATGTGCTCTTTCCACGTAAGCTTGTCTGAAGCCATCAGTCAGGTTATCAGCTTGAGCCAGCTTCACTTAGGGAGGCATGTTCGCTATGTTGCAGTAGTCACCGTATGCATACGCTCCGTCTCCCTGTCTGGTCCACTGCTGGCACATAAACTGCTCTCCCGTCTTTTGACCTTAAAGGTCCCCATCTCGGGTCTGGAGCCGACCTCTCAGGCACTTGCAGAGGGTCGTGGTATTTCGGTTTTCTTTTCCCTGCTTTCCTGTATGTGCCGGTTCTCAGTGGCTTTGCTGGTGTTTCTTCCCAGATCCAGCTGTTGTCATCCTCATCCTCATCCTCATCCTCCTCTGGTGCTGACGCTTCTCCATCTGCCCCAGACTCAGGCTCTCGTTCTGGCACCGAGTGCTGCCCGTTAGCCTGCGCGACAACACTCCACTGTCTACCTAGGTCAGGTGGCGGAGCTTGACCAGGTCTCGGTTGGTGAGGGCTTTTTCTGGGTGAGTTTGGTGTCTGGCCCGTCGGTGTAGTCGTCGACGTGCTTCTATGCACAGTCTGTGCCCTCGAGCCCCTTTGCAGGTTTCTCTCCACGCCGCCTCTCGTGTCTGAATCAGCTTCAGCTCTGCCTGCAAACCCAGGGTGGGGTGTGCCAGGCCGCTCCGCAGGTGAAAACACATCTGGTGGCTCGTTCGGTGCATTTAACGCCTGAAAGGGCGTAGGCAGTGCCACCTCCTCTCCTTGGTCTGCGTCATCAGGACCACCCGGGAACATCTGCAGGTTCTATTCTATTATCACTGTCTTCAGTTTGGTCCGTATGCCTTCGCTCTGGTCGTGCTTCTTTACAGCTGCTATGACCCCTCGTTCCACCAGGCAATCAAAGGAGCATCAAAGGATGTCACTGAAATGAGGGCTGATTCCACATCACTCTCGTGGGCCATGTTTAGCGCCACACCCACGGCTGCAGCCACATTTGCTTGGGAATGTTGCACTGTCTCCTCGAAACCCTGGATGTGCTACATGGATGACGCCTCCGGTCCACGTGCTTTTCACCGGAACGAGGACCGCTGCATGCTGAGAGATGGGTGCACGATGTTGACTGGCTGCAGTTACAGGTGTCTGACAATCACTGCCTGCCATAGCTGCCCATCTGTCTCTCAGCATCTCTCTCACAAACCAGGTTGGCGTCTGTGATGACTGCTGCAGCCTCTCCCAGCTCTCCATAGGTCCGTCGTAACACTGTGTTATTGGTCATTTTGACTGGGTCTTTTGTGGTTGGAGGCTTTTTCCGCGCTATGGGGGTGAATTGTACAGCAACATATGAGTTTTCTGCATACAGCTCCTGTTCATCCTCACTGCTGTGATCTCCATGCTGTCGCCTGCTCTGTTTGCCATTGCTCAACTCTTTTCCTTTTCTCCCCCTCGCCTGAGCGTTTGAGCTGGAGGCTGTCGTGGGGTTTCCCCTCAGCACACTTCTTTTTTCAGACTTTCTGCTTGCTTGAGCCTCTCCGTTCTGCAGTTGGAACCGAAGACTGCATCCATTACCTTGACAGGATTTGGACTCACTCCATCCAATCCATAGCAAGCATCTTTCTCCCCCGTCCGCCACGCGATTTGGCCTTTCCATGCTTGGGCCTTTCCAGACGATGGGGAGGTCTATGGACCCGCCGCAGCTTCCGCACGCTCCATCTGGGGCTTGTCTCCACAATATTGATTCAGCTTCCCATTCGCTAATGTAGGCTTTTTTAGCGAAGTACAGTTTCTTCACGGCTCTGCCGACCCAGAGCCTCTGGTGCCCTCTCCTCGTGATAACCACACCTTGGACACTGGCTATTTTTATCCAGCGTGGTAGATCCTGTGCTCGAGAAGCCATCGACCTTTCGGCTCCTAGTTTTCCTCTCTTGATTGGTGCTGGTTTCAGCTGCTCCACTCCTTTAACAGCGGCTTCTCTTAATCTCACCGTGTTGAGATCAAGAATCTCCACCACTGCCTTTCTGATGTCACGCTCAGTGCGGGTGCTTTAGTGCATTCTTTTCAAAGCTACTCCTCCAGGTAGCCCTTCAGTAACTTTGGCTAGGAAGGAGATGGCTCTTCTCTGGAGAACGGCGTGTCTCTCACTCGCCCACGGCGTGGCCAGGTCTTCGCCTTCCCTCAGTCGTGCCCTTAGCCTCTGTGCTTTAGCATCTTCGTCATCTCCTGCTCCCGTTGTCACTGTTTCAGAGAATTCATCAGCTGTTGTGTCTTCAGATACTTGGATCTGCATCACCTTTCCTATCCAGAGATTTTCAGTCTGTTCCGAAGGGCGCTGGTTGTTCACCGTTCTCCAGGTATCACACAGGTAGCTGTTGGCTGCTTCACCTGGATAGTTTGGCCGAACGGTTAGCATCAACGACCCTCTAACTCTTTGTAGATTCTGGTTCGCCTGTCTCGGTCGTCCCCGCCGCTCTGAGGTGAGTCATGGTCGGTGCAGCTCTCACCTCCTCTTTTTGTTTGAATGCAGGGCTCTGTTTGTAGTTGTCTCTCACTCTCATGTCCACGTGCATGGCTTGCTGCGTAGCTGTGCTCCAGGGAGACTCTTCCTCTCTCTGCTCGCCGGGCGGGAACGTAATCGTCGTCACTCGACTCTGATTCCTCTTGTGCAGCATCCCTTACAATCGTGGCTATTCTGGGTTTTACTGTCTTCAGCAGGAAGTCATGTGCTCTTTCCACGTAAGCTTGTCTGAAGCCATCAGTCAGGTTATCAGCTTGAGCCAGCTTCACTTAGGGAGGCATGTTCGCTATGTTGCAGTAGTCACCGTATGCATACGCTCCGTCTCCCTGTCTGGTCCACTGCTGGCACATAAACTGCTCTCCCGTCTTTTGACCTTAAAGGTCCCCATCTCGGGTCTGGAGCCGACCTCTCAGGCACTTGCAGAGGGTCGTGGTATTTCGGTTTTCTTTTCCCTGCTTTCCTGTATGTGCCGGTTCTCAGTGGCTTTGCTGGTGTTTCTTCCCAGATCCAGCTGTTGTCATCCTCATCCTCATCCTCATCCTCCTCTGGTGCTGACGCTTCTCCATCTGCCCCAGACTCAGGCTCTCGTTCTGGCACCGAGTGCTGCCCGTTAGCCTGCGCGACAACACTCCACTGTCTACCTAGGTCAGGTGGCGGAGCTTGACCAGGTCTCGGTTGGTGAGGGCTTTTTCTGGGTGAGTTTGGTGTCTGGCCCGTCGGTGTAGTCGTCGACGTGCTTCTATGCACAGTCTGTGCCCTCGAGCCCCTTTGCAGGTTTCTCTCCACGCCGCCTCTCGTGTCTGAATCAGCTTCAGCTCTGCCTGCAAACCCAGGGTGGGGTGTGCCAGGCCGCTCCGCAGGTGAAAACACATCTGGTGGCTCGTTCGGTGCATTTAACGCCTGAAAGGGCGTAGGCAGTGCCACCTCCTCTCCTTGGTCTGCGTCATCAGGACCACCCGGGAACATCTGCAGGTTCTATTCTATTATCACTGTCTTCAGTTTGGTCCGTATGCCTTCGCTCTGGTCGTGCTTCTTTACAGCTGCTATGACCCCTCGTTCCACCAGGCAATCAAAGGAGCATCAAAGGATGTCACTGAAATGAGGGCTGATTCCACATCACTCTCGTGGGCCATGTTTAGCGCCACACCCACGGCTGCAGCCACATTTGCTTGGGAATGTTGCACTGTCTCCTCGAAACCCTGGATGTGCTACATGGATGACGCCTCCGGTCCACGTGCTTTTCACCGGAACGAGGACCGCTGCATGCTGAGAGATGGGTGCACGATGTTGACTGGCTGCAGTTACAGGTGTCTGACAATCACTGCCTGCCATAGCTGCCCATCTGTCTCTCAGCATCTCTCTCACAAACCAGGTTGGCGTCTGTGATGACTGCTGCAGCCTCTCCCAGCTCTCCATAGGTCCGTCGTAACACTGTGTTATTGGTCATTTTGACTGGGTCTTTTGTGGTTGGAGGCTTTTTCCGCGCTATGGGGGTGAATTGTACAGCAACATATGAGTTTTCTGCATACAGCTCCTGTTCATCCTCACTGCTGTGATCTCCATGCTGTCGCCTGCTCTGTTTGCCATTGCTCAACTCTTTTCCTTTTCTCCCCCTCGCCTGAGCGTTTGAGCTGGAGGCTGTCGTGGGGTTTCCCCTCAGCACACTTCTTTTTTCAGACTTTCTGCTTGCTTGAGCCTCTCCGTTCTGCAGTTGGAACCGAAGACTGCATCCATTACCTTGACAGGATTTGGACTCACTCCATCCAATCCATAGCAAGCATCTTTCTCCCCCGTCCGCCACGCGATTTGGCCTTTCCATGCTTGGGCCTTTCCAGACGATGGGGAGGTCTATGGACCCGCCGCAGCTTCCGCACGCTCCATCTGGGGCTTGTCTCCACAATATTGATTCAGCTTCCCATTCGCTAATGTAGGCTTTTTTAGCGAAGTACAGTTTCTTCACGGCTCTGCCGACCCAGAGCCTCTGGTGCCCTCTCCTCGTGATAACCACACCTTGGACACTGGCTATTTTTATCCAGCGTGGTAGATCCTGTGCTCGAGAAGCCATCGACCTTTCGGCTCCTAGTTTTCCTCTCTTGATTGGTGCTGGTTTCAGCTGCTCCACTCCTTTAACAGCGGCTTCTCTTAATCTCACCGTGTTGAGATCAAGAATCTCCACCACTGCCTTTCTGATGTCACGCTCAGTGCGGGTGCTTTAGTGCATTCTTTTCAAAGCTACTCCTCCAGGTAGCCCTTCAGTAACTTTGGCTAGGAAGGAGATGGCTCTTCTCTGGAGAACGGCGTGTCTCTCACTCGCCCACGGCTTGGCCAGGTCTTCGCCTTCCCTCAGTCGTGCCCTTAGCCTCTGTGCTTTAGCATCTTCGTCATCTCCTGCTCCCGTTGTCACTGTTTCAGAGAATTCATCAGCTGTTGTGTCTTCAGATACTTGGATCTGCATCACCTTTCCTATCCAGAGATTTTCAGTCTGTTCCGAAGGGCGCTGGTTGTTCACCGTTCTCCAGGTATCACACAGGTAGCTGTTGGCTGCTTCACCTGGATAGTTTGGCCGAACGGTTAGCATCAACGACCCTCTAACTCTTTGTAGATTCTGGTTCGCCTGTCTCGGTCGTCCCCGCCGCTCTGAGGTGAGTCATGGTCGGTGCAGCTCTCACCTCCTCTTTTTGTTTGAATGCAGGGCTCTGTTTGTAGTTGTCTCTCACTCTCATGTCCACGTGCATGGCTTGCTGCGTAGCTGTGCTCCAGGGAGACTCTTCCTCTCTCTGCTCGCCGGGCGGGAACGTAATCGTCGTCACTCGACTCTGATTCCTCTTGTGCAGCATCCCTTACAATCGTGGCTATTCTGGGTTTTACTGTCTTCAGCAGGAAGTCATGTGCTCTTTCCACGTAAGCTTGTCTGAAGCCATCAGTCAGGTTATCAGCTTGAGCCAGCTTCACTTAGGGAGGCATGTTCGCTATGTTGCAGTAGTCACCGTATGCATACGCTCCGTCTCCCTGTCTGGTCCACTGCTGGCACATAAACTGCTCTCCCGTCTTTTGACCTTAAAGGTCCCCATCTCGGGTCTGGAGCCGACCTCTCAGGCACTTGCAGAGGGTCGTGGTATTTCGGTTTTCTTTTCCCTGCTTTCCTGTATGTGCCGGTTCTCAGTGGCTTTGCTGGTGTTTCTTCCCAGATCCAGCTGTTGTCATCCTCATCCTCATCCTCATCCTCCTCTGGTGCTGACGCTTCTCCATCTGCCCCAGACTCAGGCTCTCGTTCTGGCACCGAGTGCTGCCCGTTAGCCTGCGCGACAACACTCCACTGTCTACCTAGGTCAGGTGGCGGAGCTTGACCAGGTCTCGGTTGGTGAGGGCTTTTTCTGGGTGAGTTTGGTGTCTGGCCCGTCGGTGTAGTCGTCGACGTGCTTCTATGCACAGTCTGTGCCCTCGAGCCCCTTTGCAGGTTTCTCTCCACGCCGCCTCTCGTGTCTGAATCAGCTTCAGCTCTGCCTGCAAACCCAGGGTGGGGTGTGCCAGGCCGCTCCGCAGGTGAAAACACATCTGGTGGCTCGTTCGGTGCATTTAACGCCTGAAAGGGCGTAGGCAGTGCCACCTCCTCTCCTTGGTCTGCGTCATCAGGACCACCCGGGAACATCTGCAGGTTCTATTCTATTATCACTGTCTTCAGTTTGGTCCGTATGCCTTCGCTCTGGTCGTGCTTCTTTACAGCTGCTATGACCCCTCGTTCCACCAGGCAATCAAAGGAGCATCAAAGGATGTCACTGAAATGAGGGCTGATTCCACATCACTCTCGTGGGCCATGTTTAGCGCCACACCCACGGCTGCAGCCACATTTGCTTGGGAATGTTGCACTGTCTCCTCGAAACCCTGGATGTGCTACATGGATGACGCCTCCGGTCCACGTGCTTTTCACCGGAACGAGGACCGCTGCATGCTGAGAGATGGGTGCACGATGTTGACTGGCTGCAGTTACAGGTGTCTGACAATCACTGCCTGCCATAGCTGCCCATCTGTCTCTCAGCATCTCTCTCACAAACCAGGTTGGCGTCTGTGATGACTGCTGCAGCCTCTCCCAGCTCTCCATAGGTCCGTCGTAACACTGTGTTATTGGTCATTTTGACTGGGTCTTTTGTGGTTGGAGGCTTTTTCCGCGCTATGGGGGTGAATTGTACAGCAACATATGAGTTTTCTGCATACAGCTCCTGTTCATCCTCACTGCTGTGATCTCCATGCTGTCGCCTGCTCTGTTTGCCATTGCTCAACTCTTTTCCTTTTCTCCCCCTCGCCTGAGCGTTTGAGCTGGAGGCTGTCGTGGGGTTTCCCCTCAGCACACTTCTTTTTTCAGACTTTCTGCTTGCTTGAGCCTCTCCGTTCTGCAGTTGGAACCGAAGACTGCATCCATTACCTTGACAGGATTTGGACTCACTCCATCCAATCCATAGCAAGCATCTTTCTCCCCCGTCCGCCACGCGATTTGGCCTTTCCATGCTTGGGCCTTTCCAGACGATGGGGAGGTCTATGGACCCGCCGCAGCTTCCGCACGCTCCATCTGGGGCTTGTCTCCACAATATTGATTCAGCTTCCCATTCGCTAATGTAGGCTTTTTTAGCGAAGTACAGTTTCTTCACGGCTCTGCCGACCCAGAGCCTCTGGTGCCCTCTCCTCGTGATAACCACACCTTGGACACTGGCTATTTTTATCCAGCGTGGTAGATCCTGTGCTCGAGAAGCCATCGACCTTTCGGCTCCTAGTTTTCCTCTCTTGATTGGTGCTGGTTTCAGCTGCTCCACTCCTTTAACAGCGGCTTCTCTTAATCTCACCGTGTTGAGATCAAGAATCTCCACCACTGCCTTTCTGATGTCACGCTCAGTGCGGGTGCTTTAGTGCATTCTTTTCAAAGCTACTCCTCCAGGTAGCCCTTCAGTAACTTTGGCTAGGAAGGAGATGGCTCTTCTCTGGAGAACGGCGTGTCTCTCACTCGCCCACGGCGTGGCCAGGTCTTCGCCTTCCCTCAGTCGTGCCCTTAGCCTCTGTGCTTTAGCATCTTCGTCATCTCCTGCTCCCGTTGTCACTGTTTCAGAGAATTCATCAGCTGTTGTGTCTTCAGATACTTGGATCTGCATCACCTTTCCTATCCAGAGATTTTCAGTCTGTTCCGAAGGGCGCTGGTTGTTCACCGTTCTCCAGGTATCACACAGGTAGCTGTTGGCTGCTTCACCTGGATAGTTTGGCCGAACGGTTAGCATCAACGACCCTCTAACTCTTTGTAGATTCTGGTTCGCCTGTCTCGGTCGTCCCCGCCGCTCTGAGGTGAGTCATGGTCGGTGCAGCTCTCACCTCCTCTTTTTGTTTGAATGCAGGGCTCTGTTTGTAGTTGTCTCTCACTCTCATGTCCACGTGCATGGCTTGCTGCGTAGCTGTGCTCCAGGGAGACTCTTCCTCTCTCTGCTCGCCGGGCGGGAACGTAATCGTCGTCACTCGACTCTGATTCCTCTTGTGCAGCATCCCTTACAATCGTGGCTATTCTGGGTTTTACTGTCTTCAGCAGGAAGTCATGTGCTCTTTCCACGTAAGCTTGTCTGAAGCCATCAGTCAGGTTATCAGCTTGAGCCAGCTTCACTTAGGGAGGCATGTTCGCTATGTTGCAGTAGTCACCGTATGCATACGCTCCGTCTCCCTGTCTGGTCCACTGCTGGCACATAAACTGCTCTCCCGTCTTTTGACCTTAAAGGTCCCCATCTCGGGTCTGGAGCCGACCTCTCAGGCACTTGCAGAGGGTCGTGGTATTTCGGTTTTCTTTTCCCTGCTTTCCTGTATGTGCCGGTTCTCAGTGGCTTTGCTGGTGTTTCTTCCCAGATCCAGCTGTTGTCATCCTCATCCTCATCCTCATCCTCCTCTGGTGCTGACGCTTCTCCATCTGCCCCAGACTCAGGCTCTCGTTCTGGCACCGAGTGCTGCCCGTTAGCCTGCGCGACAACACTCCACTGTCTACCTAGGTCAGGTGGCGGAGCTTGACCAGGTCTCGGTTGGTGAGGGCTTTTTCTGGGTGAGTTTGGTGTCTGGCCCGTCGGTGTAGTCGTCGACGTGCTTCTATGCACAGTCTGTGCCCTCGAGCCCCTTTGCAGGTTTCTCTCCACGCCGCCTCTCGTGTCTGAATCAGCTTCAGCTCTGCCTGCAAACCCAGGGTGGGGTGTGCCAGGCCGCTCCGCAGGTGAAAACACATCTGGTGGCTCGTTCGGTGCATTTAACGCCTGAAAGGGCGTAGGCAGTACCACCTCCTCTCCTTGGTCTGCGTCATCAGGACCACCCGGGAACATCTGCAGGTTCTATTCTATTATCACTGTCTTCAGTTTGGTCCGTATGCCTTCGCTCTGGTCGTGCTTCTTTACAGCTGCTATGACCCCTCGTTCCACCAGGCAATCAAAGGAGCATCAAAGGATGTCACTGAAATGAGGGCTGATTCCACATCACTCTCGTGGGCCATGTTTAGCGCCACACCCACGGCTGCAGCCACATTTGCTTGGGAATGTTGCACTGTCTCCTCGAAACCCTGGATGTGCTACATGGATGACGCCTCCGGTCCACGTGCTTTTCACCGGAACGAGGACCGCTGCATGCTGAGAGATGGGTGCACGATGTTGACTGGCTGCAGTTACAGGTGTCTGACAATCACTGCCTGCCATAGCTGCCCATCTGTCTCTCAGCATCTCTCTCACAAACCAGGTTGGCGTCTGTGATGACTGCTGCAGCCTCTCCCAGCTCTCCATAGGTCCGTCGTAACACTGTGTTATTGGTCATTTTGACTGGGTCTTTTGTGGTTGGAGGCTTTTTCCGCGCTATGGGGGTGAATTGTACAGCAACATATGAGTTTTCTGCATACAGCTCCTGTTCATCCTCACTGCTGTGATCTCCATGCTGTCGCCTGCTCTGTTTGCCATTGCTCAACTCTTTTCCTTTTCTCCCCCTCGCCTGAGCGTTTGAGCTGGAGGCTGTCGTGGGGTTTCCCCTCAGCACACTTCTTTTTTCAGACTTTCTGCTTGCTTGAGCCTCTCCGTTCTGCAGTTGGAACCGAAGACTGCATCCATTACCTTGACAGGATTTGGACTCACTCCATCCAATCCATAGCAAGCATCTTTCTCCCCCGTCCGCCACGCGATTTGGCCTTTCCATGCTTGGGCCTTTCCAGACGATGGGGAGGTCTATGGACCCGCCGCAGCTTCCGCACGCTCCATCTGGGGCTTGTCTCCACAATATTGATTCAGCTTCCCATTCGCTAATGTAGGCTTTTTTAGCGAAGTACAGTTTCTTCACGGCTCTGCCGACCCAGAGCCTCTGGTGCCCTCTCCTCGTGATAACCACACCTTGGACACTGGCTATTTTTATCCAGCGTGGTAGATCCTGTGCTCGAGAAGCCATCGACCTTTCGGCTCCTAGTTTTCCTCTCTTGATTGGTGCTGGTTTCAGCTGCTCCACTCCTTTAACAGCGGCTTCTCTTAATCTCACCGTGTTGAGATCAAGAATCTCCACCACTGCCTTTCTGATGTCACGCTCAGTGCGGGTGCTTTAGTGCATTCTTTTCAAAGCTACTCCTCCAGGTAGCCCTTCAGTAACTTTGGCTAGGAAGGAGATGGCTCTTCTCTGGAGAACGGCGTGTCTCTCACTCGCCCACGGCGTGGCCAGGTCTTCGCCTTCCCTCAGTCGTGCCCTTAGCCTCTGTGCTTTAGCATCTTCGTCATCTCCTGCTCCCGTTGTCACTGTTTCAGAGAATTCATCAGCTGTTGTGTCTTCAGATACTTGGATCTGCATCACCTTTCCTATCCAGAGATTTTCAGTCTGTTCCGAAGGGCGCTGGTTGTTCACCGTTCTCCAGGTATCACACAGGTAGCTGTTGGCTGCTTCACCTGGATAGTTTGGCCGAACGGTTAGCATCAACGACCCTCTAACTCTTTGTAGATTCTGGTTCGCCTGTCTCGGTCGTCCCCGCCGCTCTGAGGTGAGTCATGGTCGGTGCAGCTCTCACCTCCTCTTTTTGTTTGAATGCAGGGCTCTGTTTGTAGTTGTCTCTCACTCTCATGTCCACGTGCATGGCTTGCTGCGTAGCTGTGCTCCAGGGAGACTCTTCCTCTCTCTGCTCGCCGGGCGGGAACGTAATCGTCGTCACTCGACTCTGATTCCTCTTGTGCAGCATCCCTTACAATCGTGGCTATTCTGGGTTTTACTGTCTTCAGCAGGAAGTCATGTGCTCTTTCCACGTAAGCTTGTCTGAAGCCATCAGTCAGGTTATCAGCTTGAGCCAGCTTCACTTAGGGAGGCATGTTCGCTATGTTGCAGTAGTCACCGTATGCATACGCTCCGTCTCCCTGTCTGGTCCACTGCTGGCACATAAACTGCTCTCCCGTCTTTTGACCTTAAAGGTCCCCATCTCGGGTCTGGAGCCGACCTCTCAGGCACTTGCAGAGGGTCGTGGTATTTCGGTTTTCTTTTCCCTGCTTTCCTGTATGTGCCGGTTCTCAGTGGCTTTGCTGGTGTTTCTTCCCAGATCCAGCTGTTGTCATCCTCATCCTCATCCTCATCCTCCTCTGGTGCTGACGCTTCTCCATCTGCCCCAGACTCAGGCTCTCGTTCTGGCACCGAGTGCTGCCCGTTAGCCTGCGCGACAACACTCCACTGTCTACCTAGGTCAGGTGGCGGAGCTTGACCAGGTCTCGGTTGGTGAGGGCTTTTTCTGGGTGAGTTTGGTGTCTGGCCCGTCGGTGTAGTCGTCGACGTGCTTCTATGCACAGTCTGTGCCCTCGAGCCCCTTTGCAGGTTTCTCTCCACGCCGCCTCTCGTGTCTGAATCAGCTTCAGCTCTGCCTGCAAACCCAGGGTGGGGTGTGCCAGGCCGCTCCGCAGGTGAAAACACATCTGGTGGCTCGTTCGGTGCATTTAACGCCTGAAAGGGCGTAGGCAGTGCCACCTCCTCTCCTTGGTCTGCATCATCAGGACCACCCGGGAACATCTGCAGGTTCTATTCTATTATCACTGTCTTCAGTTTGGTCCGTATGCCTTCGCTCTGGTCGTGCTTCTTTACAGCTGCTATGACCCCTCGTTCCACCAGGCAATCAAAGGAGCATCAAAGGATGTCACTGAAATGAGGGCTGATTCCACATCACTCTCGTGGGCCATGTTTAGCGCCACACCCACGGCTGCAGCCACATTTGCTTGGGAATGTTGCACTGTCTCCTCGAAACCCTGGATGTGCTACATGGATGACGCCTCCGGTCCACGTGCTTTTCACCGGAACGAGGACCGCTGCATGCTGAGAGATGGGTGCACGATGTTGACTGGCTGCAGTTACAGGTGTCTGACAATCACTGCCTGCCATAGCTGCCCATCTGTCTCTCAGCATCTCTCTCACAAACCAGGTTGGCGTCTGTGATGACTGCTGCAGCCTCTCCCAGCTCTCCATAGGTCCGTCGTAACACTGTGTTATTGGTCATTTTGACTGGGTCTTTTGTGGTTGGAGGCTTTTTCCGCGCTATGGGGGTGAATTGTACAGCAACATATGAGTTTTCTGCATACAGCTCCTGTTCATCCTCACTGCTGTGATCTCCATGCTGTCGCCTGCTCTGTTTGCCATTGCTCAACTCTTTTCCTTTTCTCCCCCTCGCCTGAGCGTTTGAGCTGGAGGCTGTCGTGGGGTTTCCCCTCAGCACACTTCTTTTTTCAGACTTTCTGCTTGCTTGAGCCTCTCCGTTCTGCAGTTGGAACCGAAGACTGCATCCATTACCTTGACAGGATTTGGACTCACTCCATCCAATCCATAGCAAGCATCTTTCTCCCCCGTCCGCCACGCGATTTGGCCTTTCCATGCTTGGGCCTTTCCAGACGATGGGGAGGTCTATGGACCCGCCGCAGCTTCCGCACGCTCCATCTGGGGCTTGTCTCCACAATATTGATTCAGCTTCCCATTCGCTAATGTAGGCTTTTTTAGCGAAGTACAGTTTCTTCACGGCTCTGCCGACCCAGAGCCTCTGGTGCCCTCTCCTCGTGATAACCACACCTTGGACACTGGCTATTTTTATCCAGCGTGGTAGATCCTGTGCTCGAGAAGCCATCGACCTTTCGGCTCCTAGTTTTCCTCTCTTGATTGGTGCTGGTTTCAGCTGCTCCACTCCTTTAACAGCGGCTTCTCTTAATCTCACCGTGTTGAGATCAAGAATCTCCACCACTGCCTTTCTGATGTCACGCTCAGTGCGGGTGCTTTAGTGCATTCTTTTCAAAGCTACTCCTCCAGGTAGCCCTTCAGTAACTTTGGCTAGGAAGGAGATGGCTCTTCTCTGGAGAACGGCGTGTCTCTCACTCGCCCACGGCGTGGCCAGGTCTTCGCCTTCCCTCAGTCGTGCCCTTAGCCTCTGTGCTTTAGCATCTTCGTCATCTCCTGCTCCCGTTGTCACTGTTTCAGAGAATTCATCAGCTGTTGTGTCTTCAGATACTTGGATCTGCATCACCTTTCCTATCCAGAGATTTTCAGTCTGTTCCGAAGGGCGCTGGTTGTTCACCGTTCTCCAGGTATCACACAGGTAGCTGTTGGCTGCTTCACCTGGATAGTTTGGCCGAACGGTTAGCATCAACGACCCTCTAACTCTTTGTAGATTCTGGTTCGCCTGTCTCGGTCGTCCCCGCCGCTCTGAGGTGAGTCATGGTCGGTGCAGCTCTCACCTCCTCTTTTTGTTTGAATGCAGGGCTCTGTTTGTAGTTGTCTCTCACTCTCATGTCCACGTGCATGGCTTGCTGCGTAGCTGTGCTCCAGGGAGACTCTTCCTCTCTCTGCTCGCCGGGCGGGAACGTAATCGTCGTCACTCGACTCTGATTCCTCTTGTGCAGCATCCCTTACAATCGTGGCTATTCTGGGTTTTACTGTCTTCAGCAGGAAGTCATGTGCTCTTTCCACGTAAGCTTGTCTGAAGCCATCAGTCAGGTTATCAGCTTGAGCCAGCTTCACTTAGGGAGGCATGTTCGCTATGTTGCAGTAGTCACCGTATGCATACGCTCCGTCTCCCTGTCTGGTCCACTGCTGGCACATAAACTGCTCTCCCGTCTTTTGACCTTAAAGGTCCCCATCTCGGGTCTGGAGCCGACCTCTCAGGCACTTGCAGAGGGTCGTGGTATTTCGGTTTTCTTTTCCCTGCTTTCCTGTATGTGCCGGTTCTCAGTGGCTTTGCTGGTGTTTCTTCCCAGATCCAGCTGTTGTCATCCTCATCCTCATCCTCATCCTCCTCTGGTGCTGACGCTTCTCCATCTGCCCCAGACTCAGGCTCTCGTTCTGGCACCGAGTGCTGCCCGTTAGCCTGCGCGACAACACTCCACTGTCTACCTAGGTCAGGTGGCGGAGCTTGACCAGGTCTCGGTTGGTGAGGGCTTTTTCTGGGTGAGTTTGGTGTCTGGCCCGTCGGTGTAGTCGTCGACGTGCTTCTATGCACAGTCTGTGCCCTCGAGCCCCTTTGCAGGTTTCTCTCCACGCCGCCTCTCGTGTCTGAATCAGCTTCAGCTCTGCCTGCAAACCCAGGGTGGGGTGTGCCAGGCCGCTCCGCAGGTGAAAACACATCTGGTGGCTCGTTCGGTGCATTTAACGCCTGAAAGGGCGTAGGCAGTGCCACCTCCTCTCCTTGGTCTGCGTCATCAGGACCACCCGGGAACATCTGCAGGTTCTATTCTATTATCACTGTCTTCAGTTTGGTCCGTATGCCTTCGCTCTGGTCGTGCTTCTTTACAGCTGCTATGACCCCTCGTTCCACCAGGCAATCAAAGGAGCATCAAAGGATGTCACTGAAATGAGGGCTGATTCCACATCACTCTCGTGGGCCATGTTTAGCGCCACACCCACGGCTGCAGCCACATTTGCTTGGGAATGTTGCACTGTCTCCTCGAAACCCTGGATGTGCTACATGGATGACGCCTCCGGTCCACGTGCTTTTCACCGGAACGAGGACCGCTGCATGCTGAGAGATGGGTGCACGATGTTGACTGGCTGCAGTTACAGGTGTCTGACAATCACTGCCTGCCATAGCTGCCCATCTGTCTCTCAGCATCTCTCTCACAAACCAGGTTGGCGTCTGTGATGACTGCTGCAGCCTCTCCCAGCTCTCCATAGGTCCGTCGTAACACTGTGTTATTGGTCATTTTGACTGGGTCTTTTGTGGTTGGAGGCTTTTTCCGCGCTATGGGGGTGAATTGTACAGCAACATATGAGTTTTCTGCATACAGCTCCTGTTCATCCTCACTGCTGTGATCTCCATGCTGTCGCCTGCTCTGTTTGCCATTGCTCAACTCTTTTCCTTTTCTCCCCCTCGCCTGAGCGTTTGAGCTGGAGGCTGTCGTGGGGTTTCCCCTCAGCACACTTCTTTTTTCAGACTTTCTGCTTGCTTGAGCCTCTCCGTTCTGCAGTTGGAACCGAAGACTGCATCCATTACCTTGACAGGATTTGGACTCACTCCATCCAATCCATAGCAAGCATCTTTCTCCCCCGTCCGCCACGCGATTTGGCCTTTCCATGCTTGGGCCTTTCCAGACGATGGGGAGGTCTATGGACCCGCCGCAGCTTCCGCACGCTCCATCTGGGGCTTGTCTCCACAATATTGATTCAGCTTCCCATTCGCTAATGTAGGCTTTTTTAGCGAAGTACAGTTTCTTCACGGCTCTGCCGACCCAGAGCCTCTGGTGCCCTCTCCTCGTGATAACCACACCTTGGACACTGGCTATTTTTATCCAGCGTGGTAGATCCTGTGCTCGAGAAGCCATCGACCTTTCGGCTCCTAGTTTTCCTCTCTTGATTGGTGCTGGTTTCAGCTGCTCCACTCCTTTAACAGCGGCTTCTCTTAATCTCACCGTGTTGAGATCAAGAATCTCCACCACTGCCTTTCTGATGTCACGCTCAGTGCGGGTGCTTTAGTGCATTCTTTTCAAAGCTACTCCTCCAGGTAGCCCTTCAGTAACTTTGGCTAGGAAGGAGATGGCTCTTCTCTGGAGAACGGCGTGTCTCTCACTCGCCCACGGCGTGGCCAGGTCTTCGCCTTCCCTCAGTCGTGCCCTTAGCCTCTGTGCTTTAGCATCTTCGTCATCTCCTGCTCCCGTTGTCACTGTTTCAGAGAATTCATCAGCTGTTGTGTCTTCAGATACTTGGATCTGCATCACCTTTCCTATCCAGAGATTTTCAGTCTGTTCCGAAGGGCGCTGGTTGTTCACCGTTCTCCAGGTATCACACAGGTAGCTGTTGGCTGCTTCACCTGGATAGTTTGGCCGAACGGTTAGCATCAACGACCCTCTAACTCTTTGTAGATTCTGGTTCGCCTGTCTCGGTCGTCCCCGCCGCTCTGAGGTGAGTCATGGTCGGTGCAGCTCTCACCTCCTCTTTTTGTTTGAATGCAGGGCTCTGTTTGTAGTTGTCTCTCACTCTCATGTCCACGTGCATGGCTTGCTGCGTAGCTGTGCTCCAGGGAGACTCTTCCTCTCTCTGCTCGCCGGGCGGGAACGTAATCGTCGTCACTCGACTCTGATTCCTCTTGTGCAGCATCCCTTACAATCGTGGCTATTCTGGGTTTTACTGTCTTCAGCAGGAAGTCATGTGCTCTTTCCACGTAAGCTTGTCTGAAGCCATCAGTCAGGTTATCAGCTTGAGCCAGCTTCACTTAGGGAGGCATGTTCGCTATGTTGCGGTAGTCACCGTATGCATACGCTCCGTCTCCCTGTCTGGTCCACTGCTGGCACATAAACTGCTCTCCCGTCTTTTGACCTTAAAGGTCCCCATCTCGGGTCTGGAGCCGACCTCTCAGGCACTTGCAGAGGGTCGTGGTATTTCGGTTTTCTTTTCCCTGCTTTCCTGTATGTGCCGGTTCTCAGTGGCTTTGCTGGTGTTTCTTCCCAGATCCAGCTGTTGTCATCCTCATCCTCATCCTCATCCTCCTCTGGTGCTGACGCTTCTCCATCTGCCCCAGACTCAGGCTCTCGTTCTGGCACCGAGTGCTGCCCGTTAGCCTGCGCGACAACACTCCACTGTCTACCTAGGTCAGGTGGCGGAGCTTGACCAGGTCTCGGTTGGTGAGGGCTTTTTCTGGGTGAGTTTGGTGTCTGGCCCGTCGGTGTAGTCGTCGACGTGCTTCTATGCACAGTCTGTGCCCTCGAGCCCCTTTGCAGGTTTCTCTCCACGCCGCCTCTCGTGTCTGAATCAGCTTCAGCTCTGCCTGCAAACCCAGGGTGGGGTGTGCCAGGCCGCTCCGCAGGTGAAAACACATCTGGTGGCTCGTTCGGTGCATTTAACGCCTGAAAGGGCGTAGGCAGTGCCACCTCCTCTCCTTGGTCTGCGTCATCAGGACCACCCGGGAACATCTGCAGGTTCTATTCTATTATCACTGTCTTCAGTTTGGTCCGTATGCCTTCGCTCTGGTCGTGCTTCTTTACAGCTGCTATGACCCCTCGTTCCACCAGGCAATCAAAGGAGCATCAAAGGATGTCACTGAAATGAGGGCTGATTCCACATCACTCTCGTGGGCCATGTTTAGCGCCACACCCACGGCTGCAGCCACATTTGCTTGGGAATGTTGCACTGTCTCCTCGAAACCCTGGATGTGCTACATGGATGACGCCTCCGGTCCACGTGCTTTTCACCGGAACGAGGACCGCTGCATGCTGAGAGATGGGTGCACGATGTTGACTGGCTGCAGTTACAGGTGTCTGACAATCACTGCCTGCCATAGCTGCCCATCTGTCTCTCAGCATCTCTCTCACAAACCAGGTTGGCGTCTGTGATGACTGCTGCAGCCTCTCCCAGCTCTCCATAGGTCCGTCGTAACACTGTGTTATTGGTCATTTTGACTGGGTCTTTTGTGGTTGGAGGCTTTTTCCGCGCTATGGGGGTGAATTGTACAGCAACATATGAGTTTTCTGCATACAGCTCCTGTTCATCCTCACTGCTGTGATCTCCATGCTGTCGCCTGCTCTGTTTGCCATTGCTCAACTCTTTTCCTTTTCTCCCCCTCGCCTGAGCGTTTGAGCTGGAGGCTGTCGTGGGGTTTCCCCTCAGCACACTTCTTTTTTCAGACTTTCTGCTTGCTTGAGCCTCTCCGTTCTGCAGTTGGAACCGAAGACTGCATCCATTACCTTGACAGGATTTGGACTCACTCCATCCAATCCATAGCAAGCATCTTTCTCCCCCGTCCGCCACGCGATTTGGCCTTTCCATGCTTGGGCCTTTCCAGACGATGGGGAGGTCTATGGACCCGCCGCAGCTTCCGCACGCTCCATCTGGGGCTTGTCTCCACAATATTGATTCAGCTTCCCATTCGCTAATGTAGGCTTTTTTAGCGAAGTACAGTTTCTTCACGGCTCTGCCGACCCAGAGCCTCTGGTGCCCTCTCCTCGTGATAACCACACCTTGGACACTGGCTATTTTTATCCAGCGTGGTAGATCCTGTGCTCGAGAAGCCATCGACCTTTCGGCTCCTAGTTTTCCTCTCTTGATTGGTGCTGGTTTCAGCTGCTCCACTCCTTTAACAGCGGCTTCTCTTAATCTCACCGTGTTGAGATCAAGAATCTCCACCACTGCCTTTCTGATGTCACGCTCAGTGCGGGTGCTTTAGTGCATTCTTTTCAAAGCTACTCCTCCAGGTAGCCCTTCAGTAACTTTGGCTAGGAAGGAGATGGCTCTTCTCTGGAGAACGGCGTGTCTCTCACTCGCCCACGGCGTGGCCAGGTCTTCGCCTTCCCTCAGTCGTGCCCTTAGCCTCTGTGCTTTAGCATCTTCGTCATCTCCTGCTCCCGTTGTCACTGTTTCAGAGAATTCATCAGCTGTTGTGTCTTCAGATACTTGGATCTGCATCACCTTTCCTATCCAGAGATTTTCAGTCTGTTCCGAAGGGCGCTGGTTGTTCACCGTTCTCCAGGTATCACACAGGTAGCTGTTGGCTGCTTCACCTGGATAGTTTGGCCGAACGGTTAGCATCAACGACCCTCTAACTCTTTGTAGATTCTGGTTCGCCTGTCTCGGTCGTCCCCGCCGCTCTGAGGTGAGTCATGGTCGGTGCAGCTCTCACCTCCTCTTTTTGTTTGAATGCAGGGCTCTGTTTGTAGTTGTCTCTCACTCTCATGTCCACGTGCATGGCTTGCTGCGTAGCTGTGCTCCAGGGAGACTCTTCCTCTCTCTGCTCGCCGGGCGGGAACGTAATCGTCGTCACTCGACTCTGATTCCTCTTGTGCAGCATCCCTTACAATCGTGGCTATTCTGGGTTTTACTGTCTTCAGCAGGAAGTCATGTGCTCTTTCCACGTAAGCTTGTCTGAAGCCATCAGTCAGGTTATCAGCTTGAGCCAGCTTCACTTAGGGAGGCATGTTCGCTATGTTGCAGTAGTCACCGTATGCATACGCTCCGTCTCCCTGTCTGGTCCACTGCTGGCACATAAACTGCTCTCCCGTCTTTTGACCTTAAAGGTCCCCATCTCGGGTCTGGAGCCGACCTCTCAGGCACTTGCAGAGGGTCGTGGTATTTCGGTTTTCTTTTCCCTGCTTTCCTGTATGTGCCGGTTCTCAGTGGCTTTGCTGGTGTTTCTTCCCAGATCCAGCTGTTGTCATCCTCATCCTCATCCTCATCCTCCTCTGGTGCTGACGCTTCTCCATCTGCCCCAGACTCAGGCTCTCGTTCTGGCACCGAGTGCTGCCCGTTAGCCTGCGCGACAACACTCCACTGTCTACCTAGGTCAGGTGGCGGAGCTTGACCAGGTCTCGGTTGGTGAGGGCTTTTTCTGGGTGAGTTTGGTGTCTGGCCCGTCGGTGTAGTCGTCGACGTGCTTCTATGCACAGTCTGTGCCCTCGAGCCCCTTTGCAGGTTTCTCTCCACGCCGCCTCTCGTGTCTGAATCAGCTTCAGCTCTGCCTGCAAACCCAGGGTGGGGTGTGCCAGGCCGCTCCGCAGGTGAAAACACATCTGGTGGCTCGTTCGGTGCATTTAACGCCTGAAAGGGCGTAGGCAGTGCCACCTCCTCTCCTTGGTCTGCGTCATCAGGACCACCCGGGAACATCTGCAGGTTCTATTCTATTATCACTGTCTTCAGTTTGGTCCGTATGCCTTCGCTCTGGTCGTGCTTCTTTACAGCTGCTATGACCCCTCGTTCCACCAGGCAATCAAAGGAGCATCAAAGGATGTCACTGAAATGAGGGCTGATTCCACATCACTCTCGTGGGCCATGTTTAGCGCCACACCCACGGCTGCAGCCACATTTGCTTGGGAATGTTGCACTGTCTCCTCGAAACCCTGGATGTGCTACATGGATGACGCCTCCGGTCCACGTGCTTTTCACCGGAACGAGGACCGCTGCATGCTGAGAGATGGGTGCACGATGTTGACTGGCTGCAGTTACAGGTGTCTGACAATCACTGCCTGCCATAGCTGCCCATCTGTCTCTCAGCATCTCTCTCACAAACCAGGTTGGCGTCTGTGATGACTGCTGCAGCCTCTCCCAGCTCTCCATAGGTCCGTCGTAACACTGTGTTATTGGTCATTTTGACTGGGTCTTTTGTGGTTGGAGGCTTTTTCCGCGCTATGGGGGTGAATTGTACAGCAACATATGAGTTTTCTGCATACAGCTCCTGTTCATCCTCACTGCTGTGATCTCCATGCTGTCGCCTGCTCTGTTTGCCATTGCTCAACTCTTTTCCTTTTCTCCCCCTCGCCTGAGCGTTTGAGCTGGAGGCTGTCGTGGGGTTTCCCCTCAGCACACTTCTTTTTTCAGACTTTCTGCTTGCTTGAGCCTCTCCGTTCTGCAGTTGGAACCGAAGACTGCATCCATTACCTTGACAGGATTTGGACTCACTCCATCCAATCCATAGCAAGCATCTTTCTCCCCCGTCCGCCACGCGATTTGGCCTTTCCATGCTTGGGCCTTTCCAGACGATGGGGAGGTCTATGGACCCGCCGCAGCTTCCGCACGCTCCATCTGGGGCTTGTCTCCACAATATTGATTCAGCTTCCCATTCGCTAATGTAGGCTTTTTTAGCGAAGTACAGTTTCTTCACGGCTCTGCCGACCCAGAGCCTCTGGTGCCCTCTCCTCGTGATAACCACACCTTGGACACTGGCTATTTTTATCCAGCGTGGTAGATCCTGTGCTCGAGAAGCCATCGACCTTTCGGCTCCTAGTTTTCCTCTCTTGATTGGTGCTGGTTTCAGCTGCTCCACTCCTTTAACAGCGGCTTCTCTTAATCTCACCGTGTTGAGATCAAGAATCTCCACCACTGCCTTTCTGATGTCACGCTCAGTGCGGGTGCTTTAGTGCATTCTTTTCAAAGCTACTCCTCCAGGTAGCCCTTCAGTAACTTTGGCTAGGAAGGAGATGGCTCTTCTCTGGAGAACGGCGTGTCTCTCACTCGCCCACGGCGTGGCCAGGTCTTCGCCTTCCCTCAGTCGTGCCCTTAGCCTCTGTGCTTTAGCATCTTCGTCATCTCCTGCTCCCGTTGTCACTGTTTCAGAGAATTCATCAGCTGTTGTGTCTTCAGATACTTGGATCTGCATCACCTTTCCTATCCAGAGATTTTCAGTCTGTTCCGAAGGGCGCTGGTTGTTCACCGTTCTCCAGGTATCACACAGGTAGCTGTTGGCTGCTTCACCTGGATAGTTTGGCCGAACGGTTAGCATCAACGACCCTCTAACTCTTTGTAGATTCTGGTTCGCCTGTCTCGGTCGTCCCCGCCGCTCTGAGGTGAGTCATGGTCGGTGCAGCTCTCACCTCCTCTTTTTGTTTGAATGCAGGGCTCTGTTTGTAGTTGTCTCTCACTCTCATGTCCACGTGCATGGCTTGCTGCGTAGCTGTGCTCCAGGGAGACTCTTCCTCTCTCTGCTCGCCGGGCGGGAACGTAATCGTCGTCACTCGACTCTGATTCCTCTTGTGCAGCATCCCTTACAATCGTGGCTATTCTGGGTTTTACTGTCTTCAGCAGGAAGTCATGTGCTCTTTCCACGTAAGCTTGTCTGAAGCCATCAGTCAGGTTATCAGCTTGAGCCAGCTTCACTTAGGGAGGCATGTTCGCTATGTTGCAGTAGTCACCGTATGCATACGCTCCGTCTCCCTGTCTGGTCCACTGCTGGCACATAAACTGCTCTCCCGTCTTTTGACCTTAAAGGTCCCCATCTCGGGTCTGGAGCCGACCTCTCAGGCACTTGCAGAGGGTCGTGGTATTTCGGTTTTCTTTTCCCTGCTTTCCTGTATGTGCCGGTTCTCAGTGGCTTTGCTGGTGTTTCTTCCCAGATCCAGCTGTTGTCATCCTCATCCTCATCCTCATCCTCCTCTGGTGCTGACGCTTCTCCATCTGCCCCAGACTCAGGCTCTCGTTCTGGCACCGAGTGCTGCCCGTTAGCCTGCGCGACAACACTCCACTGTCTACCTAGGTCAGGTGGCGGAGCTTGACCAGGTCTCGGTTGGTGAGGGCTTTTTCTGGGTGAGTTTGGTGTCTGGCCCGTCGGTGTAGTCGTCGACGTGCTTCTATGCACAGTCTGTGCCCTCGAGCCCCTTTGCAGGTTTCTCTCCACGCCGCCTCTCGTGTCTGAATCAGCTTCAGCTCTGCCTGCAAACCCAGGGTGGGGTGTGCCAGGCCGCTCCGCAGGTGAAAACACATCTGGTGGCTCGTTCGGTGCATTTAACGCCTGAAAGGGCGTAGGCAGTGCCACCTCCTCTCCTTGGTCTGCGTCATCAGGACCACCCGGGAACATCTGCAGGTTCTATTCTATTATCACTGTCTTCAGTTTGGTCCGTATGCCTTCGCTCTGGTCGTGCTTCTTTACAGCTGCTATGACCCCTCGTTCCACCAGGCAATCAAAGGAGCATCAAAGGATGTCACTGAAATGAGGGCTGATTCCACATCACTCTCGTGGGCCATGTTTAGCGCCACACCCACGGCTGCAGCCACATTTGCTTGGGAATGTTGCACTGTCTCCTCGAAACCCTGGATGTGCTACATGGATGACGCCTCCGGTCCACGTGCTTTTCACCGGAACGAGGACCGCTGCATGCTGAGAGATGGGTGCACGATGTTGACTGGCTGCAGTTACAGGTGTCTGACAATCACTGCCTGCCATAGCTGCCCATCTGTCTCTCAGCATCTCTCTCACAAACCAGGTTGGCGTCTGTGATGACTGCTGCAGCCTCTCCCAGCTCTCCATAGGTCCGTCGTAACACTGTGTTATTGGTCATTTTGACTGGGTCTTTTGTGGTTGGAGGCTTTTTCCGCGCTATGGGGGTGAATTGTACAGCAACATATGAGTTTTCTGCATACAGCTCCTGTTCATCCTCACTGCTGTGATCTCCATGCTGTCGCCTGCTCTGTTTGCCATTGCTCAACTCTTTTCCTTTTCTCCCCCTCGCCTGAGCGTTTGAGCTGGAGGCTGTCGTGGGGTTTCCCCTCAGCACACTTCTTTTTTCAGACTTTCTGCTTGCTTGAGCCTCTCCGTTCTGCAGTTGGAACCGAAGACTGCATCCATTACCTTGACAGGATTTGGACTCACTCCATCCAATCCATAGCAAGCATCTTTCTCCCCCGTCCGCCACGCGATTTGGCCTTTCCATGCTTGGGCCTTTCCAGACGATGGGGAGGTCTATGGACCCGCCGCAGCTTCCGCACGCTCCATCTGGGGCTTGTCTCCACAATATTGATTCAGCTTCCCATTCGCTAATGTAGGCTTTTTTAGCGAAGTACAGTTTCTTCACGGCTCTGCCGACCCAGAGCCTCTGGTGCCCTCTCCTCGTGATAACCACACCTTGGACACTGGCTATTTTTATCCAGCGTGGTAGATCCTGTGCTCAAGAAGCCATCGACCTTTCGGCTCCTAGTTTTCCTCTCTTGATTGGTGCTGGTTTCAGCTGCTCCACTCCTTTAACAGCGGCTTCTCTTAATCTCACCGTGTTGAGATCAAGAATCTCCACCACTGCCTTTCTGATGTCACGCTCAGTGCGGGTGCTTTAGTGCATTCTTTTCAAAGCTACTCCTCCAGGTAGCCCTTCAGTAACTTTGGCTAGGAAGGAGATGGCTCTTCTCTGGAGAACGGCGTGTCTCTCACTCGCCCACGGCGTGGCCAGGTCTTCGCCTTCCCTCAGTCGTGCCCTTAGCCTCTGTGCTTTAGCATCTTCGTCATCTCCTGCTCCCGTTGTCACTGTTTCAGAGAATTCATCAGCTGTTGTGTCTTCAGATACTTGGATCTGCATCACCTTTCCTATCCAGAGATTTTCAGTCTGTTCCGAAGGGCGCTGGTTGTTCACCGTTCTCCAGGTATCACACAGGTAGCTGTTGGCTGCTTCACCTGGATAGTTTGGCCGAACGGTTAGCATCAACGACCCTCTAACTCTTTGTAGATTCTGGTTCGCCTGTCTCGGTCGTCCCCGCCGCTCTGAGGTGAGTCATGGTCGGTGCAGCTCTCACCTCCTCTTTTTGTTTGAATGCAGGGCTCTGTTTGTAGTTGTCTCTCACTCTCATGTCCACGTGCATGGCTTGCTGCGTAGCTGTGCTCCAGGGAGACTCTTCCTCTCTCTGCTCGCCGGGCGGGAACGTAATCGTCGTCACTCGACTCTGATTCCTCTTGTGCAGCATCCCTTACAATCGTGGCTATTCTGGGTTTTACTGTCTTCAGCAGGAAGTCATGTGCTCTTTCCACGTAAGCTTGTCTGAAGCCATCAGTCAGGTTATCAGCTTGAGCCAGCTTCACTTAGGGAGGCATGTTCGCTATGTTGCAGTAGTCACCGTATGCATACGCTCCGTCTCCCTGTCTGGTCCACTGCTGGCACATAAACTGCTCTCCCGTCTTTTGACCTTAAAGGTCCCCATCTCGGGTCTGGAGCCGACCTCTCAGGCACTTGCAGAGGGTCGTGGTATTTCGGTTTTCTTTTCCCTGCTTTCCTGTATGTGCCGGTTCTCAGTGGCTTTGCTGGTGTTTCTTCCCAGATCCAGCTGTTGTCATCCTCATCCTCCTCTGGTGCTGACGCTTCTCCATCTGCCCCAGACTCAGGCTCTCGTTCTGGCACCGAGTGCTGCCCGTTAGCCTGCGCGACAACACTCCACTGTCTACCTAGGTCAGGTGGCGGAGCTTGACCAGGTCTCGGTTGGTGAGGGCTTTTTCTGGGTGAGTTTGGTGTCTGGCCCGTCGGTGTAGTCGTCGACGTGCTTCTATGCACAGTCTGTGCCCTCGAGCCCCTTTGCAGGTTTCTCTCCACGCCGCCTCTCGTGTCTGAATCAGCTTCAGCTCTGCCTGCAAACCCAGGGTGGGGTGTGCCAGGCCGCTCCGCAGGTGAAAACACATCTGGTGGCTCGTTCGGTGCATTTAACGCCTGAAAGGGCGTAGGCAGTACCACCTCCTCTCCTTGGTCTGCGTCATCAGGACCACCCGGGAACATCTGCAGGTTCTATTCTATTATCACTGTCTTCAGTTTGGTCCGTATGCCTTCGCTCTGGTCGTGCTTCTTTACAGCTGCTATGACCCCTCGTTCCACCAGGCAATCAAAGGAGCATCAAAGGATGTCACTGAAATGAGGGCTGATTCCACATCACTCTCGTGGGCCATGTTTAGCGCCACACCCACGGCTGCAGCCACATTTGCTTGGGAATGTTGCACTGTCTCCTCGAAACCCTGGATGTGCTACATGGATGACGCCTCCGGTCCACGTGCTTTTCACCGGAACGAGGACCGCTGCATGCTGAGAGATGGGTGCACGATGTTGACTGGCTGCAGTTACAGGTGTCTGACAATCACTGCCTGCCATAGCTGCCCATCTGTCTCTCAGCATCTCTCTCACAAACCAGGTTGGCGTCTGTGATGACTGCTGCAGCCTCTCCCAGCTCTCCATAGGTCCGTCGTAACACTGTGTTATTGGTCATTTTGACTGGGTCTTTTGTGGTTGGAGGCTTTTTCCGCGCTATGGGGGTGAATTGTACAGCAACATATGAGTTTTCTGCATACAGCTCCTGTTCATCCTCACTGCTGTGATCTCCATGCTGTCGCCTGCTCTGTTTGCCATTGCTCAACTCTTTTCCTTTTCTCCCCCTCGCCTGAGCGTTTGAGCTGGAGGCTGTCGTGGGGTTTCCCCTCAGCACACTTCTTTTTTCAGACTTTCTGCTTGCTTGAGCCTCTCCGTTCTGCAGTTGGAATCTTTTGACCTTTTGACCCCAGCACAGTTAAGTGTGTATGTGGGGAAAAAGGCCCATGAAGGGGAACTTTTCATCAGACACTGCAACACACTGTTGACAGTCCTGAGATTACGCTATGCCACGAGAATCCAGCCTGACAGCATCGTGACTGTGCCCGTAAAAGATGATGAGAGCCCACAAGCCTATGCACACCTCACTCGAAAAGAGTGGATAAGACAAACAGGTGCAAAACCTGAGGAGGACATTTTTCATGGGCAGGCTCTTCGGAAACTAATAATTGATGGTTTGCCCTTGCCAGCCCAGAACTAGCTAAGTGATGCTGTTGGACTATATAACATGCCATTTCTTATACAGGTCGTGGATGCTGTAACTAAGCAGCACGCAGCAGTGCTTCGTGGCCCTCCACGAATGAGAGGGGGATATTCCGCTGGCAGAGTAGCTGCTGGTAGATTTGGAAAGAAGGACATATAAGGAGCCAGTGTTTCAGGTGGCTGCGGGACTTTGGATTTGATCCAAGTGGACAGGCAATGCCAGGGCAGAGGAGACCTACCAATCCGTGGCAGGGTCCTCCGGCCGATTACTAGGGATGCCCTGAGAGTCAACGGAATCTGGGAGGGTGTTAGTTGCCATTAATATCATCTTCAAACCCTGATGAAGAGCCTATGGTGCCAGTATTTGTAGCTGGTAAACCTCTGAACATGTGTGAGTCGCATGGATGCTGACTACCTCCCAAGATCTGGACAATTTATGCAGATTGTTGGATTCTCAGGGACAAACCAACTGATTCCCAATCTCAGAACCTGTTCCTTTGCGTTCCAGGGAAAAACTGTGGAGCTGCCAATGTTGATATCCGATCAGACACCTATAAACCTACTGGGACGAGACGCAATGGCTGGGCCATTTGGTGCACATTCCGCATGTGACCTTGTTAGTTAACCCAGACTTTGAACCCAAACATTTGGGTCCCATGCTTGTTCAGTCCCAGGAAGCTAAATTTGTGCCAACAGAAAACAAACACATTTGGTTGAGTGAGGATGAGTCTTTTCTTAAAATAGCCATTTCAGCTGAGGGATGGGCTTCCCCACAGGCTGTACGCCTCCCACGCCAGGCAACACTCTGCTGCCAGCATTCTGATCTGGAGAAGGAGATGGTGAGAAGAGTACCAGATAAACTGTGGTCAAAACATGATACTGATGTAGGCTTCATTCAGTCCGCACAACCGGTGGAAGTTCATCTTAAACCAGGATGTAGGCCTCCCTGGAAACCACAGTATCCCCTGAAACTGGAAGCAGAGGCTGGGATTCAGTGGGAAAAATCAATTGTTATAACAGCCACAAACAATCAGCAGGTGCAAAACAATGAGTGGAGAACAAAGAAGAAACCGATCCATTATACAAATTTTAAATTTACAATTACGTTACAAATACAAAATGCTGTACATAAATGTCCAAAAAAGTACAGTCTAACAGCAGTGGGAATGAAGGATCTGCTGTACCAATTCTTCCTACTGTGGGAGAAAAATTAACAAATGGGAACCAACATTTGTGTTTGCGAATAACAGAGGGTTTTGATGTTTCACAGGAAGGAGGAAACAAAGGGAAAGGAAGGGAGTGTTATTAGTGCTGATCAATGGCGTTTTGATATTCATGTGGTTGTAGTAGTCAAGGTCCCTGCATATTTGTAGTGGAATATATATTTGGCACATATACGTGTGGTTCAGGCTAAAGGGTTGAGAATAGAGTAGAACAGGTCCTGTCTAGGCTGTGCAGAATTGCTGGCCTTGGGAATGAAGACAATCTGGCTTTTAGACAAAACAGTCTGAGCTGTTGAACAAAGGAATTTGGACAAACAATTGTTGGTATGAAATCTTCACATTCTGACGCTTGTTCAGGGTTTAAACCACCTCCCTAGAAGGAGACGAGGGAGATGTGAGCTGTGCCAGGTTAGGGAGCTGGGGGACACAGCCAGCGTCTGTGAGCGTCTCCTGCGGGAGAGAGAGGTGACTTTGTTTGCCTGCCTTTGCATATTTCTCATCTCGCCACTGAAATTAAATTCATGTTTGATTATTTGAACCTAATGCTGCCTCGGCTTGAATTCTTCTGAGTTGGGACATCTCTGGCCACTACATGGTCGTTGTCGATTCAGCAGTGACTACCTGGGGGTTCGTCTGTTGGCCAAATGGAATAAACATTTAGATAAGCAAGGCCACGAAATTGTCACACCATGTGGGTAAACTCTGTCTCTGTATCTAGGAAGCTCTTGTTCTAACACTCATCAGAAGGCTGCTGAGATGACTGCTGCCTCTCCATGTCGACATGCAAATTAAACAGAGACGATTCATCACATTTCCATGTTTTGATCCCTTCAATTCGTTTGAGAATGAGCAACTTTCAAATTAATGTAGAATTTTTTCCACAACACTAAACTGTAGAGTCTCACAGCAGCAGAGAGTCTGATTCACGCGCAAATATATAAAGTTTTTTTTTTGTCACACTAAGTGGGAAAAAAAACAAAATTGACTATGTAATGGATTTACATTCCACATTTCAATATATAGTTTGGCTCTTGTGTGTAGATGAAAACCTGGACTTCCTCTGTACACAGGAAGTGGGAAGTAAGAAGTGTAGTAGTTGTGAGAAGCACATGGTGAGTAAGTGTTCTCTAATTTATTAAATGTTCTGATAGACAATTTGCTGAAACCAGTAAGTCTTTTGTCTTATTGTAGTGTGTAACATCCCTCTGTAACAAACTGTTTTGAACAGGAAAAATCTTGACATGAAAAAGATCATAAAAGATGTAATTGTGAACTTGTCAACTTATTTTTCCAAACTGTTATCTAGGTTACTTTAAATACAGATTGAAATATGAAATATGATACTAGTTGTGTAGGTAAAAAGTCATAGTAGAGACCAATTTGTCATTTGTTTCTATGCTTCTGCTTTAGATACCAAGTTTGGAAGTCACCGACAAATCAAGGTCAGCAATGGAGAACAATAAGAAAATAAACAGTAAGAACCTAAAGTTAATAATGAGAACTTCTTATCTGTAAACTTGGTTTGTTTATGTATGTGTTTATATCTATGGTCATCAAACTGTTGCAACGAAAATGCTAATCTTGATGCACAGTATGACTAACCTGTTAGTACTATATACTGTTTTTATTTGACAGTATCTTTTATTAACCTAACATTTAACATTTTACTATGTCTCTATAAAGCATTGGAAAGACTTAGCAAAATGTTTACAGTATATTGATCGGAAACTTCAATTTTAACAGGTATTTATATTTAACATATTGTTTTGAATAATATACTATAATTAGATTATTAACTTTTGAATGAATGTGTTTTGTGTTAGCAGGGGACATGGCCAGTGCTTTCATTGAGATGCGCCTTATCCAAACAAACACAAATCCAGCAGTAAGAATGTTTGTGCAGCAGTACATTTTGAATTGTTTTTTCTATTGATCTATATTCAAAGTAAAAGAAAGAAATGTCTAAATAAAAAAATGTCTTAAAAAATATTTTGTACGTTTAACAGCCAGCTCCTTACGGCGATGATATGCAAAGGGAGGAAAACTCACCTCCACCCACTGTGGTTGTAACTACAGGAATAGTAAGTGACAAGATCACATAAACCATACATTGCTCTTTGACTTTACAAAGATGGCAAACAAATCTTTCGTGTCTTTTAGTGCTGCAATAATGGAGAAGATTGTCAAGACACAGTTGTCATCTATGCCTTCATGGCAGTGGCCATTGTGGCAGTTAGCTTCATCATCTATTTGTTATACAGCCTGGTAAGCAAGTGTAAATAAGTGTATTTTATGTTCTCTACCTTAAGTATCAAAACCTTAGTGCAATTGAAACATACAATGGTTCATTAAAACTATAACTAATTCTGCATTGTTCAAAGCAGTTTTTGTTTCCATGATGCTGTATTTTGGAAGATTAAAATAGAAATCCAGGACCTGTTCTAATGTGGTTTAACTTGAAAATGTTGTGTGATATGTTATGGTATGTTATCACTAACAGAATTAAAGTTTCCAATATATGAAAATGTTGTGGAAAGTCTTGCACATATGTTTGGCTTAAAGCATGGGTATAGTGGTGCAGGAAGTTTTTTTTCTTTCTTTTTTTTATACTTTGAGTCTATAAAGAATGTCCACCATGTAGATAAACAAGTAATAGTTTGAAGGTTGAAAGAGAGCCCGTCTGGCTGACTTTAGGTTAAAAAGAATCCTATAATATCAAAAGTAATCTTTTACAAAGTTGAAGTAGAGTCAGTGATCTAGATGGCGTAGATTGGATGCTTACAACCCCCTTCTTAGATTTGAACAAGTGTGGTTCAGAGACCTGTACAAGAGACGTGTCTTATGACAGATCTCTGGATCCCATTGGGTGCATACATACTGTGCTTTAGTTTGAAGTATCTATGTGAACTTAATGAAACAATACTTGCCTAAAAGTGTCTTCAAGCATTTGGTGGTAATAAAACAAATTGTTGCACATTGCAAAATTACATTTATGAAAAAAGAGACTTTACTAATATTGTATGTATTATGATTCAAATTCACATACAAGTCACCTACGTAGCAGCAAGAAGACACAGGCAGGATGGTTGGACCAGCAGCAACACTGGACACACACAGCTCTGAGTCAATAGACAATACCTGGAGATGAGAATAGAGAGAGACAGAAAGAGAGAAGCACAACTAGGAGAGAACAGAGACAAAGTTAGTCACATGTGGACATGGAGGCGTGTTAGTGGAAAGAAGAAACCAAAAAGAGCTCAGTGAATGAAAGGTACAGGCTATAATCTTTTTTTAATCTTTGACACCTTTTTTGAAAGCCACGTTGTAGAGACAACCGTCTCTATGTAAGAAGGAACAAAAAGGTCTAACCTTTGAAAATACAAACATGTTTAAACTTTTAATTGAACAGCTTTCAATGTGTATTGTCTAAATAAGTTTTAAAGGAAAAAAAGGATGGAAGAATTGTATTAACCCATAGGCAGACCCAAAATTTGGAATTTCTTGACTCCCTCATATTTCCTCATAGACTGTATCTAGAGTGATACAAGTGCCATCTATTTATTAACCAATATGCAGGCTTCTGTTTCCGCTTCCTCATAGCCTGAGTGATGCAAGTGAGCTCTGTTGATTCTTGGTCGACGCATCCATTTGTTCCTGAAAGCAGGACAATAAGGGAATATGTGTCCTCTGTTGCTTACCACAAAGCAAAGGTGACTGAGGATGAGCCTCTCCATGGTACGGTGGTAGGTCAGGTCAACTGGTCTTAGTGGTTTGGCTCCTTATAATTATGCATTAATGCATAATAATTATGCATTAATGCATTAGCGCATATATACACAAGGTAAGGTAAAATAATTCAACTGTTACAACAGCTACAAAAACCGTACTACACCATGAAGGTGCAATACAATGAAAGTGTGCAAAGAAAGATCCATCTTACATATTTACAATTACAAAAAAACACATAAATGTCCAACGAACTATACAAAATAATGTGCAGGGTGGGGCCGTTAGTTGTACGCTGGTTGATTGGTTGTACAGTCTAACAGCAGTGGGAATGAAGGTCTGCCGTACCACTCCTTCCTGACCGGATGGTGGAGTCTCTTTGTGTCCTGCTGCCTGCTCCCACAGACACAGCGTAGTGAGAGCAGAGGCCACAGAGTCACAGAGTCACAGAGTGTCCTCACAGAGGCTGCTCCCTGCAGAGGAGTCAGTCTCAGCAGCTGGAGCCACGTTGGTCCTTCTAGTGCAGGACGTCACTGTTGTGAGTCCAGTCCAGATCACGGTTGAGGTGAACACCAGGTCCTTTAAACTGTCCACTGTCTCCATGTCTGAGCCCTGGAATCTCACCGGTGTGTGATGTGATGGTTTCCTCCATCTCCTTCGTCCTCCTGGTGTTTAAGCAGGTTGTTGCTCTCACACCAGTCCACCAAGTCCCCGATGACGACCCGTATCCAGCTCGTTCCCCTCAGACTCACAGCCAACAATGGCCGAATCCTCTGAGAGCTTCTGGAGGCCACGACTGCTGGTGTTGTGTGTGAAGAGGACGGTGAGAGAACGTCCCCTGAGGAGCCCAGAGCTGGAAACCAGCACCTCAGACCACAGTTGGTCGCCTCACGTACTGTGGCCTGTTGGTGAGGGATCAGTTGTCCACGCCAGCAGTTGTCCATCCACTGCGGCTCCTTCCAGGTTCTGTCTCAGAAGTGCTGGTCCACTGGTGTTGAAGGTGCTGGAGAAGTAAAAGAACATGACCCTGACAGCGGTTCTGATGGCCTCCAGGTGAGTCAGCGCCCGATGCAGCAGGTAGATGACACATGCGTTTCCCAAAAGATAAGACGATGTCCAAGAGGCATCACTGTAGAAAAAAATATTTCAATTCAGTCAGAAGTATGAATAATTTATAGATAGATAGAGCAGAGTCACATCAGGTACAGGCAATGAGGAGATATAAAGGAGGCGATAAATTCCACATTTTCATCTGTTGGCTGTGACATAGAAGAGAATTAAATGTAAAAGTATTTCAATGTCTCATATCTCATAATAGGCGAGAGATGGACGGCAGCTGTTAGGATGAAATGAAAGCTTGGCAGAATCAATGACACTCTGCTGTAGATACGTCATGAGGAGATATACAATCAAGAAATTCCAAATTCACATCTACCAACTGTGTCATAGGTGACAGATGTGGGTTGAAGTCTGAATTCAGGAACCAGGTGATGGTTGCACAGAGCTCAGACAACGTGGCAGTTGCACTTGTCAGTGACCTCTTGAAACACATGTTATGACAGGTTACACTATTGATGAAGACTCTCAAGTAACTGAAAAACATACGTCACCATCAGGCCTATAGGTTACAGTTGAATGGCTCAGAACAGACTGAGACCACAGCAGGCTCATCAGACCCATGGCTTTTTACACATGTCACTAGTTCTTTGGCAACTTTGGTCCATGCTCACAGAGCCTTAAGCAAGGATGAAGGAATGGAAGATGGAAGTATTCAGACAGTGCATGTTTGCTAAGGCTAAGTTATGTTATACAGAAACGTAGAGAAGTTGTATGTTATCCTTGAAGTTCGTTCCTTGGCTTAAAGGTGTAATCGCTCCACGTTTCAATCAGTTGTATGATGTAATCATGTTTCATTAATGCCTTTATGTGGTTCGTGGTGTATTTAATTCCTTGATCTGCCCAGTCTGTAACAGATGCTGCAACAAATGCAGCCCAATGTATCCAGATATAATGTTAGTCAAACAGTAAAGTTTTGCACCTCTGTGGATGACTGTGAAGATTCTCATTCATCCACGTGAAGTTGTCTGAAGGTTGAGTCGTGGCAACTGGATTCTTCTAGTTAGTGGAAACGTTTCTCCATCTGTCCAGGAGGCTTCTTCAGTCTGTGGGAAGTTGGTGAAGACACTGATTTATCCTCCAGTTTGGTTTTACTTCACGCCTGTGAAGAATGGGTTCGTTATGCGAACGGAGGGGGGTGCACCTCTGTGGATATAATCAATCTCGACGATTGGGCCACACATATAGACGCATAACCAGTCACGGACACACTCACACTCACACCATGCATGTCTTTGGACACCGGTCACCACCGGGAATCAAACCCAGGATCTTCTTGCTTCACTCAAAGCACAGCATATTCTATAAAATTATGATCATTTGATTGTATGTTAAAATAACTTATTGGTTTCGCGGTGTAGATAGATACGGGTGTGGTCCTTTACTACAAGGTAATAAAGAATTTCAAATATGATCCGTAATGCATTTATTTTCCAGATTTTAGTCTATACATTGAGTGTTGCATGTAAATGAAAACCTGGACTTCCTCTGTACAAAGGAAGTGGGAAGTGAGAGAAGTGCAGCAGAAGTAGGAAGCACATGGTGAGTAATAGGTCTCTAGTTGATCAAATGTTCTGATAGAAATGATGCTCTAATCCATAACTTTTTGACTTATAGCAGTGTGTAACATCCCTATGTAGCAATTACCAGTGTTGTTATAACAGCTTTGATCTTAGAATATATATTTTTTTAATTGTCAAAGTTTAGGACATGAACAAGTTATGACTTAGATGTATTTGTGAACTTGCTACTACTCACCAAATGTTTGTCTGTACATGTAAATAAAATGTACAGACACTCTAAACATGAACAAAAAAGATTTGGACATGAAGCAAGCACAGCAATTTTGATTTATAGTCATGCTTGTCCTACTTATAACATGATAAACAACATAAACAGTGTCAGAAAGTGGACTTCTCCCTTTGGAGTCGAAATATTATATTATAATAATAGTGTAATTCCAAGTTGTAATAGTATATGTGTATATACCATAAAACAATATTTCTATAGGTTATATAATGCCTTATTATCCAACTTCAAGTTTAGATTGTGAGCAACCAGTAAAGTAGCCTCCTCCAACCTTCAAATCAACTCAATTTCCAGATTCAAACTTAAAGTCCAACTTTAGTTTGACCAGTAGGTGGTGACATAAGACCACAAACGGCCAATTCTGAGATCATGATGTATTGGCTATTTGGAAACCATGGAAAAAAGTCTAATGTTAACACGTCATGGCAAGTGGATTTCTGCCTTTGGAGTAAGATTTTCAGACACGTCCACTTGCCATGACTCAGCTTTCAGACAACCTCACCTGGATGATTATCCAGACAACGTTAATTGTGCTTGCTTTGTCTACGTACGTCGCTTATACATTATTTCAGCATGCTCCTGAAAGAGTTCTT
Organism: Macropodus opercularis; assembly: GCA_030770545.1. Classification (NCBI taxonomy): domain Eukaryota; kingdom Metazoa; phylum Chordata; class Actinopteri; order Anabantiformes; family Osphronemidae; genus Macropodus; species Macropodus opercularis. Next base: position 70,775 of record CM061099.1, on the reverse strand, counting down.
ATTTTTTCATATTTCCTCCCTTTTCCACAATTAAACTGTTTGTTTCTCTTAAATCACTGTGACAGGTATTCTGCAAATCCAGCGTGACAAAATGGTAAGTACATTAAAACAGTGTGTTTACTGTAATATTTTGCTGGAGACCTGGAACCTCAATGTGTTTTGTCTCTATGATTTGTCCACAGGCTGACAAGTTGTGCGGACTTTGCTTTGGAAACTTTTCCGACCTAAAGCATCACCTGAACGTGTCCCACACTATTCCAAACGAAGAAGAGTTTGAGCTTCTCCTGCAATATGGGAATCCACGGTGAGATTAAGATTGTTGTCTGATATTTATGTAGAGATACATAATGTTATTATATTATTTCATGAGTTGTTTTCGTTTTTCACCACAGAACTACAAAAACCCTGGATTGTAAAATCTGTGGAAAGAAGACCCTAGTTCGCCTTGATAAACACCTCCAGGACTTTCACAACATGGGTTCAGCAAAAGTACATAAGTTCACTTTGTGTTTAAAAATGTTTCTCCCTCTAAACTCAGTTTAATCTAAAGTCAAATAACATTGATAGGACCGAGAACCAGTAATAAAGGAAGCTAAGAGGGCAGCTATAGTCAAAGAGCTGGCGAAGTTAAGGGAATCTAACCCAGATGTGCCCCTGGTTTCAACGCTGGACATGGGCAGTATTGCTGAACACGGTACTGGTAAGTGGTGCTTATGTTTTTTGGTCCATATCAGAAAAGTCATCTAATGGCATCCTATTAACTTGAGTAATAAACTACAATTTGTAAGGGTTTCCATTTACACCCAATGATGTTATTTATTCTACTGAAGTTCGGAACCACTGGGTTTTCATCTGAAACTTGCACATTTCCTTATAGACCACTGTGCTCCAAGTGTTCGTGATGAACAGCTTGTGGAGCCATTTGACACGCAGTTGGAGGGATGGAAGTCAGATGACTTGTGCTATAATCGTCCCACTGAAGACCACTCCACGCCCAGGTGTTCTACCCCAGTGCCTCTTCTGAATGAAGAGTTAATCCAGTCCTCCAGTGACACTCATCAGGATACCAGTCGCCCACTTCCTTCAACTCCTGTTTCTGGGTCCTGCGACACCTTTTCCTCTCCTCTCCACCAATGTTCTTCCACCTCGCTGCCTGCATCCATTACTCCTGCATCCTTTGAGAGTGAGCTGCTGTCATCCAACCTTCCAGGACAATTGAGTGGCCATAGTGAAACTTCTGTTGGCTCATTGTCCAAGGTATGCTTGTGCAACTCCCGCTGGGAAGAGTTTGAATCTAGATTACAGATGCTGGAGAAAAGGGTGAATGAGATGACAACGGTGCAGCCACAGACGCCGATAAGCATAACACATCAGCCTCCTGTGTCGGCTCATAAGGGACAACACTTAGCCAAAGGAAAAAAAGACAGATGTTTATTTGGTGAGTCCATTTTTCATTTCCATTAGAACTTTAGGAGATGTCTTGGATTTTGTGCGACTGTACTGTAAATGTGTTTTTCTTGAATGCAGAAAACATTATTGAAGACTTTGCCAGGTTTCGTTTGGGCCCACGTACAGGAAGAAAAGACAAGGACAATGCAAAGCAGTCATCAAGCCATGCTCTTCGCTTTTGTCTGTACATGGCATCCGGTCTACCTTCCAGATCTGTCTGCCATGACCTGAGGTTCCTAAACCAAATGGACAAGTTGCGCATGTGAGTAATTTTCAAATACTTGATCTAAAGCAAATCAATATCAGGGTTATCCAGGCACAATTGATTCGGAATGGGATAAAATTTGGATGTTAAATTATGGAATGTGTTGTCTGAGGGCGACTTGGAAGTAAAATAAGTAACTTGTAACTGTGTACCTTCTTTCATAGTTGGCCGACTTACCTGGCTAAAAAGGGCTATGCACCCACATCATTGAAAAACATGTTGTCCAACGTGATCATGTTTATCAAACATGTGGAAAACTCATTTCAGAAAGCTAGTAAGCTTAAACAAAAAGAATTGGGCAATATTCAGTATGAAATGGAAAGGATCCAGGCTGAGGTCCAAAGGAAAGTGGCAGTCCACCGACAGAAAGTGATGCGCCAAAAAACAGGTAGATGTTGACACTGTCTGTACATCTGATAGTGTGTAGTGATGGTTTAGTGTCCTGTATGTATTTTGTCATCTGAAGAAATTCTTACTTGGAATATCACACCTGTCACATTGTTTTCACAGCAAACCAGCTAGATGCAGTCACAGAAAACACATTCATGGTGGCTGCCAGGAAAAATATTCCTAAACTGTTTGGTAACGACCTAAGTTTGCACATTTTACTGATTGTCTGGTAGTTAAGCTTCCTAATGAGCTGTATTTACTTCTTACTGTGTTTTGTAGAACGGTTGAGCTGTCCTGGAATTCAGCAGCATGACCATTGTCTAGTGACTGGCTACATCATGGGCTACCTTTCCATCCTGACTGGGCACAGATCTGTTGTGTTCACTAACATGACCAAGGAAAGTGTGCTGGGCTGTACCAGCTGGAGTCGTGGAAAGTTCCAAGTTCTGGTAAGTCTGTTTAACCCTCGTGCAGCCTTTGAGGGGTCAAAACGACCCCATTGTAAACTAGCTAGAGCTGAAAAACAGACACCAGGGTTGGATCAAACAGCCTTCGTAGGTGTTACATCCAAGCAATGAACACGTGTGGGTCTATGATGGACACGTTCATCCAACCGTTCATGTGGATGAAGCGTGTTGTGATTTATCGTCTGTCTGCGGCTGTTTGATCCAACCCTGGTTCTTGAGCTTACAAGAGCTTAATATTGCACATAATCATTACACCACACTGTACATACTCACCTGTAAATGCACGTATCTATTGCACATTTATATTTGTAAATACCAACCTGTATATCATATCTACTTACATATTCCTGACCACTATAACAAGCAGTATACATCTTTATCTATTTGTAAATTTCTGGTTATAGTTGGCAACCTGTATATTATGTTCTTTTCTAATTATAGTTAATAACAACCTGTATAGTGTGTGTGTGTAGCATATCCGTCAGTAAAAATCATCCATATTCTCTTCTGCACATTTCTATATCCTGCACTTGCTGCTTATTGCACTAAACTGCACTTCGTTGCCTTGTACTAGTATGTGATGACAATAAAGTTGAATCTAATGAAGTCAGCAACACTCATTAGTGAGTCAATCTAACCACCGTGATTGCTAATTTTCTGTTTTTTATTTCCCAAGGTGGATGACCACAAAACAACACAATCATTTGGACAAGCTGCACTCAGCCTTAATGCTGAGGAGTTCGGATGGCTTCAACACCTGAGCAAGGGCAAGTGCTGCGCTCTAAGTCAAGGAACCCATTATGTGTTTCACACAGTTTTTGGTAAACAGGTTCAGCACCCCTCTCACTTCCTCCAGCTGGCTTGGTTTGACGCTGGTATGACAGGTACCATCACATTCAACAAGATCCGGAGCAGTGTTTCTACTCAGGTAAGAATTTATGTTGGAATCGGGCTGTAGGAGAAAATGTTTGGCTTGGAAGTGAAATGATGTTGGCGTTTAGAGCGAGGTAAAACCACCACATTTGGTGTGCACACATTTTAGGTGGTACTAAGAAGATACTGTAAGATAATAATTCTTATGTAGATGCATTTAAAAAAGGACTGTTTTGATATATTAACAAAATCTTTATTTGGGGTTTTAAGACCAGTCAACACCTCACTGAAAAGGAGCAGGTGGCAAAATCGATGTGCCATGATCCCAGCACAGCAGAAGAAGAAACCATCTACAAACCAAGACAACTGAGATTGAAGGCCGCTGCAAAGTGCTCTCAAAAGGATGAACTTCGTTTGGATGAGGAGGATTCCTCCTCAGATGAGACACCAGGTAGCAGCTCAGAGAGTGAGGAGCCTATTTATCATAACGAGTGTGAACCAAGCTCAGCACCATCTTCTGAGGACTTGAAGTTCTGCAGGAAGAAACAGAGGAGATTTAAACAGGGAGGTGAAGATGATTGTGAGTGTGAGCCTTCTCCATCATCAGGGCTGCCATCAGCTGGTAGTTCCCAGATGAAAAAGCGACTGAAGTTGTAATCTCTAACAAGGCAGTCTGTTCTGAATCAGCTGAGGAAGACCTGTATTTTCTTCCTGAGACCCTTGCAGATCTAATAGTTGATTGTAAACATTAGGAAGTTCCAGGGAATTCTGTTTAGCCAACAATACCATGACTATGTTTTGCTCAAACTCAATCTCAGGGGAGTTCAGGGCTCTAGTTATTTACTTCTGCACAAGTTATAAGTAAAGATATAATGTTTAGCAAGGGCAACAAAAAATGTTCCTTTGTTGTTCTTTGTTCTATTGCAATAAAAAAGTGTGGCATATTTGTTTTGTTCTTTATTTCTGCACAATACAGTCAACAATAATACAATTTTATGATTAATCAATTACTACAAAATCATCTCTAACAAATGTGTTCAGAATGAGCTCCATATATAATATAAATCTATATCTATGGAGCTATAATTATAAATGAAAAAAACAACAACAACAATGCATACATGTGTAATGAATTAAAACCGATGACTAAATTGAAGAACATATCTGACAAATGTGTTTGGAATGCATCAGCTCCACATATATATGTAATGCATTTATTTTCCAGATTTTAGTCTATACATGTAAATGAAAACCTGGACTTCCTCTGTACAAAGGAAGTGGGAAGTGAGAGAAGTGCAGCAGAAGTAGGAAGCACATGGTGAGTAATAGGTCTCTAGTTGATCAAATGTTCTGATAGAAATGATGCTCTAATCCATAACTTTTTGACTTATAGCAGTGTGTAACATCCCTATGTAGCAATTACCAGTGTTGTTATAACAGCTTTGATCTTAGAATATATATTTTTTTAATTGTCAAAGTTTAGGACATGAACATGTTATGACTTAGATGTATTTGTGAACTTGCTACTACTCACCAAATGTTTGTCTGTACATGTAAATAAAATGTACAGACACTCTAAACATGAACAAAAAAGATTTGGACATGAAGCAAGCACAGCAATTTTGATTTATAGTCATGCTTGTCCTACTTATAACATGATAAACAACATAAACAGTGTCGGAAAGTGGACTTTAATTATAATAATAGTGTAATTCCAAGTTGTAATAGTATATGTGTATATACCATAAAACAATATTTCTATAGGTTATATAATGCCTTATTATCCAACTTCAAGTTTAGATTGTGAGCAACCAGTAAAGTAGCCTCATCCAACCTTCAAATCAAATCAAACTAGATGAAGCATTTCCATAGGAAGATCCACTGTGAATGCTGCCATGCTGAATGAATTCCATAGTATTGCTAAAACTGCTGAAGCAATTAAAACATAGCTGAACAGAGCACAATTTGTTTGAATGTTTGTAGAAGAAATTACACTATTGAGCAGCACAGAGGACAAATAGCTAGAGGACCATAGGAGAAGTAGAAAGAAGAAGTAGAAAGAGTTGAACAAATTGAAATACATTGCCAAAATTGCTCCAACTTTGGAATTGTCATGTATATTACTTTTATAGCATGCCCACAGTGGGATTTGAACTCAGGATTCCTAGAGAAGAGAGCAGTTGCTTAACCACTACAACAGTGACAAGCTAATACCAGACAGCTGAAGCAGTTAAAACATAGAAGAATAGGAATTGTTTGGATGTTTGCAGAAGTTGAAGCAGTTGAAGAAAGTTGAAATAGATTGATAAAAGTGGTAAAAGTTTAGTTCAAAAGCATTATTATTACAAAAGTATAATTGTAGTTTTAAAATGTCAACATCTTACTTGTACATCATGCCAAGATTGGGATTTGAACTCAGAGTTCCCACAGTGAGGAGCATTTGTTTAAGCAGTACAGTAGTGATAGGAACATGTGTAGACCTGCTTGAGGACTGGTTTAATAGATGAGTTGCTTGCAAAGGCTTAGATGCCCTCAGTGGGATTTGAACCGCTGTCTAATGCGGGAGAGTCCAGTTGCTCCATACGAGCTTTCCATTCCTTTTCAATGGGGAAAAACTTTTGAAAAGAGCTTAATATTTCAAAAAGTATAAAAGATATCAATAAGCAAAATGGAAGCCCTTGATTCCCGGAAAAGCTGAACATTTTGATATTTGAACGGTTCCTATAGCTCGAACGGTGCGGCCAAAGTTAAATGTTGAAAAGTGTACGGAAGAACTAACGGAAGAACTATAATAATAAAGATTTAAAAAAGATTCAAACTTAAAGTCCAACTTTAGTTTGACCAGTAGGTGGTGACATAAGACCACAAACGGCCAATTCTGAGATCATGATGTATTGGCTATTTGGAAACCATGGAAAAAAGTCTAATGTTAACACGTCATGGCAAGTGGATTTCTGCCTTTGGAGTAAGATTTTCAGACACGTCCACTTGCCATGACTCAGCTTTCAGACAACCTCACCTGGATGATTATCCAGACAACGTTAATTGTGCTTGCTTTGTCTACGTACGTCGCTTATACATTATTTCAGCATGCTCCTGAAAGAGTTCTTATTTTTTCATATTTCCTCCCTTTTCCACAATTAAACTGTTTGTTTCTCTTAAATCACTGTGACAGGTATTCTGCAAATCCAGCGTGACAAAATGGTAAGTACATTAAAACAGTGTGTTTACTGTAATATTTTGCTGGAGACCTGGAACCTCAATGTGTTTTGTCTCTATGATTGGTCCACAGGCTGACAAGTTGTGCGGACTTTGCTTTGGAAACTATTCCAATCTAAAGCAGCACCTGAACGTGTCCCACACTATTCCAAACAAAGAAGAGTTTAAGCTTCTCATGAAATATGGGAATGCACGGTGAGATTAACATTGTTGTCTGATATTTATATATACATACATAATGTTATTATATTAATTATGTGGTGGTCTTTCATGAGTTGTTTTCGTTTCCCACCACAGAACTACAAAAACCCTGGATTGTGAAATCTGTGGAAAGAAGACCCTAGTTCGCCTTGATAAACACCTCCAGGACTTACACAACATGGGTTCAGCAAAAGTACATAAGTTCACTTTGTGTTTAAAAATGTTTCTCCCTCTAAACTCAGTTTAATCTAAAGTCAAATAACGTTGATAGGACCGAGAACCAGTAATGAAGGAAGCTAAGAGGGCAGCTATAGTCAAAGAGCTGGCGAAGTTAAGGGAATCTAACCCAGATGTGCCCCTGGTTTCAACGCTGGACATGGGCAGTATTGCTGAACACGGTACTGGTAAGTGGTGCTTATGTTTTTTGGTCCATATCAGAAAAGTCATCTAATGGCATCCTATTAACTTGAGTAATAAACTACAATTTGTAAGGGTTTCCATTTACACCCAATGATGTTATTTATTCTACTGAAGTTTGGAACCACTGGGTTTTCATCTGAAACTTGCACATTTCCTTATAGACCACTGTGCTCCAAGTGTTCGTGATGAACAGCTTGTGGAGCCATTTGACACGCAGTTGGAGGGATGGAAGTCAGATGACTTGTGCTATAATCGTCCCACTGAAGACCACTCCACGCCCAGGTGTTCTACCCCAGTGCCTCTTCTGAATGAAGAGTTAATCCAGTCCTCCAGTGACACTCATCAGGATACCAGTCGCCCACTTCCTTCAACTCCTGTTTCTGGGTCCTGCGACACCTTTTCCTCTCCTCTCCACCAATGTTCTTCCACCTCGCTGCCTGCATCCATTACTCCTGCATCCTTTGAGAGTGAGCTGCTGTCATCCAACCTTCCAGGACAATTGAGTGGCCATAGTGAAACTTCTGTTGGCTCATTGTCCAAGGTATGCTTGTGCAACTCCCGCTGGGAAGAGTTTGAATCTAGATTACAGATGCTGGAGAAAAGGGTGAATGAGATGACAACGGTGCAGCCACAGACGCCGATAAGCATAACACATCAGCCTCCTGTGTCGGCTCATAAGGGACAACACTTAGCCAAAGGAAAAAAAGACAGATGTTTATTTGGTGAGTCCATTTTTCATTTCCATTAGAACTTTAGGAGATGTCTTGGATTTTGTGCGACTGTACTGTAAATGTGTTTTTCTTGAATGCAGAAAACATTATTGAAGACTTTGCCAGGTTTCGTTTGGGCCCACGTACAGGAAGAAAAGACAAGGACAATGCAAAGCAGTCATCAAGCCATGCTCTTCGCTTTTGTCTGTACATGGCATCCGGTCTACCTTCCAGATCCGTCTGCCATGACCTGAGGTTCCTAAACCAAATGGACAAGTTGCGCATGTGAGTAATTTTCAAATACTTGATCTAAAGCAAATCAATATCAGGGTTATCCAGGCACAATTGATTCGGAATGGGATAAAATTTGGATGTTAAATTATGGAATGTGTTGTCTGAGGGCGACTTGGAAGTAAAATAAGTAACTTGTAACTGTGTACCTTCTTTCATAGTTGGCCGACTTACCTGGCTAAAACGGGCTATGCACCCACATCAATGAAAAACATGTTGTCCAACGTGATCATGTTTATCAAACATGTGGAAAACTCATTTCAGAAAGCTAGTAAGCTTAAACAAAAAGAATTGGGCAATATTCAGTATGAAATCAAAAGGATCCAGGCTGAGGTCCAAAGGAAAGTGGCAGTCCACCGACAGAAAGTGATGCGCCAAAAAACAGGTAGATGTTGACACTGTCTGTACATCTGATAGTGTGTAGTGATGGTTTAGTGTCCTGTATGTATTTTGTCATCTGAAGAAATTCTTACTTGGAATATCACACCTGTCACATTGTTTTCACAGCAAACCAGCTAGATGCAGTCACAGAAAACACATTCATGGTGGCTGCCAGGAAAAATATTCCTAAACTGTTTGGTAACGACCTAAGTTTGCACATTTTACTGATTGTCTGGTAGTTAAGCTTCCTAATGAGCTGTATTTACTTCTTACTGTGTTTTGTAGAACGGTTGAGCTGTCCTGGAATTCAGCAGCATGAGCATTGTCTAGTGACTGGCTACATCATGGGCTACCTTTCCATCCTGACTGGGCACAGATCTGTTGTGTTCACTAACATGACCAAGGAAAGTGTGCTGGGCTGTACCAGCTGGAGTCGTGGAAAGTTCCAAGTTCTGGTAAGTCTGTTTAACCCTCGTGCAGCCTTTGAGGGGTCAAAACGACCCCATTGTAAACTAGCTAGAGCTGAAAAACAGACACCAGGGTTGGATCAAACAGCCTTCGTAGGTGTTACATCCAAGCAATGAACACGTGTGGGTCTATGATGGACACGTTCATCCAACCGTTCATGTGGATGAAGCGTGTTGTGATTTATCGTCTGTCTGCGGCTGTTTGATCCAACCCTGGTTCTTGAGCTTACAAGAGCTTAATATTGCACATAATCATTACACCACACTGTACATACTCACCTGTAAATGCACGTATCTATTGCACATTTATATTTGTAAATACCAACCTGTATATCATATCTACTTACATATTCCTGACCACTATAACAAGCAGTATACATCTTTATCTATTTGTAAATTTCTGGTTATAGTTGGCAACCTGTATATTATGTTCTTTTCTAATTATAGTTAATAACAACCTGTATAGTGTGTGTGTGTAGCATATCCGTCAGTAAAAATCATCCATATTCTCTTCTGCACATTTCTATATCCTGCACTTGCTGCTTATTGCACTAAACTGCACTTCGTTGCCTTGTACTAGTATGTGATGACAATAAAGTTGAATCTAATGAAGTCAGCAACACTCATTAGTGAGTCAATCTAACCACCGTGATTGCTAATTTTCTGTTTTTTATTTCCCAAGGTGGATGACCACAAAACAACACAATCATTTGGACAAGCTGCACTCAGCCTTAATGCTGAGGAGTTCGGATGGCTTCAACACCTGAGCAAGGGCAAGTGCTGCGCTCTAAGTCAAGGAACCCATTATGTGTTTCACACAGTTTTTGGTAAACAGGTTCAGCACCCCTCTCACTTCCTCCAGCTGGCTTGGTTTGACGCTGGTATGACAGGTACCATCACATTCAACAAGATCCGGAGCAGTGTTTCTACTCAGGTAAGAATTTATGTTGGAATCGGGCTGTAGGAGAAAATGTTTGGCTTGGAAGTGAAATGATGTTGGCGTTTAGAGCGAGGTAAAACCACCACATTTGGTGTGCACACATTTTAGGTGGTACTAAGAAGATACTGTAAGATAATAATTATTATGTAGATGCATTTAAAAAAGGACTGTTTTGATATATTAACAAAATCTTTATTTGGGGTTTTAAGGCCAGTCAACACCTCACTGAAAAGGAGCGAAGGCAGGTGGCAAAATCGATGTGCCATGATCCCAGCACAGCAGAAAGATTTTATGTGGCTCTTCCAGATGAGGAGACCATCTACAAAACAAGACAACTGAGATTGAAGGCCCTGAAGAAGGCTGCTGCAAAGTGCTCACAAATGGATGAACTTCGTTTAGATGTGGAGGATTCCTCCTCAGATGAGACACCAGGTAGCAGCTCAGAGAGTGAGGAGCCTATTTATCATAACGAGTGTGAACCAAGCTCAGCACCATCTTCTGAGGACTTGAAGTTCTGCAGGAAGAAACAGAGGAGATTTAAACATGACACAAATAAGCAGCAAATTTCCAAGTGCTTTGTTGTAATGGACAGGTTGCACCAACCTATTGTAGATTATTATATGAACAAGCCTAAAGGCAGACTAAGCATGAGACGTAAGAAAGAACAGTTTGATGATCCAATGAATCCGGAAGCAGCACAGGCTAAGAAGCAATGCATGGTAACACCCAAAGCTAAGCATGTGCCACAATGTGTGCCTGAGCCCCTGACGGTGATGGCCACAGGAAGTGTGCCCCATGTGGAGCAAACTAAAGAGGACACGCTGACACCCCAAGGATGCTGTGTGAAACAGCACACAGTGGAATGTGAGACTTCAGAGAAGAACATTGCTGACGCCACAGCTAAAGACAACGCAGAATGTGTTACTGAGGGAAAAAATGTGTTTACACGTGAATGGGTTCAAGAAACCCCACCAAAGCAAAAGACTAATACCTCAGCTGAGGAGAACCCAGAATGTGTTCCACAGCTAGAAATCCCATTCACACATGAATGGGTTCAAGAAACCCCACCAAAGCAAAAGGCTAATACCTCAGCTGAGGAGAACCCAGAATGTGTTCCACAGCTAGAAATCCCATTCACACATGAATGGGTTCAAGAAACCCCACCAAAGCAAAAGACTAATACCTCAGCTGAGGAGAACCCAGAAGAGAGTTAATAGTTGACGGCACATATGAGGAGGTTCCAGAGAATTCTCTTTAGTTATCAAAACCATGACCATATTACATCTAAGCAGTGTTCAGGCCGTCTCTATCTTGACGTCTGCAGTTATAATTAAGATGTCATGTTTAGTGAGGGCAACAAAAAATGTTCCTGAGTTGTTCTTTGTTTTATTGCAATAAAAAGCATCATTTATTTGTTTAGGTTTTTTTATTTCAACCTAATACATTCAACATTAATTCACTATTTAAAAAAATAATAATTATGCATTAATGCATTAGCTCATATATACACAAGGTAAGATAAATAATTCAATTGTTACAACAGCTACAAAAACCGTACTACACCATGAAGGTGCAATACAATGAAAGTGTGCAAAGAAAGATCCATCTTACATATTTACAATTACAAAAAAACACATAAATGTCCAACAAACTATACAAAATAATGTGCAGGGTGGGGCCGTTAGTTGTACGCTGGTTGATTGGTTGTACAGTCTCACAGCAGTGGGAATGAAGGTCTGCCGTACCACTCCTTCCTGACCGGATGGTGGAGTCTCTTTGTGTCCTGCTGCCTGCTCCCACAGACACAGCGTAGTGAGAGCAGAGGCCACAGAGTCACAGAGTCACAGAGTGTCCTCACAGAGGCTGCTCCCTGCAGAGGAGTCAGTCTCAGCAGCTGGAGCCACGTTGGTCCTTCTAGTGCAGGACGTCACTGTTGTGAGTCCAGTCCAGATCACGGTTGAGGTGAACACCAGGTCCTTTAAACTGTCCACTGTCTCCATGTCTGAGCCCTGGAATCTCACCGGTGTGTGATGTGATGGTTTCCTCCATCTCCTTCGTCCTCCTGGTGTTTAAGCAGGTTGTTGCTCTCACACCAGTCCACCAAGTCCCCGATGACGACCCGTATCCAGCTCGTTCCCCTCAGACTCACAGCCAACAATGGCCGAATCCTCTGAGAGCTTCTGGAGGCCACGACTGCTGGTGTTGTGTGTGAAGAGGACGGTGAGAGAACGTCCCCTGAGGAGCCCAGAGCTGGAAACCAGCACCTCAGACCACAGTTGGTCGCCTCACGTACTGTGGCCTGTTGGTGAGGGATCAGTTGTCCACGCCAGCAGTTGTCCATCCACTGCGGCTCCTTCCAGGTTCTGTCTCAGAAGTGCTGGTCCACTGGTGTTGAAGGTGCTGGAGAAGTAAAAGAACATGACCCTGACAGCGGTTCTGATGGCCTCCAGGTGAGTCAGCGCCCGATGCAGCAGGTAGATGACACATGCGTTTCCCAAAAGATAAGACGATGTCCAAGAGGCATCACTGTAGAAAAAAATATTTCAATTCAGTCAGAAGTATGAATAATTTATAGATAGATAGAGCAGAGTCACATCAGGTACAGGCAATGAGGAGATATAAAGGAGGCGATAAATTCCACATTTTCATCTGTTGGCTGTGACATAGAAGAGAATTAAATGTAAAAGTATTTCAATGTCTCATATCTCATAATAGGCGAGAGATGGACGGCAGCTGTTAGGATGAAATGAAAGCTTGGCAGAATCAATGACACTCTGCTGTAGATACGTCATGAGGAGATATACAATCAAGAAATTCCAAATTCACATCTACCAACTGTGTCATAGGTGACAGATGTGGGTTGAAGTCTGAATTCAGGAACCAGGTGATGGTTGCACAGAGCTCAGACAACGTGGCAGTTGCACTTGTCAGTGACCTCTTGAAACACATGTTATGACAGGTTACACTATTGATGAAGACTCTCAAGTAACTGAAAAACATACGTCACCATCAGGCCTATAGGTTACAGTTGAATGGCTCAGAACAGACTGAGACCACAGCAGGCTCATCAGACCCATGGCTTTTTACACATGTCACTAGTTCTTTGGCAACTTTGGTCCATGCTCACAGAGCCTTAAGCAAGGATGAAGGAATGGAAGATGGAAGTATTCAGACAGTGCATGTTTGCTAAGGCTAAGTTATGTTATACAGAAACGTAGAGAAGTTGTATGTTATCCTTGAAGTTCGTTCCTTGGCTTAAAGGTGTAATCGCTCCACGTTTCAATCAGTTGTATGATGTAATCATGTTTCATTAATGCCTTTATGTGGTTCGTGGTGTATTTAATTCCTTGATCTGCCCAGTCTGTAACAGATGCTGCAACAAATGCAGCCCAATGTATCCAGATATAATGTTAGTCAAACAGTAAAGTTTTGCACCTCTGTGGATGACTGTGAAGATTCTCATTCATCCACGTGAAGTTGTCTGAAGGTTGAGTCCTGGCAACTGGATTCTTCTAGTTAGTGGAAACGTTTCTCCATCTGTCCAGGAGGCTTCTTCAGTCTGTGGGAAGTTGGTGAAGACACTGATTTATCCTCCAGTTTGGTTTTACTTCACGCCTGTGAAGAATGGGTTCGTTATGCGAACGGAGGGGGGTGCACCTCTGTGGATATAATCAATCTCGACGATTGGGCCACACATATAGACGCATAACCAGTCACGGACACACTCACACTCACACCATGCATGTCTTTGGACACCGGTCACCACCGGGAATCAAACCCAGGATCTTCTTGCTTCACTCAAAGCACAGCATATTCTATAAAATTATGATCATTTGATTGTATGTTAAAATAACTTATTGGTTTCGCGGTGTAGATAGATACGGGTGTGGTCCTTTACTACAAGGTAATAAAGAATTTCAAATATGATCCGTAATGCATTTATTTTCCAGATTTTAGTCTATACATTGAGTGTTGCATGTAAATGAAAACCTGGACTTCCTCTGTACAAAGGAAGTGGGAAGTGAGAGAAGTGCAGCAGAAGTAGGAAGCACATGGTGAGTAATAGGTCTCTAGTTGATCAAATGTTCTGATAGAAATGATGCTCTAATCCATAACTTTTTGACTTATAGCAGTGTGTAACATCCCTATGTAGCAATTACCAGTGTTGTTATAACAGCTTTGATCTTAGAATATATATTTTTTTAATTGTCAAAGTTTAGGACATGAACAAGTTATGACTTAGATGTATTTGTGAACTTGCTACTACTCACCAAATGTTTGTCTGTACATGTAAATAAAATGTACAGACACTCTAAACATGAACAAAAAAGATTTGGACATGAAGCAAGCACAGCAATTTTGATTTATAGTCATGCTTGTCCTACTTATAACATGATAAACAACATAAACAGTGTCAGAAAGTGGACTTCTCCCTTTGGAGTCGAAATATTATATTATAATAATAGTGTAATTCCAAGTTGTAATAGTATATGTGTATATACCATAAAACAATATTTCTATAGGTTATATAATGCCTTATTATCCAACTTCAAGTTTAGATTGTGAGCAACCAGTAAAGTAGCCTCCTCCAACCTTCAAATCAACTCAATTTCCAGATTCAAACTTAAAGTCCAACTTTAGTTTCACCAGTAGGTGGTGACATAAGACCACAAACGGCCATTTCTGAGATCATGATGTATTGGCTATTTGGAAACCATGGAAAAAAGTCTAATGTTAACACGTCATGGCAAGTGGATTTCTGCCTTTGGAGTAAGATTTTCAGACACGTCCACTTGCCATGACTCAGCTTTCAGACAACCTCACCTAGATGATTATCCAGACAACGTTAATTGTGCTTGCTTTGTCTACGTACGTCGCTTATACATTATTTCAGCATGCTCCTGAAAGAGTTCTTATTTTTTCATATTTCCTCCCTTTTCCACAATTAAACTGTTTGTGTCTCTTAAATCACTGTGACAGGTATTCTGCAAATCCAGCGTGACAAAATGGTAAGTACATTAAAACAGTGTGTTTACTGTAATATTTTGCTGGAGACCTGGAACCTCAATGTGTTTTGTCTCTATGATTGGTCCACAGGCTGACAAGTTGTGCGGACTTTGCTTTGGAAACTTTTCCGACCTAAAGCAGCACCTGAACGTGTCCCACACTATTCCAAACGAACACGAGTTTGAGCTTCTCCTGCAATATGGGAATCCACGGTGAGATTAAGATTGTTGTCTGATATTTATATATACATACATAATGTTATTATATTATTTCATGAGTTGTTTTCGTTTTTCACCACAGAACTAGAAAAACCCTGGATTGTAAAATCTGTGGAAAGAAGACCCTAGTTCGCCTTGATAGACACCTGCAGTTCTCACACAACATGGGTTCAGCAAAAGTACATAAGTTCAGTTTGTGTTTAAAAATGTTTCTCCCTCTAAAGTCAGTTTAATCTAAAGTCAAATAACGTTGATAGGACCGAGAACCAGTAATGAAGGAAGCTAAGAGGGCAGCTATAGTCAAAGAGCTGGCGAAGTTAAGGGAATCTAACCCAGATGTGCCCCTGGTTTCAACGCTGGACGTGGGCAGTATTGCTGAACACGGTACTGGTAAGTGGTGCTTATGTTTTTTGGTCCATATCAGAAAAGTCATCTAATGGCATCCTATTAACTTGAGTAATAAACTACAATTTGTAAGGGTTTCCATTTACACCCAATGATGTTATTTATTCTACTGAAGTTTGGAACCACTGGGTTTTCATCTGAAACTTGCACATTTCATATATCTCAGAAAACGTTAATTGTGCTTGCTTTGTCTACGTACGTAGCTTATACATTATTTCAGCATGCTCCTGAAAGAGTTCTTATTCTTTCATATTTCCTCCCTTTTCCACAATTAAACTGTTTGTTTCTCTTAAATCACTGTGACAGGTATTCTGCAAATCCAGCGTGACAAAATGGTAAGTACATTAAAACAGTGTGTTTACTGTAATATTTTGCTGAAGACCTGGAACCTCAATGTGTTTTGTCACTTTGATTTGTCCACAGGCTGACAAGTTGTGCGGACTTTGCTTTGGAAACTATTCCAATCTAAAGCAGCACCTGAACGTGTCCCACACTATTCCAAACAAAGAAGAGTTTAAGCTTCTCATGAAATATGGGAATGCACGGTGAGATTCAGATTGTTGTCTGATATTTATGTAGAGATACATGTAACGAGTCAGCCCTCCAACCACTGGAGGGCGCTCTTGTTCCCTCCTATTCTTTGTTGGTTTCTGTTCATCCACTTCCTTTTCTGTTCATTATTGATTTCACCTGTTTGTTATTTCCTGTTTAGTTGGTATTTAATTTCCTCCCTGTGTCTTTGCTGGCTCTTTGGTTGATAATTGTTTGTATGGTATGGTATGGTATGGTATGGTATGGTATGGTATGTATTGTTTGAATGTTGAAATTCTGAGTAAGGAATTCTTGAGGGCATCCTGCGTTTAAACACCTGGTTTGTTTGTTTGTTTAGTTATTCGTTTGAGACTTTGGAACTTGTTTAGATATTGGCTTGACTTACCTAGGGACTTAAGAGACTTATTCTAACTTTGCTTATGACTTGTTTTCCTCCTGTATGTGCTTCTGTTTGTTTTGTTGATGGTGCGTCTACGCTTTGATTACAATTCAATCTACTATTTTTGTTTGTGGCTCATGCACTTGGATTTCCCAGTTTTTGTAGTCGGGGCATTTAAGTTAAGAGCTGAACAGCCCCTAGTTAGCTTTGGCGTCACCCAGTGGTGACTAAAGATAGTACTGGGGACTCAGGCTTTCCTACCCCTGGTACTCTAGAGATTGCAAACGTAACAAAATACAATATAGGTATATAATTTATTATATACATACATAATGTTATTATATTATGTGGTGGTCTTTCATGAGTTGTTTTCGTTTCCCACCACAGAACTACAACAACCCTGGATTGTGAAATCTGTGGAAAGAAGACCCTAGTTCGCCTTGATAAACACCTCCAGGACTTACACAACATGGGTTCAGCAAAAGTACATACGTTCAGTTTGTGTTTAAAAATGTTTCTCCCTCTAAACTCAGTTTAATCTAAAGTCAAATAACGTTTATAGGACCGAGAACCAGTAATGAAGGAAGCTAAGAGGGCAGCTATAGTCAAAGAGCTGGCGAAGTTAAGGGAATCTAACCCAGATGTGCCCCTGGTTTCAACGCTGGACATGGGCAGTATTGCTGAACACGGTACTGGTAAGTGGTGCTTATGTTTTTTGGTCCATATCAGAAAAGTCATCTAATGACATCCTATTAACTTGAGCAATAAACTACTTTGTAAGGGTTTCCATTTACACCCAATGATGTTATTTATTCTACTGAATGAATGGGTTCAGTAGAATGTGCCTACTAGGTTTTCATTTGCAATTTGAAACTTGAAAATTTCCTTAGACTACTGTGCTCCAAGTGTTCTTTGTCAGAGTGACCACCTGACTGCCTCCAGTGACCCTCATGAGAGTGGATTGAGTCCTGTTCCTGGATCTCTCAACTCCTCTTCCCCTCTATTTATAGGGCAGACTCTCCCTATTTGTAAGGCAGAGTTCGAGGAGCCTTTTGACAAGAAGGCTGAGGATGATGATGAGGAGGAGGAGATGGAGTTGCAATTCCTGGATCTTCACTTGTCCAGCAGCTCATGTGACACAGATGAGAGAAACCTGTCTTCCACTGATTGTCATCACAGTACAATTCAGCCACGTAGTCCAGCCACTAATGGGTTCCACAGCTTATCTTCCTCTTCAAGTCCTGCTCCAGGCTCTCACAACGTCTCTTCCAAACAGTCTGTGTCCCTAAATTCTACATCTCCTGAGAGGGAAGTACCTTCATCCAACCTGCCGGGACACTTAAGTGGCCAGAGTGACCACCTGACTGCCTCCAGTGACCCTCATGAGAGCGGATTGAGTCCTGTTCCTGGATCTCTCAACTCCTCTTCCCCTCCTTTTTTATTTATAGGGCAGACTCTCCCTATTTGTAAGGCAGAGTTTGAGGAGCCTTTTGACAAGAAGGCTGAGGATGATGAGGAGGAGGAGATGGAGTTACAATCGCTGGATCTTCACTTGTCCAGCAGCTCATGTGACACAGATGAGAGAAACCTGTCTTCCACTGATTGTCATCACAGTACAATTCAGCCACGTAGTCCAGCCACTAATGGGTTCCACAGCTTATCTTCCTCTTCAAGTCCTGCTCCAGGCTCTCACAACGTCTCTTCCAAACAGTCTGTGTCCCTAAATTCTACATCTCCTGAGAGTGAAGTACCTTCATCCAACCTGCCGGGACACTTAAGTGGCCAGAGTGACCACCTGACTGCCTCCAGTGACCCTCATGAGAGCGGATTGAGTCCTGTTCCTGGATCTCTCAACTCCTCTTCCACTCCTCACCACCAACGTCCTTCCACGCCACAATCTGTGTCCCTAAATTCTACATCTCCTGAGAGGGAAGTACCTTCATCCAACCTGCCGGGACACTTAAGTGGCCAGAGTGACCACCTGACTGCCTCCAGTGACCCTCATGAGAGCGGATTGAGTCCTGTTCCTGGATCTCTCAACTCCTCTTCCCCTCTATTTATAGGGCAGACTCTCCCTATTTGTAAGGCAGAGTTCGAGGAGCCTTTTGACAAGAAGGCTGAGGATGATGATGAGGAGGAGGAGATGGAGTTGCAATTCCTGGATCTTCACTTGTCCAGCAGCTCATGTGACACAGATGAGAGAAACCTGTCTTCCACTGATTGTCATCACAGTACAATTCAGCCACGTAGTCCAGCCACTAATGGGTTCCACAGCTTATCTTCCTCTTCAAGTCCTGCTCCAGGCTCTCACAACGTCTCTTCCAAACAGTCTGTGTCCCTAAATTCTACATCTCCTGAGAGTGAAGTACCTTCATCCAACCTGCCGGGACACTTAAGTGGCCAGAGTGACCACCTGACTGCCTCCAGTGACCCTCATGAGAGCGGATTGAGTCCTGTTCCTGGATCTCTCAACTCCTCTTCCCCTCCTTTTTTATTTATAGGGCAGACTCTCCCTATTTGTAAGGCAGAGTTTGAGGAGCCTTTTGACAAGAAGGCTGAGGATGATGAGGAGGAGGAGATGGAGTTACAATCGCTGGATCTTCACTTGTCCAGCAGCTCATGTGACACAGATGAGAGAAACCTGTCTTCCACTGATTGTCATCACAGTACAATTCAGCCACGTAGTCCAGCCACTAATGGGTTCCACAGCTTATCTTCCTCTTCAAGTCCTGCTCCAGGCTCTCACAACGTCTCTTCCAAACAGTCTGTGTCCCTAAATTCTACATCTCCTGAGAGTGAAGTACCTTCATCCAACCTGCCGGGACACTTGAGTGGACCGAGAGAAAATTTGATTGAGCTTGTGTCGAAGGGGTGCTCATGCAACTCCCGCTGGGAGCAGATTGACTCCAGGATTCAGCTGTTGGAGCAAAGCATTAAACATATGATGTCAAGACAGCAAAATGAACCACCTCTATTAGTTCAAAAAGGAGAACATGTAGGAAAGGCAAACACTGACAAATATTTCTTTGGTAAGTCTTTTTTTATTGTTCATTAGAACTTTGGGAGACAACTTGGTTTTCGTGCTATTGCATATCTGTGTTCAATGAGTTTTTTTTAATGCAGACAACATTGTTAAAGACTTTGCCAAGTTTCGTTTGGGCCCACGGACAGGAAGGAAGTACAAGGACAATGCAAAGCAGTCATCAAGCCATGCTCTTCGCTTTTGTCTGTACATGGCGTCTGGTCTACCTTCTAGATCCTTCTGCCATGACCTGAGGTTCCTAAACCAAATGGACAAGTTGCACACGTGAGTAATTTTCAGATATTTGTAATATTTTTATTGACCTAAAGTAAATAAATATTAGGGTTATCCAGGCACAATTGACTTTTATATTGTAATCTGTGGCTTTGAGTTCGTAACCTGTCATGATTCGGAATGGGATAAAAATTGGATGTTAAATTATGGAATGTGTTGTCTGAGGGCCGACTTGGAAGGAAAAATAAGTAACTTGTAACTGTGTACTTTCTGTCATAGTTGGCCGACTTACCTGGATAAAAAGGGCTATGCACCCACATCAATCAAAATGATGTGGATCAACGTGATCATGTTTATCAAACATGTGAAAAACTCCTTCCAGATGGAGAGTAAGCTAAAACAGCATGAACTGACAAATATTCTGTGTGAAATGGGGAAGATCCAGACTGAGGTCCAAAGGAAAGTGGTTGTTTACAAGAAAACGGTGTTACACAAAAGACAGGTAGATATTGTTACTGCATTTCAGTCTGGTGTGTTAAATTGGAAAGAAAAGTATTCTGTGCCTTGTACGTATCTTGTCTTCAGAAATTGGGAATTGATTGGGAACTTAATAATTTTCTTGTGCCTGTTACACTGTTTTTACAGAGAATCAGATTGATGAATTTCAAGAAAGCAAATGTATGATGGCTGCCTAGTCGAAGAAGAGGCTGAGTTTGTCTCCTAAATCAAGCCAATCTAAAGGAAATCAAGGCAACCCAGTCCCTGTCCAGACAGAGCAATGACCCACTCACTCAGTCTTATAAGAAATAATGTGTAAAATGTTAATGAGCATATTGAAGTTTCATGTGCCCTTTATGTTTAGCAAGGCAGTACATTTGTTGTTACTGTTGTTTTGCTTTGATAAAAATGAAAACATGTCAGACCAAAGATTTACTAAAATCTGTAACAAGAGATTTTTTGTTTTGTCTGCATAATAAATTCAAGTGTAACTAATTCTGACAAACATGTTCAGGTCACTCTGTTAGACCAGTAGGTGGGGACATAAGACCACAAATGGCAAAGTTGATAAAGTCTTGGTTGTATCATATGAATTTGGAAGTTATTCAATGGGTCATATGTCCATAAGAGCTCAAGGCAGGTGGCTGATTTCAGGTCCATTGTAAGCTTGTACACGCTTGAATACACCAGGGTCCGCTGTCATCACTCTAGATGGAAATCATGAGGAAATATCATGAAACAAAGTCATTTAAGGCCTTACATATGTAGTGGAAAACATTAGTATATCTTAGTGGGTTTAGGATACATTTAGAGTAGAATAGACATTGTTTATTTCCAGGGAATATGATTGTACAGGACGCTTGCTGGGCGGATTGTTAAAGTGATGCAGCCTACGGACATCTAAAAGTTGAACATTGTAACAGACGCAGTTTGGAAACTTTAAGTCATTTGAGTCTGGGATTATTGAAAATGATTGTTTGAGACTCTGTATACGTACAAAGGGCTGACTTCTCAACACCGTTTGGAAATGGCAAATTACTTTGTCTAAGGTTGAGAAATTAGCAAAGAAGTTTTGCAGTTTTGCTCAGTGGGTTTTAGCTCCAGAAGTTTTGGTGTGCTATCAATTAGAGACAAATGATTGTACTGCTATGCTGTGAGTTTGTTTTTTCTTGGTAACGTGGGGAAATTACATCAGCCTGGGCCTGATCAACCCAGGTGTAATTTTCACCATGGAGAGAGAGAGTGAGGCCTGAGATTTTAGATAAATCCTGGTGAAAAGCTTTTCTGTAGATAAATGAGTCTAGACTGAAATGTGTTGAATATTCATGTATGCAGTGTTATTGATGGAAGCTTTGTATATGCGTGTGCTGATGTTTGTTATGCAATGATTTGTTTTTAGAAGTTGTTGATATTGTGTTTTTCAGTGCAGAGGGTTCTGTGCTGTGGTTTATATGCTGAAGTCTGAGCTGAGACTGTGGGGTTGATGATTTCTCAGGAGAAGAGTGTCTCTTCTCTCTGCTTCTGGCAATTGTGAGTGTGTGTAAGGATAAAAATAGACCAAAGGGCATGTGTGTATGCAGTTAAAAGAAGTAAATTGTGCTTCCTTTTTTCGTGGTGTTGGAGAGTTGGACGCAGGACTCTGCTCGGTTGGGAGACCTGCTGTTGGAGGTGTTCGTTTTGACCTTGATCATAATAGACTTATGTTGAGAGTGTGTCTCGCAGTGGTCGTAGCTGTTAGTGAGACTTCTTCATTGTTCCGTGGAAGCAGAGACCGCTCCCCTTTGTTTGGAGAGGGGAGAAATCTATGACAATAAGCGTGGTCGATGATTGGCTGTGAGCTCGAGACTGCGCTTCACCTGGTAGTCAGGGGTATTAGGCAAAAAGCCAGCCCCCTCAAAACAGAGGCTGCAGGTGTCCTTGAAGGAGAGTAAAGAGAGACTGTGACTCTCATCTGTGTGTGCATAGTGGTGCGGACAGCAATTTTCATGTGATTGGAACAGATAAACTCTGAGAAAATTTGTCACAAAGCAGGTGAGGTGTTTAAATTTAGATAGTTTTGAGGCTGCGTAGTTTCCAAATGAAATACTCAAGTCATTTGAATTTGGATAATAAGCTGTAGATTTGTTTGCATAACAGATACACCCATTCAGTAGCGTACATAAGAGAGATATCCTCGTAGATACATCACACGTAAGGGATCTGCAAATAAGAACGCGTCTCCCATCGAGGTGTTAGGAAAAAAGAATCCGCTTCTGAAAGACGAAATTCGGAGATACTCGAGAAAATTGAATAAACGCACAGTGAAATCAACTTGACCCTGGCCATTGGAGGGAACGTTTGACCTGAAACAGTGTTGAGATGGAAGTTTTAATAAAAAATTACCAAATTAAAGACAAATCTACAAAGCGTGAACATAAGCGTGAGCGTGAGACTGCACTTGTTTACAGACCATGGCAAAAAACAGTCTAGAATGTGAAGAAACAGCTAGAGGGGAAGGATAATGTGGGGGAGCTCCGTCCTTTCTAAATTCTAGGTGACTACATTGTTTGTTGCTCTGACCCTCTAGTACCAGAGAGTAGGCCAGTCCTCACATTAAAGTGATTAATTTCTCAGCCTGCCTGGGGTTTAACAGTACTGGTTTCTATTCTAGGCTGAGGCGAAGGAATTCATCCAGCTAATTCACAACCTTCATCCCAGTTCCCCCTGCTTGCACTAACATCAGCACCTGTACAGACCAGAAAATGACAAATACCGATGACTCCCCCTGGTTCACGGCAGCTTCCTTCTGAAAGTAACAGTTGTTGTGGTTGCTGGAATAAGTTTTAGTGATAAGTATACTTTTATCAAACATGAGGTATTAATTTGGGTCCAGACTAAACCGACAAGAGCTTTCATCATGTGAGTCTGGTTTAGTCACACACTATCGGATACTTTCACGTCAACGAGGAGAGGCTACGAGCTCTTTGAAGAAACCCTGATGAAATACAACTAAAGCAAGGAAGCTGTAACTTGAACTGCAGATGTTGAACTTTATTTAGCAGATGCGAAAGCTAACAGCAAACAACAAAAACGATACAAATATCAAGATTCCAATGTATTGAATGTGTAGGTGTCTATTCTTGCCTTATGGTGCTACTCTACTCATGACCCCTTTGGCTTTTGAAGTCTAAGGCTGGTTGAAGAGTGGGCACGACACAGGTGTGAAGGCTGAGGGCTGAGAGTCTCTAGGTTGGAAACTGAGGCCCAGCTGTAGATCTTGTCCGTGATGCTAAATGCTCCGTCATTGTTATGCCATTGGTAGTTTCCAGGCAATGGTGATGCTTGGTGGCGTGTTCAACATCCATCAACCAATGGCAGGACAGCATTCACACGTGAACAGACATGATCTAATCCTTGTCTCCTTGATCAGAGATGCTGCTCTTCATGTTCTCCACATCCTCCTGGTCCTTCTGGTACTTTCCACTGGACCTGTCCTTCCTTAATAATTAGCCGATGCACACAGAAATTATTCTAACACAGATCAGTCTTTTGACCTTTACTTTACCTTTAAGTTTAACACCATGTGAACCATGTTTCAACCTGATTACAGTTCACTTGATTTCGACATTCAAAATCAAATACATTTGATTAACAAACATAATTTCTGTTAAGTAATCGGTGTAAGTAATCATTCTGAGTAATGAAATTCATCACATGGTTATACATCCTAACAAACATCATAAGTAAAGTTGTTATGCAATGACCTGAGAATACTCTCAGGTCCCCCAGGTTATCAGCTTGAGCCAGCTTCACTTAGGGAGGCATGTTCGCTATGTTGCAGTAGTCACCGTATGCATACGCTCCGTCTCCCTGTCTGGTCCACTGCTGGCACATAAACTGCTCTCCCGTCTTTTGACCTTAAAGGTCCCCATCTCGGGTCTGGAGCCGACCTCTCAGGCACTTGCAGAGGGTCGTGGTATTTCGGTTTTCTTTTCCCTGCTTTCCTGTATGTGCCGGTTCTCAGTGGCTTTGCTGGTGTTTCTTCCCAGATCCAGCTGTTGTCATCCTCATCCTCATCCTCCTCTGGTGCTGACGCTTCTCCATCTGCCCCAGACTCAGGCTCTCGTTCTGGCACCGAGTGCTGCCCGTTAGCCTGCGCGACAACACTCCACTGTCTACCTAGGTCAGGTGGCGGAGCTTGACCAGGTCTCGGTTGGTGAGGGCTTTTTCTGGGTGAGTTTGGTGTCTGGCCCGTCGGTGTAGTCGTCGACGTGCTTCTATGCACAGTCTGTGCCCTCGAGCCCCTTTGCAGGTTTCTCTCCACGCCGCCTCTCGTGTCTGAATCAGCTTCAGCTCTGCCTGCAAACCCAGGGTGGGGTGTGCCAGGCCGCTCCGCAGGTGAAAACACATCTGGTGGCTCGTTCGGTGCATTTAACGCCTGAAAGGGCGTAGGCAGTACCACCTCCTCTCCTTGGTCTGCGTCATCAGGACCACCCGGGAACATCTGCAGGTTCTATTCTATTATCACTGTCTTCAGTTTGGTCCGTATGCCTTCGCTCTGGTCGTGCTTCTTTACAGCTGCTATGACCCCTCGTTCCACCAGGCAATCAAAGGAGCATCAAAGGATGTCACTGAAATGAGGGCTGATTCCACATCACTCTCGTGGGCCATGTTTAGCGCCACACCCACGGCTGCAGCCACATTTGCTTGGGAATGTTGCACTGTCTCCTCGAAACCCTGGATGTGCTACATGGATGACGCCTCCGGTCCACGTGCTTTTCACCGGAACGAGGACCGCTGCATGCTGAGAGATGGGTGCACGATGTTGACTGGCTGCAGTTACAGGTGTCTGACAATCACTGCCTGCCATAGCTGCCCATCTGTCTCTCAGCATCTCTCTCACAAACCAGGTTGGCGTCTGTGATGACTGCTGCAGCCTCTCCCAGCTCTCCATAGGTCCGTCGTAACACTGTGTTATTGGTCATTTTGACTGGGTCTTTTGTGGTTGGAGGCTTTTTCCGCGCTATGGGGGTGAATTGTACAGCAACATATGAGTTTTCTGCATACAGCTCCTGTTCATCCTCACTGCTGTGATCTCCATGCTGTCGCCTGCTCTGTTTGCCATTGCTCAACTCTTTTCCTTTTCTCCCCCTCGCCTGAGCGTTTGAGCTGGAGGCTGTCGTGGGGTTTCCCCTCAGCACACTTCTTTTTTCAGACTTTCTGCTTGCTTGAGCCTCTCCGTTCTGCAGTTGGAACCGAAGACTGCATCCATTACCTTGACAGGATTTGGACTCACTCCATCCAATCCATAGCAAGCATCTTTCTCCCCCGTCCGCCACGCGATTTGGCCTTTCCATGCTTGGGCCTTTCCAGACGATGGGGAGGTCTATGGACCCGCCGCAGCTTCCGCACGCTCCATCTGGGGCTTGTCTCCACAATATTGATTCAGCTTCCCATTCGCTAATGTAGGCTTTTTTAGCGAAGTACAGTTTCTTCACGGCTCTGCCGACCCAGAGCCTCTGGTGCCCTCTCCTCGTGATAACCACACCTTGGACACTGGCTATTTTTATCCAGCGTGGTAGATCCTGTGCTCGAGAAGCCATCGACCTTTCGGCTCCTAGTTTTCCTCTCTTGATTGGTGCTGGTTTCAGCTGCTCCACTCCTTTAACAGCGGCTTCTCTTAATCTCACCGTGTTGAGATCAAGAATCTCCACCACTGCCTTTCTGATGTCACGCTCAGTGCGGGTGCTTTAGTGCATTCTTTTCAAAGCTACTCCTCCAGGTAGCCCTTCAGTAACTTTGGCTAGGAAGGAGATGGCTCTTCTCTGGAGAACGGCGTGTCTCTCACTCGCCCACGGCGTGGCCAGGTCTTCGCCTTCCCTCAGTCGTGCCCTTAGCCTCTGTGCTTTAGCATCTTCGTCATCTCCTGCTCCCGTTGTCACTGTTTCAGAGAATTCATCAGCTGTTGTGTCTTCAGATACTTGGATCTGCATCACCTTTCCTATCCAGAGATTTTCAGTCTGTTCCGAAGGGCGCTGGTTGTTCACCGTTCTCCAGGTATCACACAGGTAGCTGTTGGCTGCTTCACCTGGATAGTTTGGCCGAACGGTTAGCATCAACGACCCTCTAACTCTTTGTAGATTCTGGTTCGCCTGTCTCGGTCGTCCCCGCCGCTCTGAGGTGAGTCATGGTCGGTGCAGCTCTCACCTCCTCTTTTTGTTTGAATGCAGGGCTCTGTTTGTAGTTGTCTCTCACTCTCATGTCCACGTGCATGGCTTGCTGCGTAGCTGTGCTCCAGGGAGACTCTTCCTCTCTCTGCTCGCCGGGCGGGAACGTAATCGTCGTCACTCGACTCTGATTCCTCTTGTGCAGCATCCCTTACAATCGTGGCTATTCTGGGTTTTACTGTCTTCAGCAGGAAGTCGTGTGCTCTTTCCACGTAAGCTTGTCTGAAGCCATCAGTCAGGTTATCAGCTTGAGCCAGCTTCACTTAGGGAGGCATGTTCGCTATGTTGCAGTAGTCACCGTATGCATACGCTCCGTCTCCCTGTCTGGTCCACTGCTGGCACATAAACTGCTCTCCCGTCTTTTGACCTTAAAGGTCCCCATCTCGGGTCTGGAGCCGACCTCTCAGGCACTTGCAGAGGGTCGTGGTATTTCGGTTTTCTTTTCCCTGCTTTCCTGTATGTGCCGGTTCTCAGTGGCTTTGCTGGTGTTTCTTCCCAGATCCAGCTGTTGTCATCCTCATCCTCATCCTCATCCTCCTCTGGTGCTGACGCTTCTCCATCTGCCCCAGACTCAGGCTCTCGTTCTGGCACCGAGTGCTGCCCGTTAGCCTGCGCGACAACACTCCACTGTCTACCTAGGTCAGGTGGCGGAGCTTGACCAGGTCTCGGTTGGTGAGGGCTTTTTCTGGGTGAGTTTGGTGTCTGGCCCGTCGGTGTAGTCGTCGACGTGCTTCTATGCACAGTCTGTGCCCTCGAGCCCCTTTGCAGGTTTCTCTCCACGCCGCCTCTCGTGTCTGAATCAGCTTCAGCTCTGCCTGCAAACCCAGGGTGGGGTGTGCCAGGCCGCTCCGCAGGTGAAAACACATCTGGTGGCTCGTTCGGTGCATTTAACGCCTGAAAGGGCGTAGGCAGTACCACCTCCTCTCCTTGGTCTGCGTCATCAGGACCACCCGGGAACATCTGCAGGTTCTATTCTATTATCACTGTCTTCAGTTTGGTCCGTATGCCTTCGCTCTGGTCGTGCTTCTTTACAGCTGCTATGACCCCTCGTTCCACCAGGCAATCAAAGGAGCATCAAAGGATGTCACTGAAATGAGGGCTGATTCCACATCACTCTCGTGGGCCATGTTTAGCGCCACACCCACGGCTGCAGCCACATTTGCTTGGGAATGTTGCACTGTCTCCTCGAAACCCTGGATGTGCTACATGGATGACGCCTCCGGTCCACGTGCTTTTCACCGGAACGAGGACCGCTGCATGCTGAGAGATGGGTGCACGATGTTGACTGGCTGCAGTTACAGGTGTCTGACAATCACTGCCTGCCATAGCTGCCCATCTGTCTCTCAGCATCTCTCTCACAAACCAGGTTGGCGTCTGTGATGACTGCTGCAGCCTCTCCCAGCTCTCCATAGGTCCGTCGTAACACTGTGTTATTGGTCATTTTGACTGGGTCTTTTGTGGTTGGAGGCTTTTTCCGCGCTATGGGGGTGAATTGTACAGCAACATATGAGTTTTCTGCATACAGCTCCTGTTCATCCTCACTGCTGTGATCTCCATGCTGTCGCCTGCTCTGTTTGCCATTGCTCAACTCTTTTCCTTTTCTCCCCCTCGCCTGAGCGTTTGAGCTGGAGGCTGTCGTGGGGTTTCCCCTCAGCACACTTCTTTTTTCAGACTTTCTGCTTGCTTGAGCCTCTCCGTTCTGCAGTTGGAACCGAAGACTGCATCCATTACCTTGACAGGATTTGGACTCACTCCATCCAATCCATAGCAAGCATCTTTCTCCCCCGTCCGCCACGCGATTTGGCCTTTCCATGCTTGGGCCTTTCCAGACGATGGGGAGGTCTATGGACCCGCCGCAGCTTCCGCACGCTCCATCTGGGGCTTGTCTCCACAATATTGATTCAGCTTCCCATTCGCTAATGTAGGCTTTTTTAGCGAAGTACAGTTTCTTCACGGCTCTGCCGACCCAGAGCCTCTGGTGCCCTCTCCTCGTGATAACCACACCTTGGACACTGGCTATTTTTATCCAGCGTGGTAGATCCTGTGCTCGAGAAGCCATCGACCTTTCGGCTCCTAGTTTTCCTCTCTTGATTGGTGCTGGTTTCAGCTGCTCCACTCCTTTAACAGCGGCTTCTCTTAATCTCACCGTGTTGAGATCAAGAATCTCCACCACTGCCTTTCTGATGTCACGCTCAGTGCGGGTGCTTTAGTGCATTCTTTTCAAAGCTACTCCTCCAGGTAGCCCTTCAGTAACTTTGGCTAGGAAGGAGATGGCTCTTCTCTGGAGAACGGCGTGTCTCTCACTCGCCCACGGCGTGGCCAGGTCTTCGCCTTCCCTCAGTCGTGCCCTTAGCCTCTGTGCTTTAGCATCTTCGTCATCTCCTGCTCCCGTTGTCACTGTTTCAGAGAATTCATCAGCTGTTGTGTCTTCAGATACTTGGATCTGCATCACCTTTCCTATCCAGAGATTTTCAGTCTGTTCCGAAGGGCGCTGGTTGTTCACCGTTCTCCAGGTATCACACAGGTAGCTGTTGGCTGCTTCACCTGGATAGTTTGGCCGAACGGTTAGCATCAACGACCCTCTAACTCTTTGTAGATTCTGGTTCGCCTGTCTCGGTCGTCCCCGCCGCTCTGAGGTGAGTCATGGTCGGTGCAGCTCTCACCTCCTCTTTTTGTTTGAATGCAGGGCTCTGTTTGTAGTTGTCTCTCACTCTCATGTCCACGTGCATGGCTTGCTGCGTAGCTGTGCTCCAGGGAGACTCTTCCTCTCTCTGCTCGCCGGGCGGGAACGTAATCGTCGTCACTCGACTCTGATTCCTCTTGTGCAGCATCCCTTACAATCGTGGCTATTCTGGGTTTTACTGTCTTCAGCAGGAAGTCATGTGCTCTTTCCACGTAAGCTTGTCTGAAGCCATCAGTCAGGTTATCAGCTTGAGCCAGCTTCACTTAGGGAGGCATGTTCGCTATGTTGCAGTAGTCACCGTATGCATACGCTCCGTCTCCCTGTCTGGTCCACTGCTGGCACATAAACTGCTCTCCCGTCTTTTGACCTTAAAGGTCCCCATCTCGGGTCTGGAGCCGACCTCTCAGGCACTTGCAGAGGGTCGTGGTATTTCGGTTTTCTTTTCCCTGCTTTCCTGTATGTGCCGGTTCTCAGTGGCTTTGCTGGTGTTTCTTCCCAGATCCAGCTGTTGTCATCCTCATCCTCATCCTCATCCTCCTCTGGTGCTGACGCTTCTCCATCTGCCCCAGACTCAGGCTCTCGTTCTGGCACCGAGTGCTGCCCGTTAGCCTGCGCGACAACACTCCACTGTCTACCTAGGTCAGGTGGCGGAGCTTGACCAGGTCTCGGTTGGTGAGGGCTTTTTCTGGGTGAGTTTGGTGTCTGGCCCGTCGGTGTAGTCGTCGACGTGCTTCTATGCACAGTCTGTGCCCTCGAGCCCCTTTGCAGGTTTCTCTCCACGCCGCCTCTCGTGTCTGAATCAGCTTCAGCTCTGCCTGCAAACCCAGGGTGGGGTGTGCCAGGCCGCTCCGCAGGTGAAAACACATCTGGTGGCTCGTTCGGTGCATTTAACGCCTGAAAGGGCGTAGGCAGTACCACCTCCTCTCCTTGGTCTGCGTCATCAGGACCACCCGGGAACATCTGCAGGTTCTATTCTATTATCACTGTCTTCAGTTTGGTCCGTATGCCTTCGCTCTGGTCGTGCTTCTTTACAGCTGCTATGACCCCTCGTTCCACCAGGCAATCAAAGGAGCATCAAAGGATGTCACTGAAATGAGGGCTGATTCCACATCACTCTCGTGGGCCATGTTTAGCGCCACACCCACGGCTGCAGCCACATTTGCTTGGGAATGTTGCACTGTCTCCTCGAAACCCTGGATGTGCTACATGGATGACGCCTCCGGTCCACGTGCTTTTCACCGGAACGAGGACCGCTGCATGCTGAGAGATGGGTGCACGATGTTGACTGGCTGCAGTTACAGGTGTCTGACAATCACTGCCTGCCATAGCTGCCCATCTGTCTCTCAGCATCTCTCTCACAAACCAGGTTGGCGTCTGTGATGACTGCTGCAGCCTCTCCCAGCTCTCCATAGGTCCGTCGTAACACTGTGTTATTGGTCATTTTGACTGGGTCTTTTGTGGTTGGAGGCTTTTTCCGCGCTATGGGGGTGAATTGTACAGCAACATATGAGTTTTCTGCATACAGCTCCTGTTCATCCTCACTGCTGTGATCTCCATGCTGTCGCCTGCTCTGTTTGCCATTGCTCAACTCTTTTCCTTTTCTCCCCCTCGCCTGAGCGTTTGAGCTGGAGGCTGTCGTGGGGTTTCCCCTCAGCACACTTCTTTTTTCAGACTTTCTGCTTGCTTGAGCCTCTCCGTTCTGCAGTTGGAACCGAAGACTGCATCCATTACCTTGACAGGATTTGGACTCACTCCATCCAATCCATAGCAAGCATCTTTCTCCCCCGTCCGCCACGCGATTTGGCCTTTCCATGCTTGGGCCTTTCCAGACGATGGGGAGGTCTATGGACCCGCCGCAGCTTCCGCACGCTCCATCTGGGGCTTGTCTCCACAATATTGATTCAGCTTCCCATTCGCTAATGTAGGCTTTTTTAGCGAAGTACAGTTTCTTCACGGCTCTGCCGACCCAGAGCCTCTGGTGCCCTCTCCTCGTGATAACCACACCTTGGACACTGGCTATTTTTATCCAGCGTGGTAGATCCTGTGCTCGAGAAGCCATCGACCTTTCGGCTCCTAGTTTTCCTCTCTTGATTGGTGCTGGTTTCAGCTGCTCCACTCCTTTAACAGCGGCTTCTCTTAATCTCACCGTGTTGAGATCAAGAATCTCCACCACTGCCTTTCTGATGTCACGCTCAGTGCGGGTGCTTTAGTGCATTCTTTTCAAAGCTACTCCTCCAGGTAGCCCTTCAGTAACTTTGGCTAGGAAGGAGATGGCTCTTCTCTGGAGAACGGCGTGTCTCTCACTCGCCCACGGCGTGGCCAGGTCTTCGCCTTCCCTCAGTCGTGCCCTTAGCCTCTGTGCTTTAGCATCTTCGTCATCTCCTGCTCCCGTTGTCACTGTTTCAGAGAATTCATCAGCTGTTGTGTCTTCAGATACTTGGATCTGCATCACCTTTCCTATCCAGAGATTTTCAGTCTGTTCCGAAGGGCGCTGGTTGTTCACCGTTCTCCAGGTATCACACAGGTAGCTGTTGGCTGCTTCACCTGGATAGTTTGGCCGAACGGTTAGCATCAACGACCCTCTAACTCTTTGTAGATTCTGGTTCGCCTGTCTCGGTCGTCCCCGCCGCTCTGAGGTGAGTCATGGTCGGTGCAGCTCTCACCTCCTCTTTTTGTTTGAATGCAGGGCTCTGTTTGTAGTTGTCTCTCACTCTCATGTCCACGTGCATGGCTTGCTGCGTAGCTGTGCTCCAGGGAGACTCTTCCTCTCTCTGCTCGCCGGGCGGGAACGTAATCGTCGTCACTCGACTCTGATTCCTCTTGTGCAGCATCCCTTACAATCGTGGCTATTCTGGGTTTTACTGTCTTCAGCAGGAAGTCATGTGCTCTTTCCACGTAAGCTTGTCTGAAGCCATCAGTCAGGTTATCAGCTTGAGCCAGCTTCACTTAGGGAGGCATGTTCGCTATGTTGCAGTAGTCACCGTATGCATACGCTCCGTCTCCCTGTCTGGTCCACTGCTGGCACATAAACTGCTCTCCCGTCTTTTGACCTTAAAGGTCCCCATCTCGGGTCTGGAGCCGACCTCTCAGGCACTTGCAGAGGGTCGTGGTATTTCGGTTTTCTTTTCCCTGCTTTCCTGTATGTGCCGGTTCTCAGTGGCTTTGCTGGTGTTTCTTCCCAGATCCAGCTGTTGTCATCCTCATCCTCATCCTCATCCTCCTCTGGTGCTGACGCTTCTCCATCTGCCCCAGACTCAGGCTCTCGTTCTGGCACCGAGTGCTGCCCGTTAGCCTGCGCGACAACACTCCACTGTCTACCTAGGTCAGGTGGCGGAGCTTGACCAGGTCTCGGTTGGTGAGGGCTTTTTCTGGGTGAGTTTGGTGTCTGGCCCGTCGGTGTAGTCGTCGACGTGCTTCTATGCACAGTCTGTGCCCTCGAGCCCCTTTGCAGGTTTCTCTCCACGCCGCCTCTCGTGTCTGAATCAGCTTCAGCTCTGCCTGCAAACCCAGGGTGGGGTGTGCCAGGCCGCTCCGCAGGTGAAAACACATCTGGTGGCTCGTTCGGTGCATTTAACGCCTGAAAGGGCGTAGGCAGTACCACCTCCTCTCCTTGGTCTGCGTCATCAGGACCACCCGGGAACATCTGCAGGTTCTATTCTATTATCACTGTCTTCAGTTTGGTCCGTATGCCTTCGCTCTGGTCGTGCTTCTTTACAGCTGCTATGACCCCTCGTTCCACCAGGCAATCAAAGGAGCATCAAAGGATGTCACTGAAATGAGGGCTGATTCCACATCACTCTCGTGGGCCATGTTTAGCGCCACACCCACGGCTGCAGCCACATTTGCTTGGGAATGTTGCACTGTCTCCTCGAAACCCTGGATGTGCTACATGGATGACGCCTCCGGTCCACGTGCTTTTCACCGGAACGAGGACCGCTGCATGCTGAGAGATGGGTGCACGATGTTGACTGGCTGCAGTTACAGGTGTCTGACAATCACTGCCTGCCATAGCTGCCCATCTGTCTCTCAGCATCTCTCTCACAAACC
Source organism: Macropodus opercularis (assembly GCA_030770545.1). Taxonomy (NCBI): domain Eukaryota; kingdom Metazoa; phylum Chordata; class Actinopteri; order Anabantiformes; family Osphronemidae; genus Macropodus; species Macropodus opercularis. The sequence continues at coordinate 37,451 of CM061099.1, read as the reverse complement.
AGGTTGGCGTCTGTGATGACTGCTGCAGCCTCTCCCAGCTCTCCATAGGTCCGTCGTAACACTGTGTTATTGGTCATTTTGACTGGGTCTTTTGTGGTTGGAGGCTTTTTCCGCGCTATGGGGGTGAATTGTACAGCAACATATGAGTTTTCTGCATACAGCTCCTGTTCATCCTCACTGCTGTGATCTCCATGCTGTCGCCTGCTCTGTTTGCCATTGCTCAACTCTTTTCCTTTTCTCCCCCTCGCCTGAGCGTTTGAGCTGGAGGCTGTCGTGGGGTTTCCCCTCAGCACACTTCTTTTTTCAGACTTTCTGCTTGCTTGAGCCTCTCCGTTCTGCAGTTGGAATCTTTTGACCTTTTGACCCCAGCACAGTTAAGTGTGTATGTGGGGAAAAAGGCCCATGAAGGGGAACTTTTCATCAGACACTGCAACACACTGTTGACAGTCCTGAGATTACGCTATGCCACGAGAATCCAGCCTGACAGCATCGTGACTGTGCCCGTAAAAGATGATGAGAGCCCACAAGCCTATGCACACCTCACTCGAAAAGAGTGGATAAGACAAACAGGTGCAAAACCTGAGGAGGACATTTTTCATGGGCAGGCTCTTCGGAAACTAATAATTGATGGTTTGCCCTTGCCAGCCCAGAACTAGCTAAGTGATGCTGTTGGACTATATAACATGCCATTTCTTATACAGGTCGTGGATGCTGTAACTAAGCAGCACGCAGCAGTGCTTCGTCATAAGCAGACCGACACAGAGGCAGTAAGAAAGCTAACCCAGCAGCATCTGACAGAGGGAAAAAAGAAAATGCAGGCAGTGGTGGCAGAGGCTGCCTGCTTCCCTACAACTCCCATCACAGTTCCCGCTCCAGTTCCAGCTCCCATCACAGTTCCAATTACACCGACAACTGTGAATACACCCCAGGAGATATACGTTCACCCAGGACGGTGGCCAAGTGGCCCTCCACGAATGAGAGGGGGATATTCCGCTGGCAGAGTAGCTGCTGGTAGATTTGGAAAGAAGGACATATAAGGAGCCAGTGTTTCAGGTGGCTGCGGGACTTTGGATTTGATCCAAGTGGACAGGCAATGCCAGGGCAGAGGAGACCTACCAATCCGTGGCAGGGTCCTCCGGCCGATTACTAGGGATGCCCTGAGAGTCAACGGAATCTGGGAGGGTGTTAGTTGCCATTAATATCATCTTCAAACCCTGATGAAGAGCCTATGGTGCCAGTATTTGTAGCTGGTAAACCTCTGAACATGTGTGAGTCGCATGGATGCTGACTACCTCCCAAGATCTGGACAATTTATGCAGATTGTTGGATTCTCAGGGACAAACCAACTGATTCCCAATCTCAGAACCTGTTCCTTTGCGTTCCAGGGAAAAACTGTGGAGCTGCCAATGTTGATATCCGATCAGACACCTATAAACCTACTGGGACGAGACGCAATGGCTGGGCCATTTGGTGCACATTCCGCATGTGACCTTGTTAGTTAACCCAGACTTTGAACCCAAACATTTGGGTCCCATGCTTGTTCAGTCCCAGGAAGCTAAATTTGTGCCAACAGAAAACAAACACATTTGGTTGAGTGAGGATGAGTCTTTTCTTAAAATAGCCATTTCAGCTGAGGGATGGGCTTCCCCACAGGCTGTACGCCTCCCACGCCAGGCAACACTCTGCTGCCAGCATTCTGATCTGGAGAAGGAGATGGTGAGAAGAGTACCAGATAAACTGTGGTCAAAACATGATACTGATGTAGGCTTCATTCAGTCCGCACAACCGGTGGAAGTTCATCTTAAACCAGGATGTAGGCCTCCCTGGAAACCACAGTATCCCCTGAAACTGGAAGCAGAGGCTGGGATTCAGTGGGAAAAATCAATTGTTATAACAGCCACAAACAATCAGCAGGTGCAAAACAATGAGTGGAGAACAAAGAAGAAACCGATCCATTATACAAATTTTAAATTTACAATTACGTTACAAATACAAAATGCTGTACATAAATGTCCAAAAAAGTACAGTCTAACAGCAGTGGGAATGAAGGATCTGCTGTACCAATTCTTCCTACTGTGGGAGAAAAATTAACAAATGGGAACCAACATTTGTGTTTGCGAATAACAGAGGGTTTTGATGTTTCACAGGAAGGAGGAAACAAAGGGAAAGGAAGGGAGTGTTATTAGTGCTGATCAATGGCGTTTTGATATTCATGTGGTTGTAGTAGTCAAGGTCCCTGCATATTTGTAGTGGAATATATATTTGGCACATATACGTGTGGTTCAGGCTAAAGGGTTGAGAATAGAGTAGAACAGGTCCTGTCTAGGCTGTGCAGAATTGCTGGCCTTGGGAATGAAGACAATCTGGCTTTTAGACAAAACAGTCTGAGCTGTTGAACAAAGGAATTTGGACAAACAATTGTTGGTATGAAATCTTCACATTCTGACGCTTGTTCAGGGTTTAAACCACCTCCCTAGAAGGAGACGAGGGAGATGTGAGCTGTGCCAGGTTAGGGAGCTGGGGGACACAGCCAGCGTCTGTGAGCGTCTCCTGCGGGAGAGAGAGGTGACTTTGTTTGCCTGCCTTTGCATATTTCTCATCTCGCCACTGAAATTAAATTCATGTTTGATTATTTGAACCTAATGCTGCCTCGGCTTGAATTCTTCTGAGTTGGGACATCTCTGGCCACTACATGGTCGTTGTCGATTCAGCAGTGACTACCTGGGGGTTCGTCTGTTGGCCAAATGGAATAAACATTTAGATAAGCAAGGCCACGAAATTGTCACACCATGTGGGTAAACTCTGTCTCTGTATCTAGGAAGCTCTTGTTCTAACACTCATCAGAAGGCTGCTGAGATGACTGCTGCCTTTCCATGTCGACATGCAAATTAAACAGAGACGATTCATCACATTTCCATGTTTTGATCCCTTCAATTCGTTTGAGAATGAGCAACTTTCAAATTAATGTAGAATTTTTTCCACAACACTAAACTGTAGAGTCTCACAGCAGCAGAGAGTCTGATTCACGCGCAAATATATAAAGTTTTTTTTTTGTCACACTAAGTGGGAAAAAAAACAAAATTGACTATGTAATGGATTTACATTCCACATTTCAATATATAGTTTGGCTCTTGTGTGTAGATGAAAACCTGGACTTCCTCTGTACACAGGAAGTGGGAAGTAAGAAGTGTAGTAGTTGTGAGAAGCACATGGTGAGTAAGTGTTCTCTAATTTATTAAATGTTCTGATAGACAATTTGCTGAAACCAGTAAGTCTTTTGTCTTATTGTAGTGTGTAACATCCCTCTGTAACAAACTGTTTTGAACAGGAAAAAAACGTTTTTATTTATCTTGACATGAAAAGATCATAAAAGATGTAATTGTGAACTTGTCAACTTATTTTTCCAAACTGTTATCTAGGTTACTTTAAATACAGATTGAAATATGAAATATGATACTAGTTGTGTAGGTAAAAAGTCATAGTAGAGACCAATTTGTCATTTGTTTCTATGCTTCTGCTTTAGATACCAAGTTTGGAAGTCACCGACAAATCAAGGTCAGCAATGGAGAACAATAAGAAAATAAACAGTAAGAACCTAAAGTTAATAATGAGAACTTCTTATCTGTAAACTTGGTTTGTTTATGTATGTGTTTATATCTATGGTCATCAAACTGTTGCAACGAAAATGCTAATCTTGATGCACAGTATGACTAACCTGTTAGTACTATATACTGTTTTTATTTGACAGTATCTTTTATTAACCTAACATTTAACATTTTACTATGTCTCTATAAAGCATTGGAAAGACTTAGCAAAATGTTTACAGTATATTGATCGGAAACTTCAATTTTAACAGGTATTTATATTTAACATATTGTTTTGAATAATATACTATAATTAGATTATTAACTTTTGAATGAATGTGTTTTGTGTTAGCAGGGGACAGTGCTTTCATTGAGATGCGCCTTATCCAAACAAACACAAATCCAGCAGTAAGAATGTTTGTGCAGCAGTACATTTTGAATTGTTTTTTCTATTGATCTATATTCAAAGTAAAAGAAAGAAATGTCTAAATAAAAAAATGTCTTAAAAAATATTTTGTACGTTTAACAGCCAGCTCCTTACAGCGATGATATGCAAAGGGAGGAAAACTCACCTCCACCCACTGTGGTTGTAACTACAGGAATAGTAAGTGACAAGATCACATAAACCATACATTGCTCTTTGACTTTACAAAGATGGCAAACAAATCTTTCGTGTCTTTTAGTGCTGCAATAATGGAGAAGATTGTCAAGACAAGGTTCCCATCTATATCTTAATGGCAGTGGCCATTGTGGCAGTTAGCTTTCTCATCTATTTGTTATACACCCTGGTAAGCAAGTGTAAATAAGTGTATTTTATGTTCTCTACCTTAAGTATCAAAACCTTAGTGCAATTGAAACATACAATGGTTCATTAAAACTATAACTAATTCTGCATTGTTCAAAGCAGTTTTTGTTTCCATGATGCTGTATTTTGGAAGATTAAAATAGAAATCCAGGACCTGTTCTAATGTGGTTTAACTTGAAAATGTTGTGTGATATGTTATGGTATGTTATCACTAACAGAATTAAAGTTTCCAATATATGAAAATGTTGTGGAAAGTCTTGCACATATGTTTGGCTTAAAGCATGGGTATAGTGGTGCAGGAAGTTTTTTTTCTTTCTTTTTTTTATACTTTGAGTCTATAAAGAATGTCCACCATGTAGATAAACAAGTAATAGTTTGAAGGTTGAAAGAAAGCCCGTCTGGCTGACTTTAGGTTAAAAAGAATCCTATAATATCAAAAGTAATCTTTTACAAAGTTGAAGTAGAGTCAGTGATCTAGATGGCGTAGATTGGATGCTTACAACCCCCTTCTTAGATTTGAACAAGTGTGGTTCAGAGACCTGTACAAGAGACGTGTCTTATGACAGATCTCTGGATCCCATTGGGTGCATACATACTGTGCTTTAGTTTGAAGTATCTATGTGAACTTAATGAAACAATACTTGCCTAAAAGTGTCTTCAAGCATTTGGTGGTAATAAAACAAATTGTTGCACATTGCAAAATTACATTTATGAAAACAGAGACTTTACTAATATTGTATGTATTATGATTCAAATTCACATACAAGTCACCTACGTAGCAGCAAGAAGACACAGGCAGGATGGTTGGACCAGCAGCAACACTGGACACACACAGCTCTGAGTCAATAGACAATACCTGGAGATGAGAATAGAGAGAGACAGAAAGAGAGAAGCACAACTAGGAGAGAACAGAGACAAAGTTAGTCACATGTGGACATGGAGGCGTGTTAGTGGAAAGAAGAAACCAAAAAGAGCTCAGTGAATGAAAGGTACAGGCTATAATCTTTTTTTAATCTTTGACACCTTTTTTGAAAGCCACGTTGTAGAGACAACCGTCTCTATGTAAGAAGGAACAAAAAGGTCTAACCTTTGAAAATACAAACATGTTTAAACTTTTAATTGAACAGCTTTCAATGTGTATTGTCTAAATAAGTTTTAAAGGAAAAAAAAGGATGGAAGAATTGTATTAACCCATAGGCAGACCCAAAATTTGGAATTTCTTGACTCCCTCATATTTCCTCGTAGTCTGTATCTAGAGTGATACAAGTGCCATCTATTTATTAACCAATATGCAGGCTTCCATTTGTTCCAAAATGCTGATTCTACCTCTCACCAATTTTGTGGAAACAGCCATTTTAATTGCTTCCAAATTGTCATTTATTACATGGCGAACATATACGTAATTGGAATTTCTTCACTCCCTTATATCTCCTCATAGCCTGTACCTTAAGTGATGCAACTTTCCCCTGCTGACTCAGCTATGAACAACCATCCAATTCTTCAGGAATTCAGACTTCTATCTACCACCATAGCCGAGATATGAGCCCTAGAAATACTTCCAAAATCTTATCTACGACAAAGCCCATAAATGAGAATTTGGAATTTCTCTACAGGTTTGTATCCCCTCATAGCCTGTACCCAGAGTGATGCAAGTGAGTTCTGTTGATTCTTTATGATCACAGCGTCCATTTGTTCTTGAATGCAGTTTTCCACCTTCCACCACTTTTGAGGAAATAAGCCCTTGAATTGCTTCCAAATTCTCATTTCTTACACAGCCAATACATTGGATTTTGGACTTTCTTGACTCCCTTTTATATCATCATAGCCTGTACCTGGGGTTATGCAACTGCAATCTGTTTACCCAGCAAGGTCCAGGCTTCTATTTGTTCCTCAAAGCACCTTTCCACCTTCCATTACTTTTGAGGAAATAAGCCCTGGAATTGCTTCCAAATTCTCATTCATTACACAGCCAATACATGGGAATATGGAATTTCTCTACAGGTTTATATCTCCTCATAGCCTGTACCCAGAATGATGCAAGTGAGCTCTGTTGATTCTTTATGATCACAGCGTCCATTTGTTCTTGAATGCAGTTTTCCACCTTCCACCACTTTGGGGGAAATAAGTCCTTGAATTGCTTCCAAATTCTCATTTCTTACACAGCCAACACACATTGGAATTTGGACTTTCTTGACTCCCTTTTATATCATCATGGCCTGTACCTGGGGTTATGCAACTGCAATCTGTTTACCCAGCAAGGTCCAGGCTTCTATTTGTTCCTCAAAGCACCTTTCCACCTTCCACCACTCTTGAGGAAATAAGCCCTTGAATTGCTTCCAAATTCTCATTTCTTACACAGCCAATACATTGGATTTTGGACTTTCTTGACTCCCTTTTATATCATCATGGCCTGTACCTGGGGTTATGCAACTGCAATCTGTTTACCCAGCAAGGTCCAGGCTTCTATTTGTTCCTCAAAGCACCTTTCCACCCTCCGCCACGTTTGGGGAAATAAGTCCTTGAATTGCTTCCAAAATCTCATTTCTTACACAGCCAATACATTGGATTTTGGACTTTCTTGACTCCCTTTTATATCATCATGGCCTGTACCTGGGGTTATGCAACTGCAATCTGTTTACCCAGCAAGGTCCAGGCTTCTATTTGTTCCTCAAAGCACCTTTCCACCCTCCGCCACGTTTGGGGAAATAAGCCCTTGAATTGCTTCCAAATTCTCATTTCTTACACAGCCAATACATTGGATTTTGGACTTTCTTGAATCCCTTTTATATCATCATAACCTGTACCCAGAGTGATGCAAGTGCCATGTGTTTACCCAGCAAGGTCCAAAGTTGTATTTTGTCCTGAAAGCAGCTTTCCACTGCTGACTACTTTTGGAGAAATAAGCCCTGGAATTGCTTCCAAATTCTCATTTCTTACACAGCCAATACATTGGATTTTGGACTTTCTTGACTCCCTTATATCTCCTCATAGCCTGTACCCAGAATGATGCAAGTGAGCTCTGTTGATTCTTTATGATCACAGTGTCCATTTGTTCTTGAATGCAGTTTTCCACCTTCCACCACTTTTGAGGAAATAAGCCCTTGAATTGCTTCCAAATTCTCATTTCTTACACAGCCAATACATTGGATTTTGGACTTTCTTGACTCCCTTTTATATCATCATGGCCTGTACCTGGGGTTATGCAACTGCAATCTGTTTACCCAGCAAGGTCTAGGCTTCTATTTGTTCCTCAAAGCACCTTTCCACCCTCCGCCACGTTTGGGGAAATAAGTCCTTGAATTGCTTCCAAATTCTCATTTCTTACACAGCCAATACATTGGATTTTGGACTTTCTTGACTCCCTTTTATATCATCATAGCCTGTACCTGGGGTTATGCAACTGCAATCTGTTTACCCAGCAAGGTCCAGGCTTCTATTTGTTCCTCAAAGCACCTTTCCACCTTCCACCACTTTTGAGGAAATAAGCCCTTGAATTGCTTCCAAATTCTCATTTCTTACACAGCCAATACATTGGATTTTGGACTTTCTTGACTCCCTTATATCTCCTCATAGCCTGTACCCAGAATGATGCAAGTGAGCTCTGTTGATTCTTTATGATCACAGTGTCCATTTGTTCTTGAATGCAGTTTTCCACCTTCCACCACTTTTGAGGAAATAAGCCCTTGAATTGCTTCCAAATTCTCATTTCTTACACAGCCAATACATTGGATTTTGGACTTTCTTGACTCCCTTTTATATCATCATGGCCTGTACCTGGGGTTATGCAACTGCAATCTGTTTACCCAGCAAGGTCCAGGCTTCTATTTGTTCCTCAAAGCACCTTTCCACCCTCCGCCACGTTTGGGGAAATAAGCCCTTGAATTGCTTCCAAATTCTCATGTCTTACACAGCCAATACATTGGATTTTGGACTTTCTTGAATCCCTTTTATATCATCATAACCTGTACCCAGAGTGATGCAAGTGCCATGTGTTTACCCAGCAAGGTCCAAAGTTGTATTTTGTCCTGAAAGCAGCTTTCCACTGCTGACTACTTTTGGAGAAATAAGCCCTGGAATTGCTTCCAAATTCTCATTCATTACACAGCCAATACATGGGAATATGGAATTTCTCTACAGGTTTATATCTCCTCATAGCCTGTACCCAGAATGATGCAAGTGAGCTCTGTTGATTCTTTATGATCACAGTGTCCATTTGTTCTTGAATGCAGTTTTCCACCTTCCACCACTTTTGAGGAAATAAGCCCTTGAATTGCTTCCAAATTCTCATTTCTTACACAGCCAATACATTGGATTTTGGACTTTCTTGACTCCCTTTTATATCATCATGGCCTGTACCTGGGGTTATGCAACTGCAATCTGTTTACCCAGCAAGGTCCAGGCTTCTATTTGTTCCTCAAAGCACCTTTCCACCCTCCGCCACGTTTGGGGAAATAAGCCCTTGAATTGCTTCCAAATTCTCATTTCTTACACAGCCAATACATTGGATTTTGGACTTTCTTGAATCCCTTTTATATCATCATAACCTGTACCCAGAGTGATGCAAGTGCCATGTGTTTACCCAGCAAGGTCCAAAGTTGTATTTTGTCCTGAAAGCAGCTTTCCACTGCTTACTACTTTTGGAGAAATAAGCCCTGGAATTGCTTCCAAATTCTCATTCATTACACAGCCAATACATGGGAATATGGAATTTCTCTACAGGTTTATATCTCCTCATAGCCTGTACCCAGAATGATGCAAGTGAGCTCTGTTGATTCTTTATGATCACAGCGTCCATTTGTTCTTGAATGCAGTTTTCCACCTTCCACCACTTTGGGGGAAATAAGTCCTTGAATTGCTTCCAAATTCTCATTTCTTACACAGCCAATACATTGGATTTTGGACTTTCTTGACTCCCTTATATCTCCTCATAGCCTGTACCCAGAATGATGCAAGTGAGCTCTGTTGATTCTTTATGATCACAGTGTCCATTTGTTCTTGAATGCAGTTTTCCACCTTCCACCACTTTTGAGGAAATAAGCCCTTGAATTGCTTCCAAATTCTCATTTCTTACAGAGCCAATACATTGGATTTTGGACTTTCTTGACTCCCTTTTATATCATCATGGCCTGTACCTGGGGTTATGCAACTGCAATCTGTTTACCCAGCAAGGTCCAGGCTTCTATTTGTTCCTCAAAGCACCTTTCCACCCTCCGCCACGTTTGGAGAAATAAGCCCTTGAATTGCTTCCAAATTCTCATTTCTTACACAGCCAATACATTGGATTTTGGACTTTCTTGAATCCCTTTTATATCATCATAACCTGTACCCAGAGTGATGCAAGTGCCATGTGTTTACCCAGCAAGGTCCAAAGTTGTATTTTGTCCTGAAAGCAGCTTTCCACTGCTTACTACTTTTGGAGAAATAAGCCCTGGAATTGCTTCCAAATTCTCATTCATTACACAGCCAATACATGGGAATATGGAATTTCTCTACAGGTTTATATCTCCTCATAGCCTGTACCCAGAATGATGCAAGTGAGCTCTGTTGATTCTTTATGATCACAGCGTCCATTTGTTCTTGAATGCAGTTTTCCACCTTCCACCACTTTGGGGGAAATAAGTCCTTGAATTGCTTCCAAATTCTCATTTCTTACACAGCCAATACATTGGATTTTGGACTTTCTTGACTCCCTTATATCTCCTCATAGCCTGTACCCAGAATGATGCAAGTGAGCTCTGTTGATTCTTTATGATCACAGTGTCCATTTGTTCTTGAATGCAGTTTTCCACCTTCCACCACTTTTGAGGAAATAAGCCCTTGAATTGCTTCCAAATTCTCATTTCTTACAGAGCCAATACATTGGATTTTGGACTTTCTTGACTCCCTTTTATATCATCATGGCCTGTACCTGGGGTTATGCAACTGCAATCTGTTTACCCAGCAAGGTCCAGGCTTCTATTTGTTCCTCAAAGCACCTTTCCACCCTCCGCCACGTTTGGGGAAATAAGCCCTTGAATTGCTTCCAAATTCTCATTTCTTACACAGCCAATACATTGGATTTTGGACTTTCTTGAATCCCTTTTATATCATCATAGCCTGTATCCAGAATGATGCAAGTGAGCTCTGTTGATTCTTTATGATCACGGTGTCCATTTGTTCCTGAATGCAGTTTTCCACCTTCCACCACTTTTGAGGAAATAAGCCCTTGAATTGCTTCCAAATTCTCATTTCTTACACAGCCAATACATTGGATTTTGGATTTTCTTGACTCCCTTTTACATCATCATGGCCTGTACCTGGGGTTATGCAACTGCAATCTGTGTACCCAGCAAGGTCCAGGCTTCTATTTGTTCCTCAAAGCACCTTTCCACCTTCCATTACTTTTGGGGAAATAAGCCCTTGAATTGCTTACAAATTCTCATTTCTTACACAGCCAATACATTGGATTTTGGACTTTCTTGACTCCCTTATATCTCCTCATAGCCTGTACCTGGGGTTATGCAACTGCAATCTGTTTACCCAGCAAGGTCCAGGCTTCTATTTGTTCCTCAAAGCACCTTTCCACCCTCCGCCACGTTTGGGGAAATAAGTCCTTGAATTGCTTCCAAATTCTCATTTCTTACACAGCCAATACATTGGATTTTGGACTTTCTTGACTCCCTTATATCTCCTCATAGCCTGTACCCAGAATGATGCAAGTGAGCTCTGTTGATTCTTTATGATCACAGTGTCCATTTGTTCTTGAATGCAGTTTTCCACCTTCCACCACATTTGAGGAAATAAGTCCTTGAATTGCTTCCAAATTCTCATTTCTTACACAGCCAATACATTGGATTTTGGACTTTCTTGACTCCCTTTTATATCATCATGGCCTGTACCTGGGGTTATGCAACTGCAATCTGTTTACCCAGCAAGGTCCAGGCTTCTATTTGTTCCTCAAAGCACCTTTCCACCTTCCACCACTTTTGGGGAAATAAGTCCTTGAATTGCTTCCAAATTCTCATTTCTTACACAGCCAATACATTGGATTTTGGACTTTCTTGACTCCCTTTTATATCATCATGGCCTGTACCTGGGGTTATGCAACTGCAATCTGTTTACCCAGCAAGGTCCAGGCTTCTATTTGTTCCTCAAAGCACCTTTCCACCTTCCACCACTTTTGGGGAAATAAGTCCTTGAATTGCTTCCAAATTCTCATTTCTTACACAGCCAATACATTGGATTTTGGACTTTCTTGACTCCCTTTTATATCATCATGGCCTGTACCTGGGGTTATGCAACTGCACTTTGTTTGCCCAGCAAGGTCCAGGCTTCTATTTGTTCCTCAAAGCACCTTTCCACCTTCGGTGAAATAAGTCCTTGAATTGCTTCCAAATTCTCATTTCTTACACAGCCAATACATTGGATTTTGGACTTTCTTGACTCCCTTTTACATCATCATGGCCTGTACCTGGGGTTATGCAACTGCAATCTGTTTACCCAGCAAGGTCCAGGCTTCTATTTGTTCCTCAAAGCACCTTTCCACCTTCCACCACTTTTGAGGAAATAAGCCCTTGAATTGCTTCCAAATTCTCATTTCTTACACAGCCAATACATTGGATTTTGGACTTTCTTGACTCCCTTTTATATCATCATGGCCTGTACCTGGGGTTATGCAACTGCACTTTGTTTGCCCAGCAAGGTCCAGGCTTCTATTTGTTCCTCAAAGCACCTTTCCACCTTCGGTGAAATAAGTCCTTGAATTGCTTCCAAATTCTCATTTCTTACACAGCCAATACATTGGATTTTGGACTTTCTTGACTCCCTTATATCTCCTCATAGCCTGTACCCAGAATGATGCAAGTGAGCTCTGTTGATTCTTTATGATCACAGTGTCCATTTGTTCCTGAATGCAGTTTTCCACCTTCCACCACTTTTGAGGAAATAAGCCCTTGAATTGCTTCCAAATTCTCATTTCTTACACAGCCAATACATTGGATTTTGGATTTTCTTGACTCCCTTTTACATCATCATGGCCTGTACCTGGGGTTATGCAACTGCAATCTGTGTACCCAGCAAGGTCCAGGCTTCTATTTGTTCCTCAAAGCACCTTTCCACCTTCCATTACTTTTGGGGAAATAAGCCCTTGAATTGCTTCCAAATTCTCATTTCTTACACAGCCAATACATTGGATTTTGGACTTTCTTGACTCCCTTTTATATCATCATAGCCTGTACCTGGGGTTATGCAACTGCAATCTGTTTACCCAGCAAGGTCCAGGCTTCTATTTGTTCCTCAAAGCACCTTTCCACCTTCCACCACTTTTGAGGAAATAAGCCCTTGAATTGCTTCCAAATTCTCATTTCTTACACAGCCAATACATTGCATTTTGGACTTTCTTGACTCCCTTATATCTCCTCATAGCCTGTACCTGGGGTTATGCAACTGCAATCTGTTTACCCAGCAAGGTCCAGGCTTCTATTTGTTCCTCAAAGCACCTTTCCACCCTCCGCCACGTTTGGGGAAATAAGTCCTTGAATTGCTTCCAAATTCTCATTTCTTACACAGCCAATACATTGGATTTTGGACTTTCTTGACTCCCTTATATCTCCTCATAGCCTGTACCCAGAATGATGCAAGTGAGCTCTGTTGATTCTTTATGATCACAGTGTCCATTTGTTCTTGAATGCAGTTTTCCACCTTCCACCACTTTTGAGGAAATAAGCCCTTGAATTGCTTCCAAATTCTCATTTCTTACACAGCCAATACATTGGATTTTGGACTTTCTTGACTCCCTTATATCTCCTCATAGCCTGTACCTGGGGTTATGCAACTGCAATCTGTTTACCCAGCAAGGTCCAGGCTTCTATTTGTTCCTCAAAGCACCTTTCCACCCTCCGCCACGTTTGGGGAAATAAGCCCTTGAATTGCTTCCAAATTCTCATTTCTTACACAGCCAATACATTGGATTTTGGACTTTCTTGAATCCCTTTTATATCATCATAACCTGTACCCAGAGTGATGCAAGTGCCATGTGTTTACCCAGCAAGGTCCAAAGTTGTATTTTGTCCTGAAAGCAGCTTTCCACTGCTTACTACTTTTGGAGAAATAAGCCCTGGAATTGCTTCCAAATTCTCATTCATTACACAGCCAATACATGGGAATATGGAATTTCTCTACAGGTTTATATCTCCTCATAGCCTGTACCCAGAATGATGCAAGTGAGCTCTGTTGATTCTTTATGATCACAGCGTCCATTTGTTCTTGAATGCAGTTTTCCACCTTCCACCACTTTGGGGGAAATAAGTCCTTGAATTGCTTCCAAATTCTCATTTCTTACACAGCCAATACATTGGATTTTGGACTTTCTTGACTCCCTTATATCTCCTCATAGCCTGTACCCAGAATGATGCAAGTGAGCTCTGTTGATTCTTTATGATCACAGTGTCCATTTGTTCTTGAATGCAGTTTTCCACCTTCCACCACTTTTGAGGAAATAAGCCCTTGAATTGCTTCCAAATTCTCATTTCTTACAGAGCCAATACATTGGATTTTGGACTTTCTTGACTCCCTTTTATATCATCATGGCCTGTACCTGGGGTTATGCAACTGCAATCTGTTTACCCAGCAAGGTCCAGGCTTCTATTTGTTCCTCAAAGCACCTTTCCACCCTCCGCCACGTTTGGGGAAATAAGCCCTTGAATTGCTTCCAAATTCTCATTTCTTACACAGCCAATACATTGGATTTTGGACTTTCTTGAATCCCTTTTATATCATCATAGCCTGTACCCAGAATGATGCAAGTGATCTCTGTTGATTCTTTATGATCACAGTGTCCATTTGTTCCTGAATGCAGTTTTCCACCTTCCACCACTTTTGAGGAAATAAGCCCTTGAATTGCTTCCAAATTCTCATTTCTTACACAGCCAATACATTGGATTTTGGATTTTCTTGACTCCCTTTTACATCATCATGGCCTGTACCTGGGGTTATGCAACTGCAATCTGTGTACCCAGCAAGGTCCAGGCTTCGATTTGTTCCTCAAAGCACCTTTCCACCTTCCATTACTTTTGGGGAAATAAGCCCTTGAATTGCTTCCAAATTCTCATTTCTTACACAGCCAATACATTGGATTTTGGACTTTCTTGACTCCCTTATATCTCCTCATAGCCTGTACCTGGGGTTATGCAACTGCAATCTGTTTACCCAGCAAGGTCCAGGCTTCTATTTGTTCCTCAAAGCACCTTTCCACCCTCCGCCACGTTTGGGGAAATAAGTCCTTGAATTGCTTCCAAATTCTCATTTCTTACACAGCCAATACATTGGATTTTGGACTTTCTTGACTCCCTTATATCTCCTCATAGCCTGTACCCAGAATGATGCAAGTGAGCTCTGTTGATTCTTTATGATCACAGTGTCCATTTGTTCTTGAATGCAGTTTTCCACCTTCCACCACTTTTGAGGAAATAAGCCCTTGAATTGCTTCCAAATTCTCATTTCTTACAGAGCCAATACATTGGATTTTGGACTTTCTTGACTCCCTTTTATATCATCATGGCCTGTACCTGGGGTTATGCAACTGCAATCTGTTTACCCAGCAAGGTCCAGGCTTCTATTTGTTCCTCAAAGCACCTTTCCACCCTCCGCCACGTTTGGGGAAATAAGCCCTTGAATTGCTTCCAAATTCTCATTTCTTACACAGCCAATACATTGGATTTTGGACTTTCTTGAATCCCTTTTATATCATCATAACCTGTACCCAGAGTGATGCAAGTGCCATGTGTTTACCCAGCAAGGTCCAAAGTTGTATTTTGTCCTGAAAGCAGCTTTCCACTGCTTACTACTTTTGGAGAAATAAGCCCTGGAATTGCTTCCAAATTCTCATTCATTACACAGCCAATACATGGGAATATGGAATTTCTCTACAGGTTTATATCTCCTCATAGCCTGTACCCAGAATGATGCAAGTGAGCTCTGTTGATTCTTTATGATCACAGCGTCCATTTGTTCTTGAATGCAGTTTTCCACCTTCCACCACTTTGGGGGAAATAAGTCCTTGAATTGCTTCCAAATTCTCATTTCTTACACAGCCAATACATTGGATTTTGGACTTTCTTGACTCCCTTATATCTCCTCATAGCCTGTACCCAGAATGATGCAAGTGAGCTCTGTTGATTCTTTATGATCACAGTGTCCATTTGTTCTTGAATGCAGTTTTCCACCTTCCACCACTTTTGAGGAAATAAGCCCTTGAATTGCTTCCAAATTCTCATTTCTTACAGAGCCAATACATTGGATTTTGGACTTTCTTGACTCCCTTTTATATCATCATGGCCTGTACCTGGGGTTATGCAACTGCAATCTGTTTACCCAGCAAGGTCCAGGCTTCTATTTGTTCCTCAAAGCACCTTTCCACCCTCCGCCACGTTTGGGGAAATAAGCCCTTGAATTGCTTCCAAATTCTCATTTCTTACACAGCCAATACATTGGATTTTGGACTTTCTTGAATCCCTTTTATATCATCATAGCCTGTACCCAGAATGATGCAAGTGATCTCTGTTGATTCTTTATGATCACAGTGTCCATTTGTTCCTGAATGCAGTTTTCCACCTTCCACCACTTTTGAGGAAATAAGCCCTTGAATTGCTTCCAAATTCTCATTTCTTACACAGCCAATACATTGGATTTTGGATTTTCTTGACTCCCTTTTACATCATCATGGCCTGTACCTGGGGTTATGCAACTGCAATCTGTGTACCCAGCAAGGTCCAGGCTTCTATTTGTTCCTCAAAGCACCTTTCCACCTTCCATTACTTTTGGGGAAATAAGCCCTTGAATTGCTTCCAAATTCTCATTTCTTACACAGCCAATACATTGGATTTTGGACTTTCTTGACTCCCTTATATCTCCTCATAGCCTGTACCCAGAATGATGCAAGTGAGCTCTGTTGATTCTTTATGATCACAGTGTCCATTTGTTCTTGAATGCAGTTTTCCACCTTCCACCACTTTTGAGGAAATAAGCCCTTGAATTGCTTCCAAATTCTCATTTCTTACAGAGCCAATACATTGGATTTTGGACTTTCTTGACTCCCTTTTATATCATCATGGCCTGTACCTGGGGTTATGCAACTGCAATCTGTTTACCCAGCAAGGTCCAGGCTTCTATTTGTTCCTCAAAGCACCTTTCCACCCTCCGCCACGTTTGGGGAAATAAGCCCTTGAATTGCTTCCAAATTCTCATTTCTTACACAGCCAATACATTGGATTTTGGACTTTCTTGAATCCCTTTTATATCATCATAACCTGTACCCAGAGTGATGCAAGTGCCATGTGTTTACCCAGCAAGGTCCAAAGTTGTATTTTGTCCTGAAAGCAGCTTTCCACTGCTTACTACTTTTGGAGAAATAAGCCCTGGAATTGCTTCCAAATTCTCATTCATTACACAGCCAATACATGGGAATATGGAATTTCTCTACAGGTTTATATCTCCTCATAGCCTGTACCCAGAATGATGCAAGTGAGCTCTGTTGATTCTTTATGATCACAGCGTCCATTTGTTCTTGAATGCAGTTTTCCACCTTCCACCACTTTGGGGGAAATAAGTCCTTGAATTGCTTCCAAATTCTCATTTCTTACACAGCCAATACATTGGATTTTGGACTTTCTTGACTCCCTTATATCTCCTCATAGCCTGTACCCAGAATGATGCAAGTGAGCTCTGTTGATTCTTTATGATCACAGTGTCCATTTGTTCTTGAATGCAGTTTTCCACCTTCCACCACTTTTGAGGAAATAAGCCCTTGAATTGCTTCCAAATTCTCATTTCTTACAGAGCCAATACATTGGATTTTGGACTTTCTTGACTCCCTTTTATATCATCATGGCCTGTACCTGGGGTTATGCAACTGCAATCTGTTTACCCAGCAAGGTCCAGGCTTCTATTTGTTCCTCAAAGCACCTTTCCACCCTCCGCCACGTTTGGGGAAATAAGCCCTTGAATTGCTTCCAAATTCTCATTTCTTACACAGCCAATACATTGGATTTTGGACTTTCTTGAATCCCTTTTATATCATCATAGCCTGTACCCAGAATGATGCAAGTGATCTCTGTTGATTCTTTATGATCACAGTGTCCATTTGTTCCTGAATGCAGTTTTCCACCTTCCACCACTTTTGAGGAAATAAGCCCTTGAATTGCTTCCAAATTCTCATTTCTTACACAGCCAATACATTGGATTTTGGATTTTCTTGACTCCCTTTTACATCATCATGGCCTGTACCTGGGGTTATGCAACTGCAATCTGTGTACCCAGCAAGGTCCAGGCTTCTATTTGTTCCTCAAAGCACCTTTCCACCTTCCATTACTTTTGGGGAAATAAGCCCTTGAATTGCTTCCAAATTCTCATTTCTTACACAGCCAATACATTGGATTTTGGACTTTCTTGACTCCCTTATATCTCCTCATAGCCTGTACCCAGAATGATGCAAGTGAGCTCTGTTGATTCTTTATGATCACAGTGTCCATTTGTTCTTGAATGCAGTTTTCCACCTTCCACCACTTTTGAGGAAATAAGCCCTTGAATTGCTTCCAAATTCTCATTTCTTACAGAGCCAATACATTGGATTTTGGACTTTCTTGACTCCCTTTTATATCATCATGGCCTGTACCTGGGGTTATGCAACTGCAATCTGTTTACCCAGCAAGGTCCAGGCTTCTATTTGTTCCTCAAAGCACCTTTCCACCCTCCGCCACGTTTGGAGAAATAAGCCCTTGAATTGCTTCCAAATTCTCATTTCTTACACAGCCAATACATTGGATTTTGGACTTTCTTGAATCCCTTTTATATCATCATAACCTGTACCCAGAGTGATGCAAGTGCCATGTGTTTACCCAGCAAGGTCCAAAGTTGTATTTTGTCCTGAAAGCAGCTTTCCACTGCTTACTACTTTTGGAGAAATAAGCCCTGGAATTGCTTCCAAATTCTCATTCATTACACAGCCAATACATGGGAATATGGAATTTCTCTACAGGTTTATATCTCCTCATAGCCTGTACCCAGAATGATGCAAGTGAGCTCTGTTGATTCTTTATGATCACAGCGTCCATTTGTTCTTGAATGCAGTTTTCCACCTTCCACCACTTTGGGGGAAATAAGTCCTTGAATTGCTTCCAAATTCTCATTTCTTACACAGCCAATACATTGGATTTTGGACTTTCTTGACTCCCTTTTACATCATCATGGCCTGTACCTGGGGTTATGCAACTGCAATCTGTGTACCCAGCAAGGTCCAGGCTTCTATTTGTTCCTCAAAGCACCTTTCCACCTTCCATTACTTTTGGGGAAATAAGCCCTTGAATTGCTTCCAAATTCTCATTTCTTACACAGCCAATACATTGGATTTTGGACTTTCTTGACTCCCTTTTATATCATCATGGCCTGTACCTGGGGTTATGCAACTGCAATCTGTTTACCCAGCAAGGTCCAGGCTTCTATTTGTTCCTCAAAGCACCTTTCCACCCTCCGCCACGTTTGGGGAAATAAGCCCTTGAATTGCTTCCAAATTCTCATTTCTTACACAGCCAATACATTGGATTTTGGACTTTCTTGAATCCCTTTTATATCATCATAACCTGTACCCAGAGTGATGCAAGTGCCATGTGTTTACCCAGCAAGGTCCAAAGTTGTATTTTGTCCTGAAAGCAGCTTTCCACTGCTGACTACTTTTGGAGAAATAAGCCCTGGAATTGCTTCCAAATTCTCATTTCTTACACAGCCAATACATTGGATTTTGGACTTTCTTGACTCCCTTATATCTCCTCATAGCCTGTACCCAGAATGATGCAAGTGAGCTCTGTTGATTCTTTATGATCACAGTGTCCATTTGTTCTTGAATGCAGTTTTCCACCTTCCACCACTTTTGAGGAAATAAGCCCTTGAATTGCTTCCAAATTCTCATTTCTTACACAGCCAATACATTGGATTTTGGACTTTCTTGACTCCCTTTTATATCATCATGGCCTGTACCTGGGGTTATGCAACTGCAATCTGTTTACCCAGCAAGGTCTAGGCTTCTATTTGTTCCTCAAAGCACCTTTCCACCCTCCGCCACGTTTGGGGAAATAAGTCCTTGAATTGCTTCCAAATTCTCATTTCTTACACAGCCAATACATTGGATTTTGGACTTTCTTGACTCCCTTATATCTCCTCATAGCCTGTACCCAGAATGATGCAAGTGAGCTCTGTTGATTCTTTATGATCACAGTGTCCATTTGTTCCTGAATGCAGTTTTCCACCTTCCACCACTTTTGAGGAAATAAGCCCTTGAATTGCTTCCAAATTCTCATTTCTTACACAGCCAATACATTGGATTTTGGATTTTCTTGACTCCCTTTTACATCATCATGGCCTGTACCTGGGGTTATGCAACTGCAATCTGTGTACCCAGCAAGGTCCAGGCTTCTATTTGTTCCTCAAAGCACCTTTCCACCTTCCATTACTTTTGGGGAAATAAGCCCTTGAATTGCTTCCAAATTCTCATTTCTTACACAGCCAATACATTGGATTTTGGACTTTCTTGACTCCCTTATATCTCCTCATAGCCTGTACCCAGAATGATGCAAGTGAGCTCTGTTGATTCTTTATGATCACAGTGTCCATTTGTTCTTGAATGCAGTTTTCCACCTTCCACCACTTTTGAGGAAATAAGCCCTTGAATTGCTTCCAAATTCTCATTTCTTACACAGCCAATACATTGGATTTTGGACTTTCTTGACTCCCTTTTATATCATCATGGCCTGTACCTGGGGTTATGCAACTGCAATCTGTTTACCCAGCAAGGTCCAGGCTTCTATTTGTTCCTCAAAGCACCTTTCCACCCTCCGCCACGTTTGGGGAAATAAGCCCTTGAATTGCTTCCAAATTCTCATTTCTTACACAGCCAATACATTGGATTTTGGACTTTCTTGAATCCCTTTTATATCATCATAGCCTGTATCCAGAATGATGCAAGTGAGCTCTGTTGATTCTTTATGATCACAGTGTCCATTTGTTCCTGAATGCAGTTTTCCACCTTCCACCACTTTTGAGGAAATAAGCCCTTGAATTGCTTCCAAATTCTCATTTCTTACACAGCCAATACATTGGATTTTGGATTTTCTTGACTCCCTTTTACATCATCATGGCCTGTACCTGGGGTTATGCAACTGCAATCTGTGTACCCAGCAAGGTCCAGGCTTCTATTTGTTCCTCAAAGCACCTTTCCACCTTCCATTACTTTTGGGGAAATAAGCCCTTGAATTGCTTCCAAATTCTCATTTCTTACACAGCCAATACATTGGATTTTGGACTTTCTTGACTCCCTTTTATATCATCATGGCCTGTACCTGGGGTTATGCAACTGCAATCTGTTTACCCAGCAAGGTCCAGGCTTCTATTTGTTCCTCAAAGCACCTTTCCACCCTCCGCCACGTTTGGGGAAATAAGCCCTTGAATTGCTTCCAAATTCTCATTTCTTACACAGCCAATACATTGGATTTTGGACTTTCTTGAATCCCTTTTATATCATCATAACCTGTACCCAGAGTGATGCAAGTGCCATGTGTTTACCCAGCAAGGTCCAAAGTTGTATTTTGTCCTGAAAGCAGCTTTCCACTGCTGACTACTTTTGGAGAAATAAGCCCTGGAATTGCTTCCAAATTCTCATTTCTTACACAGCCAATACATTGGATTTTGGACTTTCTTGACTCCCTTATATCTCCTCATAGCCTGTACCCAGAATGATGCAAGTGAGCTCTGTTGATTCTTTATGATCACAGTGTCCATTTGTTCTTGAATGCAGTTTTCCACCTTCCACCACTTTTGAGGAAATAAGCCCTTGAATTGCTTCCAAATTCTCATTTCTTACACAGCCAATACATTGGATTTTGGACTTTCTTGACTCCCTTTTATATCATCATGGCCTGTACCTGGGGTTATGCAACTGCAATCTGTTTACCCAGCAAGGTCTAGGCTTCTATTTGTTCCTCAAAGCACCTTTCCACCCTCCGCCACGTTTGGGGAAATAAGTCCTTGAATTGCTTCCAAATTCTCATTTCTTACACAGCCAATACATTGGATTTTGGACTTTCTTGACTCCCTTATATCTCCTCATAGCCTGTACCCAGAATGATGCAAGTGAGCTCTGTTGATTCTTTATGATCACAGTGTCCATTTGTTCCTGAATGCAGTTTTCCACCTTCCACCACTTTTGAGGAAATAAGCCCTTGAATTGCTTCCAAATTCTCATTTCTTACACAGCCAATACATTGGATTTTGGATTTTCTTGACTCCCTTTTACATCATCATGGCCTGTACCTGGGGTTATGCAACTGCAATCTGTGTACCCAGCAAGGTCCAGGCTTCTATTTGTTCCTCAAAGCACCTTTCCACCTTCCATTACTTTTGGGGAAATAAGCCCTTGAATTGCTTCCAAATTCTCATTTCTTACACAGCCAATACATTGGATTTTGGACTTTCTTGACTCCCTTATATCTCCTCATAGCCTGTACCCAGAATGATGCAAGTGAGCTCTGTTGATTCTTTATGATCACAGTGTCCATTTGTTCTTGAATGCAGTTTTCCACCTTCCACCACTTTTGAGGAAATAAGCCCTTGAATTGCTTCCAAATTCTCATTTCTTACACAGCCAATACATTGGATTTTGGACTTTCTTGACTCCCTTTTATATCATCATGGCCTGTACCTGGGGTTATGCAACTGCAATCTGTTTACCCAGCAAGGTCCAGGCTTCTATTTGTTCCTCAAAGCACCTTTCCACCCTCCGCCACGTTTGGGGAAATAAGCCCTTGAATTGCTTCCAAATTCTCATTTCTTACACAGCCAATACATTGGATTTTGGACTTTCTTGAATCCCTTTTATATCATCATAACCTGTACCCAGAGTGATGCAAGTGCCATGTGTTTACCCAGCAAGGTCCAAAGTTGTATTTTGTCCTGAAAGCAGCTTTCCACTGCTGACTACTTTTGGAGAAATAAGCCCTGGAATTGCTTCCAAATTCTCATTCATTACACAGCCAATACATGGGAATATGGAATTTCTCTACAGGTTTATATCTCCTCATAGCCTGTACCCAGAATGATGCAAGTGAGCTCTGTTGATTCTTTATGATCACAGTGTCCATTTGTTCTTGAATGCAGTTTTCCCCCTTCCACCACTTTTGAGGAAATAAGCCCTTGAATTGCTTCCAAATTCTCATTTCTTACACAGCCAATACATTGGATTTTGGACTTTCTTGACTCCCTTATATCTCCTCATAGCCTGTACCCAGAATGATGCAAGTGAGCTCTGTTGATTCTTTATGATCACAGTGTCCATTTGTTCTTGAATGCAGTTTTCCACCTTCCACCACTTTTGAGGAAATAAGCCCTTGAATTGCTTCCAAATTCTCATTTCTTACAGAGCCAATACATTGGATTTTGGACTTTCTTGACTCCCTTTTATATCATCATGGCCTGTACCTGGGGTTATGCAACTGCAATCTGTTTACCCAGCAAGGTCCAGGCTTCTATTTGTTCCTCAAAGCACTTTTCCACCTTCCACCACTTTTGAGGAAATAAGCCCTTGAATTGCTTCCAAATTCTCATTTCTTACACAGCCAATACATTGGATTTTGGACTTTCTTGACTCCCTTATATCTCCTCATAGCCTGTACCCAGAATGATGCAAGTGAGCTCTGTTGATTCTTTATGATCACAGTGTCCATTTGTTCCTGAATGCAGTTTTCCACCTTCCACCACTTTTGAGGAAATAAGCCCTTGAATTGCTTCCAAATTCTCATTTCTTACACAGCCAATACATTGGATTTTGGATTTTCTTGACTCCCTTTTACATCATCATAGCCTGTACCTGGGGTTATGCAACTGCAATCTGTTTACCCAGCAAGGTCCAGGCTTCTATTTGTTCCTCAAAGCACCTTTCCACCTTCCACCACTTTTGAGGAAATAAGCCCTTGAATTGCTTCCAAATTCTCATTTCTTACACAGCCAATACATTGGATTTTGGACTTTCTTGACTCCCTTATATCTCCTCATAGCCTGTACCTGGGGTTATGCAACTGCAATCTGTTTACCCAGCAAGGTCCAGGCTTCTATTTGTTCCTCAAAGCACCTTTCCACCCTCCGCCACGTTTGGGGAAATAAGTCCTTGAATTGCTTCCAAATTCTCATTTCTTACACAGCCAATACATTGGATTTTGGACTTTCTTGACTCCCTTATATCTCCTCATAGCCTGTACCCAGAATGATGCAAGTGAGCTCTGTTGATTCTTTATGATCACAGTGTCCATTTGTTCTTGAATGCAGTTTTCCACCTTCCACCACTTTTGAGGAAATAAGCCCTTGAATTGCTTCCAAATTCTCATTTCTTACACAGCCAATACATTGGATTTTGGACTTTCTTGACTCCCTTTTATATCATCATGGCCTGTACCTGGGGTTATGCAACTGCAATCTGTTTACCCAGCAAGGTCCAGGCTTCTATTTGTTCCTCAAAGCACCTTTCCACCTTCCATTACTTTTGGGGAAATAAGCCCTTGAATTGCTTCCAAATTCTCATTTCTTACACAGCCAATACATTGGATTTTGGACTTTCTTGAATCCCTTTTATATCATCATAACCTGTACCCAGAGTGATGCAAGTGCCATGTGTTTACCCAGCAAGGTCCAAAGTTGTATTTTGTCCTGAAAGCAGCTTTCCACTGCTGACTACTTTTGGAGAAATAAGCCCTGGAATTGCTTCCAAATTCTCATTCATTACACAGCCAATACATGGGAATATGGAATTTCTCTACAGGTTTATATCTCCTCATAGCCTGTACCCAGAATGATGCAAGTGAGCTCTGTTGATTCTTTATGATCACAGTGTCCATTTGTTCTTGAATGCAGTTTTCCACCTTCCACCACATTTGAGGAAATAAGCCCTTGAATTGCTTCCAAATTCTCATTTCTTACACAGCCAATACATTGGATTTTGGACTTTCTTGACTCCCTTATATCTCCTCATAGCCTGTACCCAGAATGATGCAAGTGAGCTCTGTTGATTCTTTATGATCACAGTGTCCATTTGTTCTTGAATGCAGTTTTCCACCTTCCACCACATTTGAGGAAATAAGCCCTTGAATTGCTTCCAAATTCTCATTTCTTACACAGCCAATACATTGGATTTTGGACTTTCTTGACTCCCTTATATCTCCTCATAGCCTGTACCCAGAATGATGCAAGTGAGCTCTGTTGATTCTTTATGATCACAGCGTCCATTTGTTCTTGAATGCAGTTTTCCACCTTCCACCACTTTGGGGGAAATAAGTCCTTGAATTGCTTCCAAATTCTCATTTCTTACACAGCCAATACATTGGATTTTGGATTTTCTTGACTCCCTTTTACATCATCATGGCCTGTACCTGGGGTTATGCAACTGCAATCTGTGTACCCAGCAAGGTCCAGGCTTCTATTTGTTCCTCAAAGCACCTTTCCACCTTCCATTACTTTTGGGGAAATAAGCCCTTGAATTGCTTCCAAATTCTCATTTCTTACACAGCCAATACATTGGATTTTGGACTTTCTTGACTCCCTTTTATATCATCATGGCCTGTACCTGGGGTTATGCAACTGCAATCTGTGTACCCAGCAAGGTCCAGGCTTCTATTTGTTCCTCAAAGCACTTTTCCACCTTCCACCACTTTTGAGGAAATAAGCCCTTGAATTGCTTCCAAATTCTCATTTCTTACACAGCCAATACATTGGATTTTGGACTTTCTTGACTCCCTTATATCTCCTCATAGCCTGTACCCAGAATGATGCAAGTGAGCTCTGTTGATTCTTTATGATCACAGCGTCCATTTGTTCTTGAATGCAGTTTTCCACCTTCCACCACATTTGAGGAAATAAGTCCTTGAATTGCTTCCAAATTCTCATTTCTTACACAGCCAATACATTGGATTTTGGACTTTCTTGACTCCCTTTTATATCATCATAGCCTGTACCTGGGGTTATGCAACTGCAATCTGTTTACCCAGCAAGGTCCAGGCTTCTATTTGTTCCTCAAAGAACCTTTCCACCCTCCGCCACGTTTGGGGAAATAAATCCTTGAATTGCTTCCAAATTCTCATTTCTTACACAGCCAATACATTGGATTTTGGACTTTCTTGACTCCCTTTTATATCATCATAACCTGTACCCAGAGTGATGCAAGTGCCATGTGTTTACCCAGCAAGGTCCAAAGTTGTATTTTGTCCTGAAAGCAGCTTTCCACTGCTGACTACTTTTGGAGAAATAAGCCCTGGAATTGCTTCCAAATTCTCATTCATTACACAGCCAATACATGGGAATATGGAATTTCTCTACAGGTTTATATCTCCTCATAGCCTGTACCCAGAGTGATGCAAGTGAGCTCTGTTTATTCTTCATGATCACAGCGTCCATTTGTTCTTGAATGCAGTTTTCCCCCTTCCACCACTTTTGAGGAAATAAGCCCTTGAATTGCTTCCAAATTCTCATTTCTTACACAGCCAATACATTGGATTTTGGACTTTCTTGACTCCCTTTTATATCATCATGGCCTGTACCTGGGGTTATGCAACTGCAATCTGTTTACCCAGCAAGGTCCAGGCTTCTATTTGTTCCTCAAAGCACCTTTCCACCTTCCATTACTTTTGGGGAAATAAGCCCTTGAATTGCTTCCAAATTCTCATTTCTCACACAGCCAATACATTGGATTTTGGACTTTCTTGACTCCCTTATATCTCCTCATAGCCTGTACCCAGAGTGATGCAAGTGAGCTCTTTTGATTCTTTATGATCACAGTGTCCATTTGTTCTTGAATGCAGTTTTCCACCTTCCACCACTTTTGAGGAAATAAGCCCTTGAATTGCTTCCAAATTCTCATTTCTCACACAGCCAATACATTGGATTTTGGACTTTCTTGACTCCCTTATATCCCCTCATAGCCTGTACCCAGAGTGATGCAAGTGAGCTCTGTTGATTCTTCATGATCACAGCGTCCATTTGTTCTTGAATTTGTTCTACCCAGCAAGGTCCAGGCTTCTATTTGTTCCTCAAAGCACCTTTCCACCTTCGGTGAAATAGGTCCTTATATTGCTTCCAAATTCTCATTTATTACATAGAAAAGATATGAGAATTTAGATTAGTTGTGTAAGGTCTTAAAACCTTACTTGTAAAGTGCCTCAAGATAACTGATAGGGTGAATTGGCGCTATATAAATAAAGTCGAATTGAGTTGAATTGAATTGAATTCATAGTACTGGTCAGCACAGTTCCTGAGCAGACAAGATATAACTCCCTGTAGTAAAATGTTGAGATTATATGGTTCGACACTGTCTCACAATTTTATTGAAAAAAAAAATATTTAGAAATAGAATGAGCTTTAATTGCAATAGATATGAAACTGGAATTAATTTCAAATTAAAATTTATGCACTACAAATTTGCTGTGCGCCCCCTAGTGGCTAATGAATTGTTGCATGTCTTATTATAGGGCTAAAAATGTCATACAGAAATGCTCAAGGAATAAAATTACTTTAATATCATAGAGACAAACCTGTATTTAACGTATTGTGTTTTTAAAATGACATAGATGTGCAATGTCAAAATATAGAAAGAACACAATTCCGTGTTTCAGAACGAGGCCAATAGTTGAACAGAATCACTCCCATTCTTCTACGAAGCTCAGGGGAAAAGTTCGAGGTTAGGACCATGTCCTAATTAGGGTTAGGGGTTAGGGTTAGGGTTAGGGGTTAGGGTTAGGGTTAGGGTTAGGTGTATGAGTTTTTTCTCAATGACTCCCCCCACTCTAGTCCTTTAGAGTAGAGCAGTTTGGTGTGGAGAGCCAAGGGCAAGGCACGGGCCGACGCTTGTCACTCATGTTCCTCGATACTTGAGTTACTCTTGTGTTTTGCAGATTCCTTTATATGGTCAAAGCGTCCTCTGCAGCCCCCAGGAGGCCGTGAGACAGCTGCAAAGGGTGAGCTTTGCCATTTTTTTGGATTTGTTCCTCCTCGTTTGATTGCT